>JAZEWT010000004.1:12431778-12470111 GCA_036362905.1 Mordacia mordax
GTGGGTGTATCCCTGCCTTGCGCCCTGTGTCTGCCGGGATAGCCTCCGGCTCACCGTGACCCTGTATAGGACTAAGCGGTTTCAGACAATGAGATGAGATGATGAGATGAAATATTTCATGACACTTATTACCGTATTGTTGTTTTAATCGAAATCATATGAATGACACTAGGGCGGCACGGTAGCCCAGTGGGTAACGCTGTCGTTTCACAGCAAGAAGGACCCGGGTTCGAATCTCGGCTCGGGTGCCTTTCTGTGTGGGGTTTGCATGTTCTCCCCGTGTCCGCGTGGGTTTTAGTTGGGCGCTCTGGTTTCCTCCCACAGTCCAAAAAACATGCTGCTGCATAGGTTAATTGGCTTGCAAACTAAATTGCCAGCAGTGCCCGGTGATGGACTGGCGTCCCATCGTGGGTATATCCCTGCCTTGTGCCCTGTGTCTGCCGGGATAGGCTCCGGCTCACTGCGACCCTGTACAGGACTAAGCGGTTTCTGACAATAAGATGAGATGAGCTATTAATGACACTTGTTTATTAGCAAAAGTCAGAAAAAAACCGACTAAACCATACAATAAATATTGAGCGGTGAAAAAGTAGGGAACATATAATAGGCAATAACGCCTTCTTCTTATGCAGTAGCGTTATCTCCTCTCTACCCACACAACATCGAACTTTCTACGGGAGTAGGTGGTGAGGTTTGAATTGCCATACACCCAAAACTTCTGGTTGCTTCACACACAGGGCTAAGCATTCTCGCTGGGCACCAGTGTCCTCACCCGCGGAAGTGCCATTGCCGACGTGCGTAACTCGTTAACGCATGCAAGTGCCAACGTCCGTGTGATCAGATGCATCGTCACAGCAGAACAAAATGCATCAGCCGTAACCATACACGCAATGGAATTCAAGCAGAGACATGATGGTCGTGGGGGGGATGGGGGACAGCAGCCTTCTCTAATACAAGTGCAATATTTAGACTGTAGACCTCATGACTTTAGTTTCCGGATTTGATATTTTATTCCCCAGAGTTAACCAATGGAATTAATTTGGTGACGCACAGGCGGCGAGGTGGTGCGTGACAGAGCAAAAGCAGTCATGTGTACGACTCAATCCACGATCCAACACATGGCATTATATGAACATGAATACAGTTGGCATTTGCTTATTGGTGATGCAAACATCCCGGTTTCCAGTCATAATTGTTGGAGATATAAAGGCGAAGTGACACGTGTTAATTGGTTTGTTTGATCTTTGGTGATAATCATCACTTATATACATTTCCCTGCACACAGTTGAATACTTGTTCCAAAGTGTGGTGTCAAGCCCCAAGCCCGCCAGGCTAGGTGCACCTGAACACCCACACCCAGCGATCGGACCATGAGGGGAGTCGCAATGTCATGGGGTGAGTGGGGTCATGCGTGATGAGCGGTGCCGAGCTGCGGCGGTGTGGATGGCTGAGTGGGGTGTCGTGCGTGCCAGGCTGGGTGCACCTTGACACTCTCAGGGTTTGAGCCGGGAGAGAGAGCTGTAGTGCGAATGGCTGAGCGTGGCTCGTGTGTAATTGGTGAAAAGTAGGAGGCCGAACTGTTGCTAAGGGGTCGAGCGTTATGTGGTGGGTGACCGGAGGGGGGTCATGGGAAGTTCAAGGAACGGAAGGAAGCCAGGTGGGCTCGTGTGCGGTAGACAGGAAGGACGACTGGAAGGAAATGATGTAAGATGTCATGCATACACGAGGGGGCAGGTAGATAAGAGGCGGGTCGAGGGGAGTCGGTAATGGGAACTTGGCTAGCTGACAGTTGATGATGTAGAATAATGGTCTGTTTGGATGGGAGTCCGTGGCTCAGTACCGATGTGAGTGCTCCATTGGCGGGCGGAGCACGGAGTTGTTGAGTTGTTCTGCAAAGTAAGAAGTTTCCCGTCCTGGTCATTAGTGGCGCCGCCATCTGAGGAGAAGCGCCAGCATGTCCTGGAGTCCACGAGCGCGACGATGAGCGGTCTATGGTGGTGTGGAACCCGGCTCTCGGTGTGCCCGGCAAAAACATGAAAACACGGCTCTTGCAGTCAAATTGTTTTTTTTTTTAATGGGAACATAACATAAGATTTCAACAGGTTTTACCGTATCTGGCGATTATGCACCTGCATATATGTATACTGGCAAAAAAGTACCCATAGAGTTAACAGCCCCACCTAAGCTATAAAGCGTTGATACTGCATTGTCCTGAGCTGACTGCCTTTTCGCAACGACTGACACCGGCAAATCGGCTCAAAAGAAAGCCACTGCCAGGTGAAGATCGGTCAGTTGAAGGACAATGCATAGGTTATGAAAGCTACCTGTTTGCATACTATGACACTAGTATGTGTGGCTTTTGCAAACTGGACACATTATAAAATGTGTCTATTTTGGTGTTTGGGATCTTTACACCTGCATAATCGCCAGATATGGTAAAACCTGTTGTTATCTTATATATGTATACTGGCAAAAAAGTACCCATAGCGGGAACATAACAGTCATTTACATTTGGTGCAATGATCCATTGACATTCCTGAATATTTTTTTGTTATTTAATACTGCCTCCACGCGTAAACACAGACGTAAATTATTGGTATGTGCAAATAAAATGTTTCGGTAATCTGCCCCAAATATGCACAAAGAATAATACTATATTTCTATGCTTTTTGCCACGGTTAGCCGTGTCTTTTATGAACCGTTATGAAAGTGTCTTTCAGATTGGAGAAGACGATTCTGAAACTGTATAGAGGCTCCAACTCGCAAGGGGCACAATGAGGAAAGGAAGGAAATTCGCAAGTGCAGTTAACGCTCGCTACATGTGGCATTGGTAGTGGGTGGTGCTGGCAGAGCAGGACATCCGATGGGTGAATGTCAGTTGCTTTGTCAATGCTGTGTGTGGTTTGGGGTGAGATTTCAGAAAGGTCAAGGGGGAACAAACGGTGATTGCAGTAATTTGGGGGATTGAACTTGGTTTCAGATGCAGAAGCTCTGTGGCCTGGGTATTGCAGACTTGTAACAATGAGCACATGACATGTGGCTGCTATGTATTTTCAATATGTGTGGTGAAAGAAACATCGATTCTTTGATTAATGTAAATAAAAAAAAACATTACATGCCAACTTGCTTTTAAGCTAAACAATGTAAATCTATAGATATAAAAACGTTACCTCGTTCTGTTTGCTTGCTTGCTTGATGATGGTAAACTCTGCCAAATCGCAACCAAATCGCACGGGACCTTCGCAGAACGACGGCATTCGGTCCCGTACGGGTCTTTGACGCCTTAGTACGCGTCGACAGGGCCTTCCCTGGTCACCGGAACCGCTTTCTGTGCTTACGCCCATGCCCTCACGGTACGGTAAAGCGGCGCAGCCATTACAATTACAATACCCAGTTAGGATAAGGGCCTCAGCTATTACAATCCCCAGTCCGGATAAGTGAGGCCACTATTACAATCCCCCCAGTTCCATTAGCATTCACCATGACCATCAACAAGGTGCAAGGACAGTCGTTGAAGGTTGCTAGGATCAACCTCGAGAGCCCGTGCTTCTCACATGGTCAACTTTACTTTGCCTGCTCGATGGTTGGCATGGGAAGAAATGTTTACATTCATGCACCCGGTGGACAAACCATGAATATTCTCATCTGATCTCATTTTCAGAGTCAGAACCGCTTAATCCTGTACATGGCTGCGGTGAGCCAGAGCCTATCCCGGCAGACTCAACGCCAGACTTGGATATACCCACGATGGGACGCCAGTCCATCACCGGGCACTGAGGGCAATATAGTCCATGAGCCAATTAACATATGCAGCAGCATGTTTTTTGGACTTTGGGAGGAAAACAGTGCCCGGCAAAACCCACGCGGACATGGGGAAAACATGCAGACTCCACACAGAAAGGCACCCGAGCCGAGATTCGAACCCGGGATCTTCTTGCTGTGAGGCGACAGCGCTACTCACTGGGCCACCGTGCCGGCCACCATTAATATTGTGTACCCAAAAGAGTTGGAGTAGGTACTTGTCCATTCAAACAATTGGATTTTTAGATTTTGTTCATAATCAAAATCCACTTAAGCTTTTTGCTTTCGTACAGCGTTTTACTAATTTTTATCGTATGTTTTGTTTCTCATCTCATCTCATTATCTTAAACCGCTTAATTCTATATAGGGTCACGGTGAGCCGGAGCCTATCCCGGAAACACAGGGCGTAAGGCAGGAAATACACCCGACGACGGGACGCCAGTCCATCGCCGGGCATTGTGGGACAACTTTAGTCTGCGAGCCAAACAACCTATCCAGGAGCATGCTTTTGGACTGTGGGAGGAAACTGGAGTACTCGGCGAAAACCCACGCGGACACGGGGAGAGCATGCAAACTCCACACAGAAAGGCACCCGAGCCGAGAGATTCGAACCCGGAACCTTCTTGCTGTGAGGCGTCAGCGCTGACCACTGGGCCACCGCGCCGCCCATGTTTTGTTTCGTCATGATTAATTTCAGGTTCTTTTCTTGCACTAGGCACCATCGGGTTTGTGTTCGTGATTTTCACGTTCCTTTTTTGCACGGATAAACCATAAAATTTACCCGGACAATGCACATGGATCAACCGTCAAATGTACCCGGGCAACGCTGGGTCACCCCTGCTAGTAAATCTATATAAAAATAACAACAGAAAACGATAAAACTATATGAACTATGCAGTGAAAATTTAAGGGTAAAATTAATAATCGATAAATGAATCGAATAGCGTTCAGGAGCAAGAGAATTGCATTCATAGAACACTATTCGATTGCTCTTGGAGCAATAGAGAGAGAAGCAGTAGAGATTCAAAAGACAGAAAAGACTGAATCGCAAACAAGAAATGAGAATTTAGCTCAGCTAAACCTGGAGGCCAATTATTGATGTCGGCAGTGCACAGCTATAGAGCTCTGAAATGCGGACATCAGAAGAGAATCACCAAGTGTTTGAAGAACTGGGTAGGCTTTCATGAGATACAGCCTAGTGGGTGGGTCAGAGTTGGATGTGGATTGAGTTAATGTGATTCCGGTGTGCAAGACAATGGAACCCTTTCAAATGGACAACGACCTCCGTCCATTGTTCCTGGAATAATGGAACGCCATCGAAGATACTTAACGCTACATAGCACCTACATATAATTAGGAGCCACACAGGACACACACACATAGCGCCTGAAGATGCCTCTAACATGTGAGGCGAAACGTTGCGATGGAGGAAGGGGAAGCGATCGACGCGGCTGTCCTGAGAGCAGCTTTTCGAAGCAATATCATCATGCATCGAGCCTTGAAAACCTACATCATTACACATACAGCAGTTTTATTCCAGTGGAAGAGTTTATTTTATATCATCTAACCACGAATGGACTAAGTTAAAGAATTGGCAATGTTGTTATGTACTTAGGCGTACAATGTAATTGTTACAAATTTGTTTTTGCCGATTATATTTATGAAACAACAGCTTTGGTAAGCAATCATGCATCGAGCCATGAAAACCTAAATCAGTATATTTGTATGTATATACTTGAGCATCTCTACTTTATAGAGAAAGAGAGTTATAGGCAGAGGAGAAAAGGAAAGTCTTGAGACTTGGCTTTAAAAACGGACTTGAACTGGGCTCGGGAGCCGACAGTACGGATTGGCCGGGGGAGGGAGTTCCAGACAATAGCTCGCAGAATGAGCAATGTCCCCAGTCAGCAAAGGAGGGAATGAGCGCTTTGGCAGAAAGCGTTGTTTTCTAGGGCCAGGAGTGTGTGGATGGGAGTGCAGTAGGGAGAGAGGGAGGCGGTGGGCAGTGTTACAAAGATGCATGTTGTGGAAGGAAGAGCAGCAGGCTGATGAAAATGAGAGCCGATCGCTGCTGGAATGAGATTTGATAGAGGGACCGCGATAAAGTGAGATCTGAAAGTTAGAATCAGGGCACAGGTGGGAGTGAAAATCATTCACTTAAACCAGAATTGAGCCATTGGCACTATCCTTAACACACTGACCATCCTTCAAGACAGCTGGGTATAAATGTTTGGTTTTGTAATCGTAACTTCGTAATGAATTTTATGAAAAACAGATTATCTGAAAATGTTACCGTTTATCAATGCAGTGCTTTTTTCAAGGCCTGTGAATACAGACGATTTTAATTCGAAACAACACAAGGTAATAGAGCAAGTAGGTTGTGACGGCTGTTCAGTGAAACGCGTGATTTTTTTTCCCCTTGAAAATGTTTCAAACGGTTTGACACGACACCTTTCATATTTAGTTTTGCACGTAACTCACAGATTGCAAAATATCCTATTTACGACGTGGAAAAGAGGAGGTTGATGTTTGCGAAACATCGAGTGGGGGGGGGGAGCCGCTGGTTAACGCGAGGACACGCGTCGAGGCGCGCGCGCAGTCGTGACGGTGACGCCCCCCTGTCATTGCGACACAAGCGCGTCCCCTCCTCGTCCCCGCGAGCACGCGGGCTCGGCGTGCGGCCACGCAATCGTTCAAGGAAACAAGGAGCAGCAAACAGGAGGAACGGCTCTGCTCCGGGGCGGCACTGTGGCCCAGTGGGTAGCGCTGTCGCCTCACAGCAAGAAGGTCCCCTCCCCGGGTTCGAATCTCGGCTCGGGTGCCTTTCTGTGTGGAGTTTGCATGCTCTCTCCCCGTGTCCGCGTGGGTTTTCGCCGGGCACTCCAGTTACTTCCCACAGTCCAAAAAACGTACTGCTGCATAGCTTAATTGGCTTGCACGCTAAGTTGCCCTCAGTGCCCGTTGATGGACTGACGTCCCATCGTGGGTATATATAGCCTTGCGCCCTGTGTCTGCAGGGATAGGCTCCGGCTCACCGCGACGCGGTACAGGACTAAAGCGGTTTTTGGCAATGAGATGAGATGAGGCTCTGCTTCGTGATAAGTTGTCACTCGGCAGCAACGAGCCTGAAAACTGCTTGCTGTCCCGTTTGTTGGGTGGCAGGAATCGCGCATCCAGAGCTTGCAAGCTCACCGGGTATTTTCTGCTGTAGCAGTACATATCTATATATCTAGTTATCCCGAAAGAACGGCTCTTGAGAGTGGTTTTTTTTTTGCATAAATAGAGCCGTGACAAACCTACATCATTACAGCAATAAGTGTGACACCCAGCACCCAGGGGTGAATGTAACCTACATTTATTACCGCACCGTCCTATCGCAACCCCCTCTTAACCATTTCTACCGAATGCTTCTGCAAATCTTTGAAAATGCAACTGAACTCGCAGAACACATTGATTTTGTAAATAAGCTAGAATTGACGTGAGATTTTTTTAAAAAGTCTGTTAAAGGCATCGCAGAAATATTCACACGACGCAAGTCGTAGCCGTTAAATGCGGGAGCGCTAAGTTACCGTACTTATAAACTAACTTTGATACAATTTTATAACCGTATTTCTCTTCCTATTGAATGTAAACCAAGTGACGGTGTTTACAAACAAAGAGCAGCGCTGGTGATTTGCGTGTGAAACAAGCGCGATGTTTTTCCCCGTAAATTTGGGACAAGGTGTGAACAGCACTATCCTGGGTACTTAATTGCGCACTGAGCGACTCGAAAGCCACGGTGGTAAAGTGCTGTTTGTGGGTGCCACAGTAGCAACATCCACCCCTCACAGAAGGTTCTGCCTGAGGGCGGTTCGATTCCTACATCGGGTGCCTTTCTGTGTGGAGTGTCTATTCTCCCCATGATTTGCGTCGGTTTCCTGCGGGTTGTTTGGTTTCCGCCCACAGATAAAACGACACCCGTTGATTAATTGGTCAAAAACATCTTAATATAGGGCGGCACGGTGGCCCAGTGGGTAGCGCTGTCGCCTCACAGCAAGAAGGTCCCGGGTTCGAATCTCGGCTCGGGTGCCTTTCTGTGTGGAGTTTGCATGTTCTCGCCGAGTCCGCGTGGGTTTTCACCGGGCACTCCGTTTTCCTCCCACAGTCCAAAAAACATGCTGTTGCATAGGTTAATTGGCTTACAGGCCAAATTGCCCGCAATGCCCGGTGATGGACTGGCGTCCCATCGTGGGTATATCCCTACCTTGCAACCTGTGTCTCCCAGGATAGGTACCGCGACACTGTACCAGACTAATCGGTTTCTGACAATGAGATGAGATGAGACATCTTAATATACAGGACACACAGTGTCTGGCAAATATTGGCGTCGGTCGGTTACGGGCCTGACTTCCCCCTCCCCGCCTGTCTGCAGTTCCCTCGAGCCTCTCTATCCGTGTCTCGTCCATGACCAGGCGTGGAATTTGTGCATTGCCTTACAAATTTGTTTTATTACCATTGGAGTGAAATTTATTGGTGGTGAATTTACGTTTGTGGGTGAAACACTCGAGGCAAACGGCGGAGGTGTCTTCCGTGCAGTTTTCGTGGTGTCGACGCCACCTTGTGGAAGTTAACGGCACCAATTGCAAACGTAAAAATCGACTTTGCAAGTTTGGTTCGAGTCTCTCGGCTCGGGTGCCTTTCTGTGTGGAGTTTGCATGCTCTCCCCGTGTCCGCGTGGGTTTTCGCCGGGTACTCCGGTTTCCTCCCACAGTCCAAAAGCATGCTCCTGGATAGGTTGATTGGCTCGCAGTCTAAAATTGTCCCGCAATGCCTGGCGATGGACCGGCGTCCCGTCGTCGGGTGTATTCCTGCCTTACGCCCTGTGTTTCCGGGATAGGCTCCGGCTCACCGTGACCCTATATAGGATTAAGCGGTTTCAGATAATGAGATGAGATGAGAGAGGGTTGGCCGAACGATTCCTTTGGGCAGCACACGAACTATCTGAACGTAGCAACAAATATGCCTACCGTGTTGTTAAAGCTAGGACATATACCAGCGCGGAGTGCGCTAATGGGAAGAAAGAACAACAACCCATAGCTGACGTGACTGGATGGATTGAGAATGACTGGACAAGGAATCATGATAGCTAATACAACATTCTGTAAGCATTTCTAAGAACCAAACTTTTCGTGGTGGGGAGCGGTGGTGCAGCGGTTTGCGCATTTGCGCTTTGATATCCGAATATTAGTGGCTATTGTTGAGACTAATGACATTGACAGAAGGTATAAAATGGATTGTACATAGTAGGACCTCGAGAGATAACAGCTACGGGGACACTTTCACACAGTGGATTTATTGATTGATATTAGGATATCTGACGTGGTGCTGGATACCCCCACTTCCCACTGACCAACATAGTGAAGTATGGTCAAACTACCTTGATGCCTGACATGGCAAGGAGAAGCGTTAATCCAGCAGTGGATTTATAAGGTGCAGTTAATATATGTCTGATATATCGCTGTTGTTAATGGAATCTCCCAGGGAGTTAATAAAAAATTGGCATTTATATGTTATGTACTGCATAGCCGTATCTTTATGGTTTCACAAAGTTAACGGTGAATTATTCGCAGGTTTCCAAAGCACGAATCACGTAACCATCTCTGTGTTGTTTGCCGTGCATCGAATCTTCTCCAATGTGCTTTTGGTCACCGCGTTTGTTTTCTCGACGCAGGACATTGAAAAAGTAATCGAGAACGCCAAAGAGGTACGTCTAGTGAGCACAACGCATTACATGCATGTTACTGATGAGACAAACCCACACAATAAAAAAAAATAGATCAAAAGACCGCTTGTGTCTACGGGATAAAAAAGCAATCCTGAAATATGACCACACAATCCCCAACGATTCCTGGAATGTCGCATATTGCAGCCAGCGCCACGTTGCTAGGCGTCTGTGTAAACATCGCTCTACCGATAACGCTTGTATGTCGAGAATGTGGAGAAATGGGTTGCCAAAACGTAAATTACGCGTCCCGTTACGAGTTACAAGCGCAAACATTAGGCCTTAATTATTTGAAACGTTTTATATTCCCGTTACCGCTGTATGTATTTTGCCGTGTGCATGGTGATTAAGCCTGTGCTCTTCTCGGGAACACGACTACGGGCTAGGGGTGTTCTGCCAAGTGACAATGTTGCTCTAACACGGTTGTATGGTCCTTGGTCTGGAGGTTCGACTGGCGGCACTTGTGTGCGTGGCGGAGCATCACGGAGAGTTTACCAAGATCTTGGAGTTGGCAGAACGGTACATGATGCACCGGAAAGGACATTAACACTTATGTGCGTCCAAGGTGCACCGGGCTTGACACAGGCGCCTGTGATGACGTCACTGCGACTTAGCAAACGTCGATTGATGTGTTGAATGTGTGATGGCTTTCATATATACTTTTGTGCAAACTGTATCTCGCATGGAGTGGACCTACGTATCTGACTGACTTGCATTATGGTGTTATACATTGTGGTCATCTGCTGTCTGATAAAAAAAATATATTTTCACAATGTACAATCATCATCAGCAATGATTCGTATACTGCTGTTGAAGTTCACTCAAAACTAACACTTATGGTTTATACTTAATCATGCCACTGAACTTATGTTGTGCTGTATTCTAACGTTTTAACAGTGAAAATCACTTTTTCATTGCCAGTAATAATCACGTTGCATTTTGACGACCAAAATGTCACAATCACTTTGCTCTAAGCGTGTAACCCCATGAACGATAGATCTCAGTCTCATCTCATTGTCAGAAACCGCTTAATCCTGCACAGGTCGCGGTGAGCCGGAGCCTATCCCGGCAGACACAGGGCGAAAGGCAGGGATATACCCACGATGGGACGCCAGTCCATCATCGGGCACTGAGGGCAATTTAGTCTGCAAGCCAATTAACCTATGCAGCAGCATGTTTTTTGGAGTTTGGGAGGAAACCGGAGTGCCCGGCGAAAACCCACACGGACACGGGGAGAGAACATGCAAACTCCACACAGCAAGGCACCCGAGCCGAGATTCGAACCCGGTGCCTTCTTGCTGAGGTGACAGCACTACCCATTTGGTCACCGTGCCACCCTAGAACTAAATCATTTCAGTAATTTGACGCAGTGCAATGTGACCCGCAAACAACGTTCTCCATTGGTAACGGTAACAGTGATTCATCATTTGCGTGGATGTACCAAAGTTGGGCACTGTTACAATCACGAACGCAACAAGCAATCGGCATGCCGAGTTGTTAAGACTAATCTCACTGTCAGTCTGTGCACTCGATGTCACATTCTGGTAACACAATTTATTCTGATAGTAATGGCTAATAACATGTTAATGCGTCACTCGATGTCGCCAGATCTAGAAAGCTATGTTGGTTTGAGCCCCGAAGGGGTTTGGATGGGTGACTGCCATGTATGAAACAGGTGTTGGCTCAGAAACTACATTATGGGCAGCACAAGGCAGTGGAGCATAATCTACGGTTTAATGTAGTATGATCCCACATGCACATGCTCCTCCCCACCGTCACCAACCCTCGCTGACCAGAATGGTGAAGTATGGTTAATTAACCTGAACCCCAATGGGGAAATCCATCATCCAGCATCAGATTCACAGAAATAATTGCAGCTGTACAGAGATATATAATTCGGTTTTCGAAACTACTTTTATTCAACAGCATTTTCAACACGAAATCTTTGGAGCAGTTTTGCCAGCAACAAATGCTGCTGGTTTTACCGACAAGTGCATGTCATAATGGTCGTGGTGTAGGGGGCGCGGTGGCTCTGTAGTTAATGTGCTGGGATACAAACCTGGTTATCCAGGTTCGATTCCTGGTCACGGCCAACACCAGTGCCAATTTTCTTAACCTGTCTTTGAATTCTCTCCGCCCCAGGTCGACTCAGCGTCAAATGAGTGTCTATGCAGTGTGTAAACATTTATATTAGGGAGATAAAGGCGGCGAGGCGAGATGCTGGTCACCACCTCGTGTGGCGCGTCGACGCTCATAGGTGCTCGCTAATGGCACTTGACCCTATAGTCTGTGTAGGCTATATGAGGGATCTTTCTCTTTGGTTTTGTGGTGTGTTGCAGGTTTCCTGGCTTTGTGTTGCCCTGCCTGGGCGTTCACCCCGTGCAGGGATCTCCCTGCCAGCCACGCAGCGCTACCCTGGAGGTACCCACGGGAGTCTCAGTCCATGGCCGCACCCTCGGCTGAGTAAGAGACAGTAGTAACTTTGTTTTGGATGGTGAGAGGAGCGGTATTGGTCACTGCGCTATGAATCTGGCGACCTGAGTTTGAATCACAGCATTGCTGAGCAATGTCTAAACTGTTTGCGAGTCCTCGCTTAGCTATCGTCACGTTGATGAACGTGGTGAAGTATAGGCAAACAACCCCATTGACTGATGCATTAATCCACCAGTAGATATGCAACGGGCATTAAAACCGCTTTGTACATTTGCGTCACGATAAACCCAAGTCATTTATTGTTAGAGGGTGGCGCGGTGGTACAGTGAGTACCGCTGTTGCCTCACAGGAAGAAAGTCCCGGGTTCATTTCCCCTGCTCAGGTGCCTTTCTGTGTGAAGTCTGCGAATTCGCTCCCCCAGTGCCCGCCTGGGTTTTCGTTGGGTATTCCATTTTTCTCCCATCGTCCAAAGACACACCACTGCCTAGGTTAATTGGCCTGCTGTGCATATTGCCCCAAAAAAGTGTGCCCTGCGATGTCTTAGCGTCAGATCTTGAGTAAAGCCCCTCTTGCGCCCTATGTCTGCTGGGATAGGGTCTTTCCCGACGCAACCCTGTACAGGATTAGGAGACTTATAATTGCAATGCTCTCTGTTAAACTGTGATTCAGCAGTCATGCTGACGCACGTTACCCTATTTTTATAGCATCTTAAAATCTGTTATTTTACAAACTTTTCAGGATCAAGTTACATATGGACTCGTATCATTTATTTTTTCCTGTGAATTGAGAGAATGTCCCCATCATAAGAGTGTGGAATTTCCACACACTATCTCACCTCAACCATTCATTTGAGTAGGAAATAACTCTTACGTTGACTTTCATGCGATACAACCAATCACATGACTAGTCTCGACCAGACACATAATATAAATAAACTGTCTGGAAATCAGGTTAAGGTACTTAACTAGCAGTTCTATTTATAGTATGATGGCGGAGGTCTTCCTTCAGGGACCAAAAAAAAAATAGATGGCAGTGTCATACTTATATTTGGTAAAACGACGTTTATTCAAATGAAGGATATATTTTACCTAATGTCCATTGACATTTTCAAGCCCTTTGACATGTGCCTGCTAACTTTACTGCCTGAAAACCTAGTGCTTTACATAGGCTGCAAGCAGAAGCAATGGGCATTTATAGATACTGCTTTTTTGGGTTTGCTTCGGTCTTATTATAAGCCTGCTTTCCACTTATCTCCATTGGCAACCTAAAATCGCCATTGCAAACAGCGAATAAACCAAAAAAGCACCGGTACATATTTCGAAATAATCCAGTGTGGCTCTCCGCGTGGGGCTGTATGCCGAGCACTGCTTCTCTCGAGCTTGTCACGATGCACTTGTGCAGGCATCTTCCCGCAAGGCTTTCATCCAGCAGTGGGCTGACAAAGGACGATGCCCGCTGCAATGTGACGCGAACGCTTGAG
Organism: Mordacia mordax; assembly: GCA_036362905.1. Taxonomy (NCBI): domain Eukaryota; kingdom Metazoa; phylum Chordata; class Hyperoartia; order Petromyzontiformes; family Petromyzontidae; genus Mordacia; species Mordacia mordax. Next base: position 12,445,254 of record JAZEWT010000004.1, read on the forward strand.
AGAACACGCAAGCCCGACCTGGGGAACTATGCTTGGGTTACAGGCGACCGTGAAAACACGCGTAGAACCTGCCATGCAGGTTCGTTTAGGATCCGTTCAGAGTGAGAATGCGATAAGTTTTGACGTTTTCATGTGATGACCATTTCTGATTCTCTGCAAGGACTTGATTTCTGCTGAACCAGTGATTGAGCAGCAACATGAGCGCTTGCTGGCTATTGGAGAGGTGGGTCAACTTCATTCATATTAGTAAAATTATGTTTTTTTGTTAAGAAACGTGCCTTGGTGGCAACACGTTACATAAAGTGGGCTCATAACGGTTGGCAGAGAAACAACACAGTTTAATACTCGTCTATTTCGTATGTTGTTTTGGTGTACAGGTAATAGTTTACGACACACATATCGTGTTGTGAATATGTCAAATTGTTTTGTTAACATCATTCCAGGGGGTAGAAGTATAGCCATGTACTGTTTGCCCGGATGTCATTAGTTTGCTATTGTACATTAAAATGTACAATAGGCATGATAATGCCGGCATCACTTACACAGACTTTCCCGGTAATGTACATTTAATTCATCTTGTGTAGCCGAAGCAGATCTGTATTGTAGCTAAATTAGTTAAAACACAAGACTGACGATATTATAAATGACTGTTGTCATTTTCTATAATCTAATAGATTTTAAAACTGTAGTTCTAAGAGGTTTGTCTTTGTAATTCTACACGTAAAATGGAAAAAAGACAATTGCAAGTGGGGATTTGATTTTGTAAAAGGTGACCTTGATTTGAACACATTTAAAAACAACGAGTGCATAACGCAACGAGCCCAGAATAGCCAATGCAAATTTGTGAAAAACGATGCGAAGAGCTGGAATTTTGAATTCACATGTGTATTTTATTATGTACTTCCTTTCCAAAGTCAAACAGAATGGCTTTGGTTTAAGAAGGTGGTTGACGCTTTTCATCTGATCAAAGGGTACTTTGAGTGTGGACAATACAGGAACACACTTCACCAGGCAAGGCAACATTCATAATTATAGAGTGGCTGCAATTTTAATTGTATGATACAGTTCATGAAGCCACTTATTTTGAGACAAATCGGATGCATTGTTGTTTAGATGTATTACTAAGTTGTCTTTTGTAACTGCGTAAAAATAATACCGATACCTGTATCTGTAGGTTATTGATGAGTACCTCCACGAGTCGGCGATGGACTGGCGTCCCGNTGAAAAGTACGGCCCTCTGTCAATCCTTTGCTGGATGAAAGCTTTCCCCACATGGTGCCAGTCGTGAGAGTTGTTTACGTAATAATACTTCACCACACTGGTCAGGGCGACTTGGTGAAGGGGAGCCCAGAACCGGCTCAGGTATCACTTGATACTGATGGGACTGGGAATCAAAGTCGGGTCACTGCATTACACACAATACTCCACCCCGACATTGATCTAATAGAGGATTTACGTGTTTGGTAAATACCATTTGTTGTGCTGATTTGGCTGAGAGAGATAAGTACTGGACTTATCTTTTCTCTAACTCCTTTTCTTTTAAATTATTTACAATTCATCTACTTTGTAATGATGTAGGTTTTCACGGATCGATGCATGATGATTGCTTCAAAAAGCTGCTCTCTCGGGATAGCCGCGTCGTTCGCTTCCTCTCCTCTCCACGCGACGTTTCGCCTCACACATTAGAGGCATCCTCAGGCGCAGTGTGTTAGTGGCATGCTCAGGCGCAGTGTGTTAGAGGCGAAACGTCGCGAGGAGAGGAGAGGAAGCGAACGACGCGGCTGTCCCGAGAGAGCAGCTTTTCGAAGCAATCATCATTCATCTACTTTATTAATCGGTCATGGACACCTTTGCAATCTAACATCATCATCATTATCAATACCCACTTAATCCTGTATAGGGTCGTGGGAGTTGGAACCTATCCCGGCAGACAGAGGGGGCAAGGCGGGCTATACCTATGATGTGACGCCAGTGCATCCCAGGCCACTGGGGGCAATTTACGCAGCAGGCCAATTAATCGAGGCAGCAGGGTGTCTAACGCCTTAAAATCCCGAGGTTATGTCCCAAGTGACTGTATAAAGATCGGACACTCCTCCTGCTAACATTATGCCCTTTGTACTCGAATAATATTGCTTCACTTCCACCTTTAAAAAGTATCGCTTAAAAATGTTTCATGTAAAAATAATTTTACCGTTATTATTATTACTGTTCTTTCGTAACAGTAATAATAATAATTGCACTTCTATAGAGATTTAGACGGACTTTATGCCTAATTTAAAACATAAAACACATCTTGTTGAAAGCTTAAATTCTGTCAAAATGTCAGTGTTTGTTATTAATATGGAATATTCCTGAGTGTGAGAATTGCTCTTTATATTAGTTGCGGTTTTGAGATAGCCATGTCGAGCACGCTTTCGCTCTTAAGAGCAATTCTCATACATCGAGCCGTGAAAACCTGCATCATGTTCCTCAGTTTGTACAATGATGTCATTAATGACTCTATCCCACGTCACACGTTCACTGTGGTGCGTAACTTCTGCAAGGTCTTCCTTCATAAAGCAGCGTTTCATCTCAATGGACTCTCATCCAGCTTTAAACTTTTAAAGACCATGAATGAATTAGTTAAATGTCTACCATGAATGCTGTGTTACATTATGAGATCATAGTTCATCCCTCAGAGGTTATTTCGACAAGCTAACAAAATGTGTCCTGGTTTAACTAACAATAGCAAGAGGAAAGGTTTCATCTGACGATTTAAAAAAAAACCCTTGTGGTTGGACACACCGATGAGCCTACTTTAAAAACAATGTTGCCAACGTAACACGCATTTGAGTTGTCAACTACGCAGATATGAAAGCAGTAAAAGAAGGCATTGACGTACATAACTGCATGTTGCAACCTTTTACTGCAGCTGTGGTAGCGAATGTGATTGACAGAGACGGGGAATGTGTCTCAGAGTTCAAACTTGCGTGACATTTTTAATGTTCGTCATAAGTATTTCGCCGGGCATTCCGGTTTCCTCCCACAGTCCAAAAATTCCTTCCACAGTCCAAAAAACAAGCTGCTGCATAGGTTAATTGGCTTGCAAACCAAATAGCCCACAGTGCCGATGATGGACTGGCGTCCCATCGTGGATATATCCCTCCCTTGCGGCCTGTGTCTGCCGCGATAGGCTCTGGCTCACCGCGGCCCTGTACAGGATTAAGAGGTTCTGACAATGAGGTGAGAGATGAAGTCCTTAACAGCAAATGTTATTTTCCATGCAAGGCTGCCAATACATTGTTTGGAGTCCGGGGCAAAATTTGCAGATGGAGGTCCCCTGTGAATGTCTATCGCTAGAGACCCAGGGGAAACTGACCTCGCTCCTCCCTGTCTTTGCTGCCCCACTCCCGTCCACGTCGTTAAGACTTTGAAGAAGCCTCAACTTAAACGCCTGGCGGGGTTCTGAGCAAAGACGAGAGGGGGCTTGTGTGCTTACAGGTGGGGCTGGACTTTAGCCCTCGCGTCGCCAAGACGGAGCAGGACAAGCAGAGCCAGAGAGATGTCCTCACACGCCAGGTGGCGCTCGCTCTACGGCTGGACCTGCCACTGTAAGCGCATGTGTAGGCGCCCTCTTGTGGCTGCCATGCAGAGCTTGCGTCACCACGGCTGAGAGCCACCAACACTGGCGAAGCCCCACATCGACATGGCTAATAGGGCCGAATGTTGGCAACTCCAAACGCGCCTTGGAAAGTTTCTGGATGCCTCCAGAAAATAAAAAAAAACATTTTAAGGTCGTTCCGAAACGCACTGGATGAGTTACCATCACACAGACAACTAATGCAGGATCCTCATGATATATCAGACATCATGTCACCCGACAATTTATCAAGATCGTAAACGGGCACAAGAATATTAATACGCACCTGGAACAGCTCCTGAGTCCGCGTAGTGTCCTTGTTTCCTAATGTTGCTAGATCTTTGTTTGTCAATCCTGGTATGGACTTAATGCACATTCTTGAACACTCAAAGCTCAGGAGAATGTGATGACTTAGCGCTTGCTTGGTTGAATTCCGAGTGTCGATATATCTTTTGCAGAAATGTGCACTCACGGTCAGCTGGTAGACCAACTATTCAACTCCTCAAAGAGCAAGGTTGGGTAATAACAAGCCACTTCAAATTGATATAACATGTATGCTGGATTCTTTTCTTAATAGTTAACTCCTAGATAACAAATGTTTGAAGGAAATGTTCCAAAATAACTGCCCAGATGAGTATTCTTACATTGTGAAAAAACATAAATATATAACTTAACCCGTTTGCGATTTTACTTTCATTGTACTGTAGTAGTTATCAGTAACCTATATTGTCATTAACAATTTTATTTTCATTTGACTAGATGCATGGCAAATATTGAATAAGAGAAAATTATTTCTTAATTAAGCACTGAGACAGTGCTTATCTCCTGTTTACACCGCTCAGGCAGTGGTGGAATTCCCACGTTCCTATACTGACTTCCGTATAAAGTGGTACTTATTTTATCAAGCCTGAAGGGATTTGGGCAGTTTCAAAACCCAACCCGAATTTCAACTCGAAATATTGATGACTGCAAGGCACTCTACTGAGCCACCTGCTCATAAATATTGTATGGGGTGTTCAATGACTCGCTAATCGTGTGGCTATCTTTGCTTTGCACGCATGATCCAGGAGCTCGGAATGTGTTGTTGCATGCCTTTGATGGGCGGCCTTCTGTGGCAATGGAGGGCGTACAGGCCGGATACTTCTTCTCCATTCCACCTTCCATTGTCCGCAGCGAGCAGGTTTGTTGAGCATTTTCCATGCAGGCGGTTAGGTGGCTTGCAGGTCAAACACGGAGCTGGCACTGCTGAGATGCTGGATTTGATTTTGGGCTTTTAACTGCCCGTGGTTAAAATAGTTTTTCAACTGTCTCTCGGATGGTACACGGGAGGTCGTATGTTTGATTTTGACCTTGCCGCCAGTGTATTTGGAGTTTATTTGTTCTCTCTTTCTCTCTCTCTGTGGCCACGTGGATCTTTTTGGAGTCCTCCGGATTGCTTGCTCGCTACATTAAAAATATACGTTTGGATTATTTGGCTGCTGTTATACATTCCCACATGATGATAGCAGCGACTTGGCTGAGCTCTCATGGCGTATGGACAGGTCGCCTCTAAAAAAGAGGTCATAGCTCTGTGGTGACATACTGCCTAAAGGGTTTTCCAACGTGAGAGGTTAAACGTCTCAAAGGAGAGATGAGAAATGCATGTGACGGCTATCCCAAAAGAGCAGGTCTTATGAGTAATTCAAATACCGAGATGTGCAAACGTTCATCATTACAACATGAGGGCTGTTTGACTTTTACTTCAGCTCTGGCTGGGGATTGACATGGGGCTGTAGATATGAAAATATACTGTCTATTGAGCTGGTCATCAATCTGCAGCTAACATGAGCATTGTTTCTCTCAAGAAGGAGAAACTCGTGAAGCAGTTGCCTTTGGAGCAACTGGTGCTGGAGACAGACTCCCCGGCCCTTGGTCCTGTGAAACAGGTAAATCGGATAAATTGTTGGTAACACCCCCGCTCGCAGCGGACACAGGGAACTCTTTCATTTTAACGAGAGACATGGGAAACATTGAGCAAATGTCACCTGTATACTATTATGAACAAGTCACACATTGCAACCGTGCTGTTATTTTCATCTTTTGCAGGCAAGAAACGAACCCCGCAATATTGTCGTTTGCTGTGAGTACGTGGCGAAGGTAAAGGGTGTATCGGCGGACCACGTGGCACAAGTCACCACTGCCAATGCATTGAGGCTTTTTCCAAAACTTCTGCAATATGTTAAAGTCTGACTGTTCATTCTAGTACACCTCCCTGCCACCTCCAAAAAATGCACACTTTACAGACAGCAGCCAATTCTTGACACTTCTACAGGCTTTCTCTCAAAGCGTCCTCTTATCAATATGACTGACTTTTCTTCAGCTACTGGTTTGTTGAGAATAGAGACTTTGCTTCGGAAACATGCAGTCAGGCAGGCGATTCCCACAGTCGTCTTATTGAGACTGGGCTTTAGTAGCCATTGCGTCATTGCCTGTGCATATGATTACTACTTTGATAGATGAACTTACGTATACATTTAGCGATGTTTCGTAAATTATATATGCGTGTGCTTTATTTAGTGAACGAAATTGGGCAATACTACAGTATTTTCTTTTGTGACATTTCCATGTAACACTGTACACAGTATCAATGATTGGTTCGCAAAGTTATATTTCACCATACATCGGCAGGACGTTTTTGCAAGTCGCGATACAGTACATGCATCTATTTTTTTTAGCCATAATCTATCCACTGCGGGACGAAGTGGGAGGCCAAGTGGGAAGCTGTAACTGAGTCATGTTCCTGACAAGGCATCTGGTGCCGGCACACGAGCTGATTACATTACTCCATCTTGACAATGGATGTGTAGGGCGCGCGGTGGTTAGCGCTGACGCCTCACAGCAAGAAGGTCCCGGGTTCGAATCTCTCGGCTCGGGTGCCTTTCTGTGTGGAGTTTGCATGCTCTCCCCGTGTCCACGTGGGTTTTCGCCGGCTACTCCGGTTTCCTCCCACAGTCCAAAAGCATGCTCCTGGATAGGTTGATTGGCTCGCAGACTAAAATTGTCCCGCAATGCCCGGCGATGGACTGGCGTCCCGTCGTCGGGTGTATTCCTGCCTTACGCCCTGTGTTTCCGGGATAGGCTCCGGCTCACCGTGACCCTATACAGGATTAAGTGGTTTCAGATAATGAGAATGAGACAATGGATGTTCTTTTGTGCCATTCCTTTTCGAAGCTGCCGCTTTAGTGGTTACTCTCAATCATCGGACAAACTTCAAATAACGCGTGCTGCCCAAGCCCATGTTTCTTAACAGGCAACACGACTATACAATTCATGCTCCTTCTTTAGTGTAACGCAAAGTATGCACCTCTATGCATATTTGTAGTTTAAAGCCTTTATTCTATTTTCGTTTCCAGTGTCCATGTTTCACATCCGTACGTTCATTTTAGTCGCTTTTCAACTATTTTGATCCCAGTCTGCCTTTAATAACAAGAGTGCCCCCGATTATTTCACTTTGGAATGGGCGCAGTATTTGTTCCTCCTGGAGCCTGACAACTACGTGAGTTTTGAGGAACCAGAGACAAGCTGGAAGGCAGTCACACAGTGACCCGGGAACAACAATTACCCATCTTTGCAGTCCTCTCATTATTAAAGTGTCATCAGCAAATTAATAAGTGTTTACATGTAGGAGGAAATCGGAGCCCCCAGAGAAAACCCACTAGTCCGAGGGGGGAAATGCCCTATCCCATAGAGATGGAACAGATGGAGTCCTAATTTGTGCTTTACTGCCTTCTGGTAAGCCATGTTGAAACGTCGATCCATCAACTCTTGACTCCACAGTGCTAGCATTCACAGGCATGCAGCAGCATGCAGCACCACAACCACCTGGCAGTTTAGTAATTGCTCTGATTATTATTAATAATAATTTAGCAGACGCCCTTATCCAGAGCAATGTACATCATTATAGAGGTGTGAAGAAATTACAGAGCGGTGAGGGGACGGCAATCATGCATTACAATGACCATCCTAGGTATACATACTGTACTCTGATATGGTATCCAATTCTGTCATCTGACATTTGTAGATGATGAAAATGCATTTGACTCAATGAAAACTGATAGTCATCGAGGATGTCACAAATCAGGGCCAAAATAGATGTATTTAAAAAATAATCAACACTGAGATTACATGCAAAGGTCAACAAAGTCGAAAACAAAAGGGTAGCCAAAAAGGAGTGGCTTTTACCAGCATTATTCCGCATTGATTAAAATGTAATTTTTTTCAGAAACATGGGTTGGAGTAAAGGTTAAAAGTATACTAGGAGATAATATAAAACGTCTCATTTGCTAATATGGTCATTTGACCAATCGAAAATTACATGCCATTATATAAGCACTTTATAAATAAGGCTGCAAATTTGTATTATACTTAATGACGACGTCACGTGTGCAAGAAGTTTTGTACTCTGGTTTCCTTCCATAGTCCAAAAGACATGCTGCTGCCGAGGTTAATTGGCCTGCTCAGTAAATTGCCACAAAATGTGTCCTGCGATGTGCTGGCGTCACATCCTGAGTACAGCCTCGCCTTGCACCCTTTGTCTGCCGGGATAGAATATGTCCCCCTCTACCCTATACAGGATTAAGTGGGTACTGACACTGAACTGAAAAATAAATACTTTAGTCTTAATCACACGTGTTTCCTGAAATAATACAAGTGTAACTTAAACTTTTAAACTTTGCAATCAAATGTGTAATGTGGGGACATACTCTATTAGTTGTTTCCACCATAAACAAGCTGCTGTGTGTTATTCGCCGTCTCGTTCACTGTTATATTAACTACGACTTTTTGTGTTAGCTTTGGGTTATGTGAGCTCGATGGCATCGAGCACAGAGAAGCGTGTTTATGAAAAGCTGATGGTGGATGCTAGAGGCATCCACATTGAAAACGTGTTTCCAAGATTAAAAACGTCCAAAACCCCTTCTGTTTTGAAAACAATGTTTTACGGTTTCATGTGTGTTATTGTTGCAACGACCTGTCAAGAAAGCTAGGGCGTATGTTTTGTCTCAAGACCCTGTATGTATATGCCAAATAAACCTTGTGATCACCCAAAGTTGTTTCTTTTTTCAAATCAGAAAAAACAAACCGTAATCGTTGCCACAGAATGAGTCTAATTCTGGTTGCGCACAACGCATTTTTTGAGAGTCAATTCCAGATAAAATGCCCAAACCAAGGTGCCACAAACTGGCCAAGACCCCCGCTCTCTCTCCAAATCCCCCCTTCGCTTACAGGCACACGCAACGTTTGCTATAGCAGTGTAGATCAATGACAATATACGACTGTATATTAAACATAGGCCAATAATCGACTTGCTTTCAAGACATTTGGTTATTCTTTATTGGCGCGAATGTATTTACAGTTGAAACTAGCCAGTGGACTGTATGTTATGTACCCTTGATCGAAAGCAAGACAATTCACCCTTTATATCCAATAACGTCACGTATATTTTACAATTAACTCCTACGTGTCGACAAATTTAATTATCATGACTGTGCGTGTCAGCTGATGGCAATCAGATGGATGCTACACTTCACTGTAACATACAAATCACAAAACTTCAAAATAATTAGAAGCGTTGTAAGCCCTGATTTTAACTACCAAACATTTTTAAAGTGTGTGCCTGTCCAAAAGACACACACATTTACAATCGTATATTACTGAATACCGGTGTTGTGGTAAACTCATAAATACTAGCCATAGACCAAGTTGACAAATACTGTAGGTTACTTCCTCTACAGCAGTAAAAACAGTTTTTTATTCAAGCAGCACGCTGTACTGTATAGCTCTTTTTAACAGTTGTCCAGCAGAGAGGAATAAAACAAGTTACAACATCGTAGGGCACCGGAGCAAGTTAGGACAATTAACCTAGGCAACATGTATTTGAACTGTTAGAGGAATCGGGAGTATCCAACGAATACCCACGTGGACACGGTTAGAACCTGTAGATTCCATACTAAAAGGTACGCGAGTAGAGAATCGAATCCAGGACCTTCTTGCTGAGGTGGCAGCACTACTCACCGTGCCACGGTGCCGCCCATCTTATATTCAAAAGTATCAATGCTGCGATCATTCAAAACAAAGAATACGTTTGCAAGAATGCTCCTCTGCCGTATGTCGCGAATTGTCCGCATTGGTCAAACATCCCCTGAGGGCCCTCTTAAAAATAACGCGTACTGTATTGAGACATAGCACAGTGACTGCGCAGTGAGTAGCGCTGTCGTCTCACAGCGAGAAGGTCTCAGGTTCGATTCCTGGCTCAGGTGCCTTTCTGTGTGAAGTCTGCGTGTTCTCTCCCCGTGTCTGCGTGGGTTTTTTGCCGGGTCTTCTGGTTTCTTCCCACCGTCCAAAAACACGCTGCTGCTTTGGTTAATTGGCTTGCTGAATAAATTGCCCCCTAAAAGTATGCCCTACGATGTGCCGTTCTCTCCACAGCTCTGTGCAGCGCTTTGTAACCCTCGAGTGGAAAGCGTTTCAGAAATGCAAACATTACTGGCGTCACAATCTCGGTATTAACCCCCTTTGCGCCCTCTGTCAGCCGTGATAGGCTCCAGCCTCCTCGTGCCCCTGTGCAGGATTAAGAAATGAATACATGTATTGAGACTCAGGCTCCTTGCAAACGAATATTCCTATTTTTGTTACTTGCCAGGGGCATTTTATGTTTACCCAAGATAACAAGGGAACGTGTTTAATGTTGAACAATAATGCATTACTTTGGTTATGCAAGTCAAAAAATTTTATTATTGTGAATTTGCCGTTCATATGTCGTTGTTACTGATGTGCCGTTCTCTTCACAAATATGTGCAGCGCTTTGTGACTCTCGGGTGAAAAGCGTTCTAGAGATGCAATTATTATTTTTTGTGCATGAACTAATTATTCCACTGTGCTTCACAAAAAGGCGTTGTCTATATTAAGCAATTACAAGTCTGTTTAAGGCAAGGCTGTATCAATGTCCAATTCAGATATTTTTTAATGAAAAATAATATTAACGCACAAAATCAAGCAGGTTATATCGCTATTTTGTGGGGTTCATCAAAAATGACCATATCACCCATGCTTATTTACCATGACCATGACATGCGATCCACAAATTACATTAACAAGTCACGTGTGGACTGCGGTGAAAACCTCCATCTCGCCCCCTCGTGGGCGCAGAGGCAGATCTGATCGTCTGGAAACGGCACGAGACGCGCACAGCCGGCGTCAATGCGTGCTGTCGCGTAACAGCGCATGCAGGTGCTCGTGAAAGCAGGAAATACGCGAGGTGTTCCTGTCACCCGACACGGCGAGTCCCAACGCTGACGATATGAACTCCGCGCACGGAGGACGAGCGGCAAAGTGTGGCCGGACGAGTGCGGGGAGCTCGGAGCGCCCATGGAACGCGTGTGGATAGCGAGGAGGCGTGGTGCTACCGCCGCTTCGGGGGCATTGTGGATTCCTGGCGTGGTGGGGACTTCGCGCACAGCTTCCCTGTAGACCGGGGAAGCGCACCCGAGCGCATTCCTCTCGGTCCCTCTGCTCGCCTGCTCGCCGTTGCTGGGGCCCACTCGACGGCGATATGACCGAGACCGAGTTGAAACCATCTCCGAGCGGGGAGGCAGGTGAACTAGGTGTGGTCGCCGGGAGTGGTGATGAGGCGGTCGGCCGCGGCGGAGAAGCCGGTGGTAGTCGTGGTGGCGGTGAGGAAGGGAAGAACATCGTAACTGAGCGTGAGCAGAAACACATGGCAACCATCGTCGCCGCTCACGCGAGAGACCTGCTTGCCGGTGAGCACCGCGACGGAGAAAGTCCTCAAGTCCATCATGACCAGGAGAAGCAACAGCAGTGGAATGAGGTCGTGGAGGCGCCAGTTGGTGACCGTTTCAGGAGCAGGAACTGCAGCGCGCCAAGCCATCGCGATGAAGACCACGAGCCAGATCGGTTGGAGGTCATGTGGGGATCCGAACGGGCAGCAGTAGCAGCGTTATCGGCCACCGACCCATCTGTAGGCAGTGGCTCGAAGCCCGTGAGCACCAATGAGACGAGGCTCTACTGCCGTCGGTGGGCCATCGTGAGCATCTTCAGTGCCTACTCCCTGTCCAACGCCTTCCAGTGGATCGAGTACAGCATCATCAACAACATCTTCGTGCGCTTCTATGGGGTGGAGTCCAGCGCCGTGGACTGGCTATCCATGGTCTACATGCTGGCCTACATCCCTCTCATCTTCCCCATCACCTGGCTGCTCGACCAATTCGGCCTGCGCACCACCGCACTGCTGGCCACGGCCTTCGACGCCCTGGGCGCCTGGCTCAAGGTGGCCAGCGTGCGGCCAGACAGTCTGGGCTTCGGGATCACGATGCTCGCCCAGACCGTGTGCGCCATCTCCAACTGCTTCATCATCGGCATGCCCTCCCGAGTGGCGGCCGTGTGGTTCGGTCCGCAGGAGGTGTCCACAGCCTGCGCCCTGGGCGTTTTTGGGAACCAGGTGAGGTTACCTGGGTTCGATTCCCGGCTCGGGTGCCGCATTTCCCTGTGAAGTTTGCGTGCTGGCCTTAAGTGTGCGTGGCTTTTCGTCGGAAACTCTAGTTTTATCCCACAGTCCATAGACATGAAGTTGCCTAGGTTAATTAGTCTGCTGACTAAATTTACCTAGTTCCCCGTTGATGCACTGACGTCCAATTTCAGATATCACCCTGCTTTGCGCCCTCTGCCTGCCAAGATAGGTTCTGACTCAGTCCGCCTCTATACAGGCTTAAGCGGTTACTGTTAATAGATTGGATGGTGAGGTCCCCTTGAGATTTGGTAACTATGCCACGTGCAGAAATCGAGACTCGGGCAATAGGTAATGTACGGTGTATGAACCGTGATATAGTCTCGTCTTGAAAATAATAATCATTTATCATAGGTCATCGGCTTCTAGACTTTAAAACCCCAAAATATCTGGCACTATTAATACAGGGAAACGAATACCGCATTTGGCCTATTTTTGTAGTTCGTGATCAGAACAGATGTAGAAAGTCGTAGGGTACTTGTTAACTTTGGGGTTGGGAGATGGTCTTCGCAAGATTAATCAACACCTGCAAGCTGCTGCATCCCACCTGCATTGGTTGGTGCCATCGTGACGATGCTTTTGTTTAATATGCCGCATGACTACTGCTGCTGAGAGTCATAACATTGAATCTGAACCAGCGTTTGATTGAAAAAATGCTGCTGGATAGCACAGATCTGGGAAGCTTATATGGCGTTGGCTAAATGGGGTTTGATTTTCATGGATAAGGAGCAACGGAAGTCGCTTTATTTTATCGCCCATGATAGCTACTAAAACATTACATGTCCATTTCTGTCTTCCCCCACTCTGGTAATATTTTTACTTCGCGCCGCTTGTTTCACTTAAACGTTTTTGTTTGCGACAGCCATTGTGGCCTTTTACGTTTTATGTAAGACTATTTAAAAATGTGGAGGTGAACAATAAACGGGTCAGGGCAAAGTTTGAAATTTAAAAGACTTAGTAATGGTTATTTTAAGTACTGGCTCTGGCAGCCCTTCTGCCAGGGGTGGGATGATCAAAACATTTCGGGGATGCATTGCAGTGTTTATCAAACAAAGGTAAAACTGACTTAAGAAGCCAGTCTCCTCTCAAAATGGCTGAAATATACCAACCATGTTGTTCTAGAGCAGTGGTTCTTAACCTTGTTGGAGGTACTGAACCCCACCAGTTTCATATGCGCGTTCACCGAACCCTTCTTTATTGGAAAAATAAAATGTGATCACCTGCAGCCAGTGATGGCCAAGCGGGGCGCGTCATCACGAATCATATGAGTGAGGTGTGTGTCTTGACCTCCACCGAACCCCTGAGACTGACTCACCGAACCCCTGGGGTTCGATCGAACCCAGGTTAAGAACCACTGTTCTAGAGACATCAGGAGGCATCTGCACATTTCGTCAAACCTTGTACTTGAGGTAACGGACCATCCTTCAAGAAGATTATGCAATATTTACAAAGACGTGCTGTACAAGACTTTTTGACACAGACACTCAGACGGGAGGGCAAAGCAAGTTGAAACACATATCCCGGTTGAAACAATGTAAATTGTAATGATGTAGGTTTTCACGGCTCAATGCATGATGGTTGCTTCGAAAAGCTGCTCTCTCGGGACAGCCGCGTCGATCGTTCCCTCTCCTCTCCTCGCCTCGCACGTTAGAGGCATCCTCAGGCGCAGTATGCGTGTGTGTGTAGTGCCTATATATATAGGAGCAACAGGCACTACACACATATACTGCGCCTGAGGATGCCTCTGACGTGTGAGGCGAAACGTCGAGAGGAGAGGAGAGAGAGCCATCGACGCGGCTGTCCCGAGAGAGCAGCTTTTCGAAGCAATCAACAATGTAATTTGTCTTTAATCTGCCCTCATGCCCATAGCAGTGTAAATGGGTAGCCACTCAGCAAGTTGCGTATGCAGGTGTAACTTTGAATACACGCATGTCTTCCAAGATACCTTGTCAATGTGGAAGACGAGGCCAAAATACCGTTTTGAGTCAAAGGGTTTGCTCGAAATTCCTGCAGTGGATGTTCTTCTACCATCTTGGCTTGAGCAAATAACTATAAGGCTGCATGCACCTCTGCAGTGGATGTTCTTCTACCATCTTGGCTTGAGCAAATAACTATAAGGCTACACCTTTACGTAGACAAGCATTTGGTTTGGTGCGGTAATGAGTGGAAATGTCTTGCGTAGTCGTGTGACGAAGATTTTACGGTGTGACGCGAACATTATTGTCGGAGGGTTAAACTGGTGCTTTTGTAAGGGGAACAATAGTCAAGTCAAGGCACCAATGTCTTTTCCCATCGTGGATAGTGGTGTTCAGGTGAAATTAACTCTCCGTTCATTGTACTGATGTAGGTTCATATTTACCTTTTTTATATAAATTGTCTCCATGTGCAATGTGGGTAGTGGTTTTTTTATTTAGTACAGACTGCTGTGTGGTTTATATCTAATTAATATTTACAATGCACGAATGATATTTGTGTTCTACCACCGCAGCGGGCAGCTATGAAACAACACCCAACTTCCCACCGGTTTCTCCCTCAGCCCTCACCAGCACCGTCATCAATATTCATGGGTGCAATTTGTCTCTAGGACCCCCATGTATTGGTATTCAAATCAGTATATGACGGAAAAACCCCCCAAAGTAATAGAACAGATATATGGCTCAACTATAACCCTCCCTATATAGGGAGGGCTAAGCAAGTAACACCATCTAAGGGCACCAGGGCAATTTCGTCAGGGCATTTAAACCAAGGCCCACAGGGCGAACACGCAAACTCCAGAGAAAGGCACCCGAGCCTGGAATCGAACCCGGGCTTCTTGCTGAGAGGCAGCAGCGCTACTCACCCTACCACTGTGCCGCCTGATGGTATTTGAAATTACAAAATAGCCACGTGGATAAAGCCAAGAGCTTTTCTACATACAATGTAGCACACTGTTATATGTTGGTCAATTTACAAATATTTCGGTTGTGGTGAGTGTTTCATTAATTTGAATTGTATCATTTTCCAAGACATTGTTCACAGTAATTCAGTAAGTAGAACAAGAAATTCCATGATTTAAATCATTGTCGTGAGTCGGAGTCTATCCTAGCAGACAGAGACCACGAGGTAGAGCTACATCTGGGATACAATGCCTGTCCAGCGCAGGGCAAGGGGGTCAATAATCGCAGTACCCTTAGAAAACCCACACGGACATGGGGAAAAAATGAAAACTCCACACACAAAGGCACCTAAGAGGGTAATCAAACCTGGGACTTTTGATGTCATGGTGACAGCACTCCTCGTTGCATCACCGTGTCGTCTCCAAGATATTACAGTCATTCTCAGTCCACTGGTGGATAATCATCTTCGAATACCATGTCGGACCTGGGGGTATTTTTTTTAATTACAATACTTGTCCATGCTGGTCAGCACTGATTGCTAATGGGAGAGGACAGAGACGACCGGTTGAGATGTCACTCGCCGCTGACGTAATCCTCGGCTGGGATTCGCATAGTGGCACAGTTCTATATTGACTTTTTTTGTACAGCCCTGTGGGTGGCACAGTGGTGCAGTGAGTAGCGCTGTCGTGTCACAGCAAAGTTCCCGGATTCGATTCCCGGCTCGGATACCTTTCTGTGTAGAGTTTACGTGTCCTCTCTCTGTGCCCGCCTGAGTTTTCACTTGGTTCTCCGATTTATTCCCCCCGTCCAAAGACGCGCTGCTGCCTAGGATTATTGGCCTGCTTAGTCAATTGCCCCAAAAAATGTGCCCTGCGATGTACTGGCGTCACATCCTGGGTATTCCCCCCGCCTTGCGCCCTCTGTTTGCGGGGACAGGTTCTGCCCCCCCCCCAGCGACCATGTACAAAATTAAGCAGGTGTTGATAATGAATGAATAAATGTACGGCCCGGTACCCTCATCTCATCTCAGGTGCCTTTCTGTGTGGAGTTTGCATGCTCTCCCCGTGTCCGCGTGGGTTTTCGCCGGGCACTCCGGTTTCCTCCCACAGTCCAAAAAAAAACATGCTGCTGCATTAGTTAATTGGCTTGCAGACTAAATTGCCCGCAGTGCCCGGTGATGGACTAGCGTCCCATCGTGGGTATATCCCTGCCTTGCACCCTGTGTCTGCCGGAATAGGCTCCGGCTCACTGCGACCCTGTACAGGACTAAGCGGTTTCTGACAATGAGATGAGATGTCGTTGTTGCTGACATGCCGTTCTCCCCACATCTCTGTGCAGCGCTTTGTGATCCTCGGGTGAAACGCGCTCTAGAAATGCAATTATCATTTTATTATCCACTTGTACAAACTGGCCCAGCTGCATTCTAAAAGTATACACAACGCCCATAAATGTGAACATTTGAAGAGCCTTAACAAGGATGATGATGATGTGTATTCGGCCTTGTTTTATTTATTGCGTTCCTCTATATATTGCAACTGTATAAGGATGGGATGACGATAAAGTTTATTTATCTATGATGGATTTTTAATAGATAACACTTTAAATGTTCATTTGATGGTATTTTATGTTTGATAATTTTAATTAACAGACACATGGCACCACGGTTGTGAATATGGCCAATAGCCATTGCATTAACTCGCCTTTCAGCAAAACACCTTCACATTATGCTCATAATAACAGATCCGATTTCAATTTGGATTGGCACAGTAGTTGATCACGTTCGAACATCAACCAAGTGAACTACTTTCACAAATGCATTTGAGTCATTATCATTATCAATACCCACGTAATCATGTACAAGGTTGCGGGGGGGGGGGTCGGAAACCTATCCGGGCACACTATTCCTGACACTATTCCTAAAACTATACCACAAACTATCCCCGAAACTAACCCTGAAAGTATAGCAGACAGAGGGCGCAAGGTGGGGCTCTACCCAGGATGTGACGCCAGTACGTAACTCATTAGGCCAATTAAGCTGAGCAGCAACGTGTGGGAGGAAACTGGAGTACCCTGCAAAAACCCACGCGGACACAGGGAAAACACGTATACTCCACACAGAAAGGCACCGAGCTGGGATCCGACCCGGGACCTTCTTGTGAGGTGACGGCACTACTCACTATGTAGCCACAGCCACCGTGCTGCCCCGTGCTGCCCCGTGCCGCCCCCGTTGCGAGGACACACTAGATTTGATTAAAGAGTAAAGTGGGCAGGCTATTTGTCATGCTAAAGTGCTGTTTGGCACATTCGATAAGATTACACAGGGCTCAGTAAATTATGTGTGCTTTTAATGTGTGTTTGCTTTGCGACGTTTTACTGCTTTGCAAAGCAAGGGGATCCTGTACACTCTAACAACAACACGTTTACACTTTGAAATGTTGCTGGACCCGGAGGGTTTTCCGGATGTGAGTTTAAACTCAACCGAGTTGCACCGAGATAATCTGGAACACGGAAAACGCAGAAATGGTGGTCGGGCGAGAGACTCTACGGCACTGTAAACAGATTAGAGTTGTGGTGTTCGTGCCAAGACAGGTGCATCGCGACACCTGTGCCGGGGTGAACAGGCAGGGTTAGGGTCACCTCATCTCCTTGTCAGAAACCGCTTCGTCCTGTACAGGGTCGCGGTGAGCCGGAGCCTATCCCGGCAGACACAAGGCGCAAGGCAGGGATATACCCACGACGGGACGCCAGTCCATCACCGGGCACTGCGGGCAATTTAGTCTGCAAGCCAATTAACCTATGCAGTACTATGTTTTTTGGACTGTGGGAGGAAACCGGAGTGCCCGGCGAAAACCCACGCGGACACGGGGAGAACATGCAAACTCCACACAGAAAGGCACCCGAGCCGAGATTCGAACCCGGGGCCTTCTTGCTGTGAGGCGACAGCGCTACCCACTGGGCCCCCGTGCCGCCCGGGTTAGGGTCACCGCACTGCGAATAGATGGGGTCGCCCGGGGTGACAAAGGGGTCAGGCAAGATGAGGAGGGATTCTCCCCCATTTCCCTCCTCCGAGAGTTGACAAACACCACGTGGGCTGAAGATTTTGCGGGAACAGAGGAGCTCGTCGACGATAAGCGCGTAGTGTGAATATGACATCGGTGGGGATATAAAGAGGGGTGCGGGAAGGGGGACGGGGCGAGTCAGTTCTGTGGTAGTGTTTGAGCCCGAACACGTGTTTGTGCATTTTCCACGTTATTGACTGCACGTTCGTTTTTCGAGTTCGACACCGGCAATGAAACGTGATTCTTATAATGGAACGAGAGTCGAGTCCCATTATACCGACTCTGGTGCGAGAGGGAGATGACTGAACCATGGCGCGATCGTCGCAAGAAAGGTGGAGTGGAGAACCAGGGAGTCAACGGTCCGCACGTTTCGCGACAGAGTGCTCAGGTGGCGGTTTAATAACTCCACCATCACCACCTAACCCCAACGCCGACACTGCTCCGATAGGAGGAAATCTGCCGCCATGCGCCTTCTTGGTGCAAAACGTCGCCACCCGGTCGCCAGAACAACTGAGAAGCCGTGTGTCTTACCGATATGTCTACGCGTCGCGCTGTCACTATCACGACCCATGCGTTGGAGTGGGTGCATCTGTGGGCCTGGGCTCCCCTTCACCAACCTGCACTGGCCAGTGTTGTGAAGTATGGTCAAACAACGTTCATGACCAACACAGCATGGAATTGCAAAGGACAAAGAACTATATATATTGTTGATTTGTAGGAAGTTGTGAGTGGTTATTCCACGCAGAAATTTTAGGAGTATAGAATTTCCACCGATGAAGGTAAATGTGATATTATTATAATAATAATTGTAATTCTAGAGCGCTTTCACCAGAGGGCCACAAAGTGCTGCACAGAGCTGCGGAGAAAACGGCATGTCAGCAACAACAGCGACATAAGAACAACAAATCAATAAGAATAACGTTTTTTTGGGGGTTTTTTTACAAATCTGAGCTGTGGAGAGAACTGCATGTCAACAACAATAGCAACAACAACCACATTTCGACATTTCAACTGAAAGTCAAATAGTGGCAATAAATTATAGGACATAAAATAAGCGATAAAAAAATCATTCTTCAACAAACAAGGAAGGAATAAATGTTCCCTAGCAGGCGCAGGTCGGCGAGCCATCATCCCGGCCGACAATAGTGAGCCGCATTAACAGTCCTAGCCAGAGGACTTGAAAGCCTTACGGAACAAGTGATGAGTCTTGAGAGGAGATTTGAAGATGCCCAGGGACTCAGCTGATCGAATCTCCAATGGAAGGCATTCCAAAGTTTGAGAGCAGACACTTTGGACTTTTTTTTTTCTGCATAAAGACACAAACTTTGTCTAAGTCACCTTACACTTTGCGATTTTCAGGTTTACTGAGTTTGATTTGTCAAAGTATATGTATAGCATTTGATCCAACTGTTTTTGATGAGCCATCATAAATGAATAAATCATTAAAAAAATTGTAATACATCAACCGACTAGCCCAAAAGTCGATGCTTAGCAACATTAGTTTAAGGAAGGCGGCTGTATGAATGTTTGACTCGGCTTCTCAGCATAGTCCTTTTAATGAAAATGCTAGTTTTCGTTTAGTCTGTGTTAAAATAAATTTAAGCAAAATTTAGGCAAACCACGGTTGATATACAACATATACAATAGGTTAATTAAAATAACCTTGTTGCCTTGCACTGTAATTGTTTTTCTCTTGTGCACGGATTTATTTGAGTTTAGTCAACCGTAGATAGCGGCTGTGTGTGAAATAGTAAACAAAATTGTGGTTTAGTGCCTATGTCAGAACTGTAGTTTGAAATTGACTGCGTGTGGTGGTAATGATTGCGGTTCAAATAGCGTGCGTGATATAAGTGATGTCACGTGTTGTGGTAATTCTTTAAATACATGTCCTCATTAAATGTGTGATGAGTGGCGCTATGGTGCTTAGCACATTAAGCTTCAAGTCCGGCATCGTTTATGCAGCCTCATGAGCTGTACCTCTTTTAATTAGCATTATAACATGTTCCATACCTTCTCCCAGATGACAAGCTGCAGCCAGTCCATAGTGTGCCAGCAGGTTGGCATCACCACTGGGAACGCAAGCACAGCCAGACATTGCCTCTGGCTACATTTACTCCGTGCAGACCTAATTAGCTGCTCAGTAACAGAATGTTCTCAAATGTTCTGTATGACGCTGACAAGGTACTTTTATCTCACCATGGTTTTGTGTGGTAGGTGGGGATCGCACTGGGATTCCTACTGCCGCCGCTGATCGTTCCGTACTCGGAGGAGGCCTCCGAGCTCAGCTACAACATCAGCTGCATGTTCTACGGAGCGGCGGCCGTTTCTACCTTGGTGTTCCTGCTCGTCATCCTACGTGAGAATCGCTGGCCTTTTTCCACCAATCCTGCTGCTCACTCACTTGGTGCTGTTTGTTGTTGGCTGTAGAGTGTTATTGGGCCTTTGGGCCTGTGCTCAGCAATTATGATTGAAAAAAGTCAACCACCTTATAGTCGATTTAAATTGGGCATACATTGTCAGCATTTAGGTCTGGTTAACACCACTACAAACAATTTTTTCAAGAAGTTTTGAAAATGCAGGTACAATAGAGTATTTTTACAAAGGCAATCCCGGCCCAATTCACTCAGTGCTTATGACAAAGACAAATATCTCATGCATTGGCCTTAACAGACTGTAGGGTCAAGTGCCATTAGTGAGCACCCAATAGTTATTATTATTGCACTTCTAGAGTGCTGAAAGTTGACATGGCATACAAGGAGGTGGGTAACCAGCACCACGCTTAGCCGCCTTTGTCTCCCTAGTGGCCATGTTTACACACTGCACTGTGTACTCAATTGAGGCTGAGTCGACATAGGGTAGGCCCAGGACTGATTCAGAAAATCATCACCAGTGTTGGTTGTGAGCGGAAATCGAATTAGGGTTGCCAGGTTTGTAGTTCAGCAAACTAATCACTGAGCTACCACTCCCGAATGCTTATGACAAAGATAAACATATAAGGGTTGACATTGGGCATTCTCCATTGTGAGTGTTCAGGTACATGTGTTTCAAACAAAATATAGGGGAATGCATTGTATTCCGGAATGTAAGGAGTTGCATATAATGCACATAATGTCCTTTAATAATGAAAATAATCTTTGATAAAACTGTCAAGAAGGCATCAAGTCATATTTCCAGCCAGGGGTTGCTCTAAGTGGATGCTCATATTATTATTATGATCATCCCAGCAGATGTTACGAACATCCCACTCTTCAAATGTGCTGCAGTTACCCCTCTGCTCAAATAACCTGGCGTTGATTGCAACATCCCTGATAATTATTGCCCATCTCAAATGTACCATTCCTCTCTCAGGTCCTTGAACATGCAGTAGCCGTGCAATTCCAGAAACACGTCCTCAACTATGACCTCCTCAATCCCTTCCAATCTGGATTTAAATTCGACCATAGTGCCGAAACTGCTCTCGTCAAAGTAGTTAATGACCTACTTGTCGCTCCTGATAAAGGCTTACCTTCTGGACCTGAGTGCTGCCTTTGATGCCTTTGACCACCCAATCTTACTTGAGCAGCTGGAGGGTATAGGTGTCTCTGGCTATGCCCTGAACTGGCTGAGCTCCTACCTCTCGAGCTGGAAGAAGTGTGTTAGCCTCGAAGGACAAAACTCAGAGATCCATCCCGTTTTGTCTGGAGTTCCTCAGGGTTCCATCCTCAGCCCTCTCGTCTTCAGCACCTACATACAACCACTTGGCCTTATCCTCCACAGCCACAATCTCAGCTACCATTGCTAAGCCAATGACATCCAAATCTATATCCACGTAAAGCCATCCATCATTGCGTCTTGTCTTCACATGTCATCCTCACTATCAACTATGAAGGCTTGGCTCAATTCATATTTCCAAAAACTAAGTGGTGACAAAACAGACGTTTTGCTTGTTGGAACTACGCACCAATTTTCCAAGGCTAAACCCATCCAAATGATGCTTGATGACCAGACCATTGAAGTTGCTTAGGCAGTGTATGAGTGACTGTGGATTCCTCACTCAACTCTGAGACAGACATCAACAAGGTGAGGAAGGTACTTTTAATTCGAAGGCTTTTGTGACCAATGCTATTGATGAAATCCATTTTTCTGCGTCAGGTCACGCAAAAAATAGTGTCGTTTAACCCTCCACCACCCAACACGGCTCATGAGTAAGGCTTGTCATGGCTTGTCACGTGAACAGAACTCGCCGATTCCTTCACTATCTCAGCACACCGATGTGCTGAGATAGTGAAGGAATTGGCCGTGTCGGGTGGTGGAGGGTTAAACGACACTATTTTTTGTGTGACCTGACCTAGAAAAATGCATTTTATCAGTGACGAAGTTAGCCTATTTTCATCTCCGAAACATAGCCAGCCTGCGCAAGATCCTGTCACCCTCTGATGGCGAGAAACTAATACACATCTTCATATCTTCACGAATCGACTATTGCAATGCACTACTCCCTGGCATCCCTGCCGACATGATTAATCGTCTTCCATGAATGCAGAATACAGCTGCTAGAGTTCTCACTCGCACACCCATCCAAGATCACATCCCAGTACAGGTGTCTCTCCACTGGCTACCGGTTAAATATAGGATTGAATTCAAGATCCTCCTTCTCACCTACAAGGCTATTTCTGGCGCTACTCTGACAAACATCTGTGACCTACTTGAGGCACCCTCCTCAACATGACAACTTCAATCCTCCAATATGGGCTTGCTACATATGCCCAGATCGCACCTCCATTCGATGGGTGACAGACTTCTGGTGCCCTACTCCCAGATTCTGGAACGCCCTTCCATTGTAGGTTCAATCAGCTGAGTCCCTGAGTATTTTCAAATGTCATCTCAAGACTCCCTTGTTCCGTAAGGCTTTCAAGTCCTCTGGCTAGGACTGTTGATGTGGCTCACTGTTGTCATGATGGGATGATGGCTCGCTGCCGACCTGCGCCTGCTCAGGAATACTTATTCCTTCCTTGTTTGTTGAACAATTATTAATTATTTTATCGCTTATGTTATGTCCTTTTCAGTTGAACTGCTCTGATGTTGTTGTTATTCTTGACATTCCATTCTCTCCACAGCTCTGTGCAGCGCTTTGTGGCCCTCGTGTGAAAGCGCTCTGGAAGTGCTATTATTATTACGTGGGAGGAAATATGAAAAGCTCACATGTACGAGCAGAGAACCTTTAAAATCCCTACACGCAGGCTGTCATATCTTACATGTGTTAATAGCGGCAGGCAGTTTCATGGACAGCTTAGTAATACCATCACGGGGTCCTGACTTATCGAGTTGGTATATGCGTATCCACAGTGCTTAATGTATATATGCTTATGAGGAATCATTACCAGCAATGGATAAAAAATAATCGACGTCAGTGCTAGTGCATGGTAAATGGATAGTGGTCATCGGGTAATCGATTCAGTGGGTCAGATCGATATTAAGACTACATGTTTAAGATCAAAGCTGGAGTAATGAGTTGTTGCACTCTTAAACACGTCATTGTGTTTGTCGGGAATATAAGAGCATCATCTTTTTACCAAACATCACACAAGTGCAAGCTTACATACAAGCAATTGAAATTCACGCGTTATTAAACAAAGTGGAGTTAGACGTAGTAACATGCCTCTGCGTTTGTACGTGAGGAAGCACCGATTAACTCTGTATAACCTTGCGACGCACCGCATGGCGAAGACAGAACACAAGTCAATAACCTATTTTCTGTACTGCTTCCTATAAACACCTTGCTGAAGAGCAGATAGGTTTCTCCCACACAACCAATGACAATTCCATAGCTCATCTCATCTCATTGTCAGAACCGCTTAATCCTGTACAGGGTCGTTGTGAGCCAGAGCCTATCCCGACAGACACAGGGCGCAAGGCAGGGATATACCCATGATGGGACGCCTGTCCATCACCGAGCACTGAGGGCAATTTTGTCTTCGAGCCAATTAACCTATGCAGCAGCATGTTTTTTGGACTGTAGGAGGAAACCGGAATGCCCGGCCAAAACTCACGCGGACATGGGGAGAACATGCAAACGCCACACAAAAAGGCACCCAAGCCGAGATTCGAACCTGGGACTTTCTTGCTGTAAGGCGACAGTGCTACCCTCTGGGCCACCGTGCCGCCCCAATTCCATAGCTGCTAATCTGAAATTACATGTTATTACGTCTGTCCCTTAACGTTACATTGCAATGTGTTTCATGGATTTCTATTTTTCTAGCAGTTCTATCAGTGCATTTTGACACTCCCACAATGCTATTTTCCTCTGGGTTTTGTGAGTGGAACGTTATGAATTTGTCATCCACTGTGTTTTTAATCAGTCTTTAACATGAACAGCCCTTTGTCTCGCCACTGCTGGATGAATGCCTCTCAGTACTGTTTTGGCCATGGGAGCTGTTTGACCATACTTTACCACACTGGGCTTTACTGGTTGGTGAAGGATTGTCTCCCACCAACTTCAACATCTGGCAAGGACTAACGTGGTGAAGTATGGTTAAAAACCCCATGACTGACACCACATAGAAAGGTCTTCATTCAACAGCCGTTTGAAAAAGGGTTATACGTTAATTTAATTATTAACCTTACCAGATGCTAAACTGGAAAATGTGGAAAGTCCAGATGGCTTCATTTAACTGTCATGGACTGGATTTAACCAACCCATTACTGATTGCATTTATTTTTTACCCGCTTTAACTTAACTTACATTGGGGTGTGTGTGTAGTGATT
>JAZEWT010000004.1:12470140-12483040 GCA_036362905.1 Mordacia mordax
AATCTTTGAGCACAAAATGAAAGCATTTCTGATAAAGCTGGAGGGATGAAATTTTGCACGCAGGCATAACTCGGATGACAATGCAATCTAGTGAAAAGAATTCAGGACCGGTGACAAGCCGATCCTGGGCCCGCCATAGAAACGATACTTTAAAATTACTATTTTTTGTATTCAGTTTGATGGGTGTGATATTTTCCTGATGCCAGATACGCACTGAGCAGACTTGACATTTTTACATCCGTAGGGGGAAATGCCCAGTTTGGGGTGAGCCAGTCCACAACTTTACACCTCTTAACGGTTTCTATAAATTAATCAGGTTCTTGCCCATCAAAAATGCTGGATGCAAGAATTCTGTTTTGTTGATTAACAATTCAAAGAGCTTGACTTGATTTGCAAGTATACATCAAACAATAAATGGTTTAGACTAAAAAGAGTAGAAAATAAAATAGGATAAAAAAATATATTTTTTTAAATGACCCGCTTTTACCGCACTCCAAAGTAGAAAATATTTTTTTTTACACAAAATCAATCTATCTAGGGATACAGACTAAAAGCGGGTGGCCAAACACTGACCATATAAGACTACAATCATCTTTTCATTTAATGAAAATCTTTAAACCATACTCATATTAAGCGTTACAAAACATTAGAAGAACACATGTTAATAAAATAATTAAAATGTAAATCTCACTGTATTATCAGTCAATTGTAAATCACATATTGTCAGTGTTTGGCCACCCGATTTTAGTCTATCCCGAGATAGATTGATTTTGTGTTATAACTTTTGTTTTCTACTTTGGAGTGCGGTAAAAGTGGGTCATTTAAAATTTTATTTTTTATTCTATGTTATTGTTTAGTCCGTTCTTCATGACTCATTTAATGCAGATTGATTTTCCATGTATGTGCTCATCAGTTGTACAACGGTCGTTGCCATGTCTAACTTTAAACGCATTGATAGAGGGGAAGTGAAGAGTAAAAATGCCTATCACAGCTATTGCGAAAGAGCAGCTCTGAAGAGCAATTCTCATTTTAAATAATACGAAGAATTGTGAACGAGGTGGGTGTGAAATATGTATAGTTGTGAGACATGTGACGAGATGAACAAAACATTAACACACAAAGCCGTCTGCAACACAAGAGGTTTGTGTATGGTGCGTATTGACAAAATTAATTCCAATCACAGTAACGTGCCAACAAGGCTCATGGATCCTGTTACACCGGTCCTGCTTTAGGCCGATTAGGTGTCACCAAGGCCAAGAAAGCACTGCATTCTCCAGCTTATTAGATGCGTGTATGATGACGTACCCCAAACGTGTATCTAAAAAAGCTGTACGAATGTGGTCTAGCAGTCACACAGGCACAAGTTTACCCGATTATAAAATGTAGGTGGCTGCCTTCACTCCTGTCATTCGTTACTCCTCTGGGTCATTCCCTACTCTGTGAGGGGAAATACTATGCGTGTTACAAGATTAAATTCTGATAATTATTATTATTTCTGGCCTTTACGGTGGCCTGTGGTTGTCTATACCAGATCTTTGCTGACTGCTAGATAGCAATGATGTGATCAGCGTGATCAGCTCCGAGCCGAGAGAACAGCTTACAGCTGATTGGCGAGATCCTCTGTAGAGTTGTCATGTGATGCAACTAGGGTAATTATACATCTAAAATGTAAATATTTAAAAAATCTTAATACATAGAATAAATAAAAATGCAAGATACTGTAAGTAATAAAATAAACTTTATCCGCTGTATTATTTTACTCTTCTAATTGCTTTTCATGTCCCTGGCAAAAGCAATCATTTTGAAATGTGTATTGGCTCAAAAGTAACTTATCTAAATAATCGTAAAAGTATTCCCTGGACCCTGTTAATACTTAAGGTTATACTAACTAGTCGGCGACATCTTGGATGTATTTGTTGCCCGTACAGATGAACAAACTTAACATTAGACGATTAACCTACTGTCTGCTGAATGTACCAAGGTGCACATCATTATTCGGACAAAAAGGATTTCGTGGCGGTTTCCCCTCGTTTTTGGAATAATATTCTCATGAGCTTGAGGCTACAGTCACGATCATCCATTGAGCCACCTTAGATCAAAATTACATTAAAAATGTATGCAATTGCAAAAAATGATTGGTGTTTGAAGGAATACATATGCGCTTTCCTCTCCTTATACAGTAAGCTTCTTCAATTTATTCCCAGCGCACTGTTACATTATTAGATTTAGTCTCTTATTAATTTATAGAAATTCTTGGTAATTTTTGTGCTGTGCAGTTTTGCGTATTACTGTTAACTTTAGGATTATGGTTATGGTTTCATATTTGCACACATTGGTGCTGTGAGTTTCTTTTTTTAACCTTGTGATTTTGTACGTAGTTGCATCGGTCAGTTCGAACATATGTTGTATCGCAAAAATCCGGCAACTTGCAAGCTCAATGGGTATTTTCTGCTGTAATGATTAACATCTATCTTTCTGGTGGGCTGGTTGTAACATGCCAAAGGTTGTTAATCAATGCGAGGCCAGGAAATTATCAGTGACCTAATGCATGCCTAGCCCTATTATGTATAGAGACTAGTGTCAAAAATGACGGGGTGCAATGAGGCATTTAAATTGTCCAAATATCGATTCTTAGATTATTTGTGTGAAGTTTCTGGAAAATTCCAGGATTCATCCCTAGCTGATCACCAGGAAGTGGTGTCTCAAAGATTGTGTATATATGTCAGAGATCTTAAATCAGTTTAGAAAATCATTTCCAAATCAAAGCAAACGTCTCTTAAAGCTTATAATGGCAGCTGTTCGATTCTTAAGTCAGATTGGACCCACAATTTTGGATGCAAATTTTACTATCAGAAAATTGACTGAGCCAAAATTTGAGGATGATCAGCCAAGCTGTTTTCGTACTGAAGCCAGTCAAAATGTGTTTCACGCACACACAACGCTTGTCTTCTATAGCAAGTAATGTGTGTACGATGTGCTGTTTGCGCAGTGTTCCGGGAAAAACCTTCGCTACCTCCAAGTCCAGCTCAGGCGCTGCTGTGGTACAACCCTCCTGAGCACGAGTACTCCTACATGGGTTCCCTGAAGCGCCTCATGCTCAATCCCAGCTTTGTGCTTCTTGCCATCACCTACGGTAAGTTCAGCAATCATGGCTTAATCTCCAAAACTGACAATGTAGGTTCCTGAGCAAGCTGTCAGCACGAGGAGCAAAACGTCCCGCATCGTGCCGAAGAATCTGCGGTGCAGCTTGAAAATAAGTCGCAGAAACTTAGAAAAGAATTTGCGATTTTTTTTATTTTATGCAGGAGTCATCAATGGAGTATGTGGCTTGTCGCCTAAGCCGCTATCATTATCAGCCATCGTCAATCCACTGCTAGTTTAAGGCTGCCCAAACCTTCTGAATCATATTTGGAGGGGGGAGGAGATAAAAGGTGTTTCACTGTTTGCTGTTTGCCGTTCTTATTTCGTTGTTGTTGACATGCCATTCTCTCCGCAGCTCTGTGCAGCGCTTAATGACCCTCGGGTGAAAAGCGCTCTAGGAATGCAATTATTATGATTATTACGGGCTTCCTGTAAAAATGAAATGCCATAAATGCCTGTGGTAATTCCCTTAAAAATCACCCTAGCTCTGGCATCACTCAACATGATACACCATGTGCTTATAATGGCTCCCTTTATAATACGAACTTGGTGGAGATTGGAGCACTGAGCTGGCACTGCTGACAGCCTGGGTTCGAATCCGGGCAGCTGTCCCACGATATTAAAATATGTTTTTGAGCGTAGCGAGTTGATTGCCACAGTGCAGTCATCCAATCACTGCCTGCACAACAACAGCAAAAACAAATCACGTGATGTTTGGTGTTGCACTTGGATTTCACTAAATAAAATCCAGCTCTGAAAATTTTAAAAAAGAAAATATCTATAGGTTTTAGTGTGATGAGACAAAGCTCCCAGTGAACCAAATGGAAAAGTACACTGTCTACTTTGTTGTTGGTGGTGCTGCCGGTTTGAACGCCTGCTATCCAGATTGACCCGGGTTGGCCGGTTACCCCAAGTTGTGTGAATATCAGAGCAGAATTGAATATCAGAGCAGAATCTTACGGCCGGATGCTCTTCCTGATGCCAACCTCATTTAGTCAGAAGGTTGTCTAATCGATTTGTCTGGAACCTCTCCACAGACCTGCTCACCAAGATAGAGCCTCTCAGGAGTGCTGGACTCCAGGTGACATAGCTCTGGGGTTCAATGGAACACGCAGACCCCTGCAGTACAATGAGATTATGATCCGCGTGAATGTTTAACGGGCCACTGTGAAGGCCAATTCACGAGAAGTTGTGTGAATGATTGCTTCTGTCGGACCTTCTGTGACACCACGGAGCAGTGTGCTCACGTGACATTTCCTCATGTCACAATTACAATATAATGAGGGAATGAAAACTGGCTTCTTAGTTTTTGTATTTTCGTTTGTATTGCGTAAAGTCCTGCATGGGGATTCTTGGGCCAATACTTGCATTGGTAAGGCCAAGTTAATCAGGGTGCCAGAATGTTGGGGATTATAAAGCCTTACATTTCAGGCACCGTATTGTTTAAGAATGTCCATACTAATTAAATCCAGCAACCACTGAACTGTAATAATTATGCACAGTAGGTAGACAGTATAAAAAAAACAAGTATTATATAATTGTGACTTGTCACAATTATATAATACAACGTGGATTTGTACGTATTGTAGATGTAACTGAGTTTTAGAAGTGAGCAGATTTATTTTGCACAGGCGGTCATGGGAAAATAAAGCATTTTCTTCCACTTGTGCTTTTAATGAAAGCACTGTGCTACTAAAAGTAGTAATACAAATATACATATTTAAACGTTCACTTTTGAGAAATGCATTGGGGACTATTTTTCTCCTCGTGCCCATGTAGGTTTTTGTTGGGTACTCTAGTTTACTCACACCATCCAAAGACACACTGCTGCCGAAGTTTATTGGCCTGCTGAGTAAATTGCTCCCCAAAAAAAGTGTGCCCTGAGATGTACTGGCGTCACATCCTAGGTATTCCCTCGACTTGTGTCTTCTGTCGGCCAGAATAGGCTCCGGCCCCCAACACCCTGTACAGAATTAAGTGGATATTGAGAATTAATTAATAAATTAGGCACTATTGTGGTGTTTATGTTATGCCTGCAAACAATTACAACACTGCACTAACACGGAAGGGTGGCACAGTGGCCCAGTGGGTAGCGCTGTCGTCTCACAGCAAGAAGAATCCCAGGTTAGAATCTCGGCTCGGGTGCCTTTCTCTTTGGAGTTTGCATGTTCTCCCCGTGTCCACGTGGGTTTTCACCGGGCACTCCGGTTTCCTCCCGCAGTCCAAAAACATGCTGCTGAAAAGGTTAATTGGCTTGCAGACTAAATTGCCCGCAATGCCCGGTGATGGACTGGCGTCCCATTGTGGGTATATCCCTGCCTTGCGCCCTGTGTCTGCCGGGATAGACTCCGGCTCAACGCGACCCTGTACTGGGCTAAGCAGTTTCAGACAATGAGATGAGATGACAAACTGACATGGAATTGCTGCTGTGTTGTCATGATTATATAACTGGTGAGAAAAATCCACGGTTCCCAGAAACACACTTCGCAGTGGCGAGTAGCGGTGATCGTACTCTGCTGATGAGTCGCAGCCAGCACGGAACCACCACTGTCTATCACCGCAACCCTAATGACACAGTCAGCACTACTGTTGTTACGAACCATACATAGCTCAAGAAGGAGTTGTTGTGAAATTGTTTTCATCGAGGCTTATGTTGGATTACCACACCTGCAAAAGTAGGCTTGCAAAGCTTATTAAAATCCTGCGATTTGATGCCAAAAATGTGTTCCGAGTGTTACAGGCAGATTGTGTGGAGAGAAAGAATACGTATATGTTGTTTTTACGCTGCAAGAGTGAATTGGCTTTGATTAAATGTGTTGTTAATGACCTACTTGTCGCTGCTGATGAAGGCTTTCCGAATATTATTGTCCTCCTGGACCTGAGCGCTGCCTTTGATACTGTTGACCACACGATCTTATTTGAGAGACTGGAGGGTATAGGGGTTTCTGGCTGTGCCCTGCACTGGCTGAGCTTCTACCTCTCTGGCCGGAAGCAGTTCATCAGCCTTGGAGGACAAAACTCAGAGATCCATCCTGTTTTGTCTGGACTTCCTCAGGTTTCAGTTCTTGGCCCACTCCTCTTCAGCATCTACTTACAACCACTTGGCCATATCCTGCACAGTCTCAGTCTCCGCTACCATTGCTGTGCCGATGACATCCCAATCTATATCCACGCAAAGCCATCCTTCAACGCGTCTGGTCTTCATATGTAATCCTCACTGTCAACTGTGAAGGTCTGGCTCAATTCAAATTTCCTGAAACTATATGGTGACAAAACAGACGTTTTGCTTGTTGGAACCACGCACCAATTGTCCAAGGCTAATCCTATCCAATTTATGCTTGACGACCTGACCATTAAAGTTGCTAAGGGAGTCCGGAGTCTAGGTGTGACTCTTGATTCATCACTCAGCTTCGAGATACACATCAACAATGTGACGAAAGTAGCCTATTTCCATCTCAGAAATATAGCCAGACTGTGCAACATCCTGTCACCCTCTGATGCTGAGAAGTTAATACTTATCTTCATCTCCTCACGAATCGATTATTGCATTGCACTGCTCCCTGGCACACCTGCATACCTAATCATCATCTCCAACGTTTGTAGAATGCGACTGCTAGAGTCCTCACTCGCACACCCATCCACAATCATATATCCCCTGTACTGATTTCTCTCCACTGGTTACCTGTTAAGTACAGGATTGATTTCAAGATCCTCCTTCTCACCTACAAAGCTCTCATTGGTGCTGCTGCGACATACATCCGTGACTTACTTCAGGAATCCTCTTCAATCCGACCACTCTGATCCTCTAATATGGGCTTGCTGCATGTGCCCAGATCGCACCTCCATTCTGTGGGTGACAGAGCCTTCTCACGCGCTGCTCCCAGACTCTGAAATGCCCTTCCATTGGAGATTCTTTCAGCGGAGTCCCTGGGCATCTTCAAGTCCCTTTGCAGACTCATCACTTTTAAGTCCTCCGGCAAGGACTGTTGTTGCGGCTCAGTGTTGTCGCGCCGGGATGATGGCTCTCTGCCGGCCTGCGCTTGCTCGGAAACATTTATTCCTTCCTTGTTTGTTAAAGAATTGTTTTATTTTTTTATATTGCTTATTTTATGTCCTATAATTTATTGCGACTATTTTACCTTCAGTTGAACTGTCCTGATGTTGTCGACATGCTGTTCTCTCCACAGCTCGGATTTGTAAAAAAAAAACCCCCAAAAAGTTATTGCTCCTAATTTGCCATTCTTATGTCCTTGTTGTTGACATGCCGTTCTCTCTGCCGCTCTGTGCAGCGTTTTGTAACCCTCGGGTGAAAATCGCTCTTGAAATACAATTATTATTATTATTATTTACACGTTGAGATGAAAAATGGGAGTGGGAAGGCAATGCTGATGCCTTCACGACTCATCACGTTTCCTCGTTTTCATCATACACCACATTCTGTTCACGTAACAAACCTTAGTGATTGGCTGTTGGCTGGAGATGGGTTTCCAACACTTATTTTTTTTATGTGACCTGACCCAAAATGACTTCATTATGAATAACGTTGGTAACGAAAACCTCTGTGTTAAAGTTACTCAAACTTAGTTAAATAATACGCTCATTACAATACAGCAAGCTTACAAAGCCATTTTTTTAATATAACAGAGGCATCTCTGCATAGTGCAAACTAATACCATATGCATGACAGAGGCGAAGCACAATCACATACTTGTCACAATAACATTGTAATAATTACAACAATAACGCTGTAATACTTTACAGCCCTTTGTCAGTCCACTGCTCGATGATTGCTGCTGCATGCTATGTTGGTCCTGGTCCTACTTCACTACGCTGGTCACTGAAGAGTCGGTGAAGAGGGGAGCGCCCATGATCGTCGATGATACCTCACACCACAGGTGTTGTCTAAAACAACAACCACCGCCCCATGCCACGAGGTGGGGGGTGACGTCACAACGGCGCTTGCCAGGCCATATGCACCTTGAGGCTACACGAAGTGTCGAATGCTCCCTGCTAAGAGGATGTCATGGGACAGGCCCAGATGCCATGGGTTGCCTGCTTGAGATCGCTGGCGGATGCACCACCTGTGCTCCCCACTGCTGAAACTCGTTGTTTTTTAGATGTTAGATATATAGGCACACATTTCTAAATACTGTATCATTTCGAAATTGTTCAAATTTCTAACAAAAAACATGCTTGCCCTTTAACAATTTTACATCCCGCTAAGATAATGATTAACCACCAGTGCGACGTGCAACCCATTTTGCGGTGGTAAAAATGTACGCATGCTGTCCACAGCCCCACCGCTGTCTCTTCGCTACTCCCTCCAACCTTACTGTGAGGACACGGAATGAACGGATGGATCTGGGTCTCACCCGTGCCACGTGCGCGCACCTCTGTCACACAGGGATCATCACTGGCACGTTCTACTCCATCTCCACCCTCCTCAATCAGATGCTGATCGAGCACTTTCCGGTGAGGCTCGCGGACTTCCCCAGGCCCACCTCGAACGCCCGTTTGTCAGTCGACGATTCTTAGCTGATATTATTCGGGGTCAGATTGCTCTTAAGTGAAGAGGTGTTGGTCAGCTGGTAAGCTGGTATGGTCCGGTACAGCGTACCGGTAGAAAAGTGACCGAAGCATTCAGCACGGTTCAGCTGGGTAGGAGGGTTGCGGTACGAGCGTACCGGTACGACATTTAAGTTGCATTCACCCTTGCGTACGCGATGACTATTTTTGAAAGCTTCCTCCACCAAACACGGCCAATTAAATTCATTCTGGTCGCGAAAGCCCTTCGTGTGAAATCAACAGCTCTCTTCAATCCACTGCTGGATGAAGGCCTTTCCAACTTCACGTCCCGTCAAATGCAATCTTGTCTCAGCCACTGCTTGTCCTTCTAGCCATTTCCTGCACATACCTCGCTCACTTTCCTTCACCGTTTGAGTTCTGTGATTAACCTGCAGCTGTTTTATTACTGCTGTCGATCATTTATAGTCACTGATATGCTCACCTATTACCAATGTTTAATTTGTTTATTCAGCTGTCCACATATATCGTATATCCTCGTATTTGCATCAGAGTCTTATCTGTCAATATTGTGTCTCTTTACATTTCCACTCATATTTGCTTTGTAACTTTCTTGTATAATGGCCATGTGGGTACATTGGGATTAGTGATTTGTGAAACACACTGTAATCCCACCAGCAATAAATTAGTTAATAATGACGATAATTAAGTTAAAAGTGCATCATCTGTTGCAACTATTCATCAATCCACTGACAGCCACGTGATGCAGTCACCCCAAAAGTGCAAAACCATTAATATCGAAAACAAATATGTCTGTTCTGGGTATAATTAATTGTAACTTAGCACATGTGGCGTTCACACAATTCCTATGGCAGAAGGCCGTCACGTAGATGTTGTGTTTCAGTGTCTGCACTAGCTTCACTGTGGGAGGCGATGTTGCTGGGTGTCATCCCGTACAATTCCACCCCCTGCACTTGAGAGCGTACGGTAGTTCCTTTCTCTATGTCATTGGCTGCGTTGTGTGCTGTGTGTGTGCTGTGTGTGTGCTGTGTGTGTGCTGCGTGTGCGCTGCGTGTGCGCTGCGCGTGTGTGTGGCAGGGCGAGGAGATTAACGCGGGGCGTATCGGCCTCACCATCGTTGTGCTGGGCATGGTGGGCTCGGTCGCGTGCGGCTTCTGGCTTGATCGCACCAAGACATACAAGTACACGTCCACACTCACCCACACCATTTCATTATAGGTGTTCTATGTGTATTCCCCATTTCAATGATGCAGCTTTTCACGGCTCGATGCTTGATGATTGCTTCGAAAAGCTGCTCTCTCGGGACCGCCGCGTCGATCGCTCCGTCCTCTCCTCGCGACGTTTCACCTCACACGTTAGAGGTATACTGCACCTGAGGATGCCTCTAACGTGTGAGGCGAAACGTCGTAAGGAGAGGAGAGGGAGCGATCGACGAAGCTGTACCGAGAGAGCAGCTTTTAGATGCAATCATCATTCCCCATTTCTAGAATCATTATGAATCCTGATCTATTTAATGCTGGGTCAATGCCTTTGTAAGCCATCACCACATGCCACGGTCCAGTGACATGACAATGCATCCAGCATCTGCACGTGACCCGGGTTCATCGCTCTATCTCATGGTGGGCAACATCTTGGTGTTTTTCCCTCTTTGTTTGTTACGCCATCTTGTTTCTTGACTGCAGACCTCCATTCCTTCGAAGGACGCATTATACCCAAACCCTCTTAATATCGACAATACGTCGTTTATGTCTCGCGATGGTCTCTAATCTACATTCTCTTACAGTATCTTGGTGCATTTCCCAGCACACGTCTCTCCTCACGGCTCTTCGGCCACTTTTTGGCATGTGCCACGTTGGCCGAACTAATTTCAGACCAAAGTTTTTTTTCACAAAAATTCAGTCCACGAGGCCATGTCGATTTTCTGCACTTAACTTTCTCACGGGTATCAACATTGGCTCTGCCTAAGCAGAGTGTGACCATGTTGGCTGTTGGCTGTGTGGGCAGACAGACGACCCTGTTGGTGTACAGCCTGTCGTTCGTTACCATGGTTGTCTTCACCTTCACGCTGGATCTCGGGTACATCTGGGTGGTTTTCATTACCGCTGGGGCACTGGGGTAAGAGCCAGTGTGAGTCCTTGTGTGTGCGCGAGTGAGCGTGAACACTTGCGCGTGCTTGTGGATTTCTGTGCATGCGCAATCAGACACCAGTCCTACTGCGTTTAAAGTCTTCATTTGTGCGACGGATACGTCTCAAAACTATAATTCATTTTCCTAAAATACCCTAAATGGTGATACTCTTGCGTCCATGTTACTGTCCGGACGCTATTGATGGAACCCACTGTTTGTGATTATTCGAGAAAATAGCTCCGTGCACAGAGCATCCGCTCACGGCGACACGTGAATAATCGCGGGCTGAGGGAGAATTACTCACCGCTTGCATGTAACGCCTGTTAATTGCGAAAACCCCTGGATAGTGGGATTGGTCGGATCAGTTTAGTACTTGCAGTGACCACTGCCAGGTGCATCTCTCGCCTTTCAAAGAATGAGCTCCAGCCTCGCGACTTCTCTCACCCACGTTGACTAGAAAGCACATATTAGGCGTTTTTATGGATCGTTCAGTGACATGTCTAATCTATATACAGTGGAGCAAGTTTGGGTATGTATATCTATGTCCTCATTAAGGGTAGAATATTCACCTCCCATTATTGATCAATCTTCAGAAAATTTAGAGACCCAACTACATTCACTAAAGGAATCAGGAGGAAATGCAGGTCGAAGCAGCAGTCATCATGTCAGCAAAGAGTGTGATTAAGAAGAGACATCAGAAGAACGTGTTATATTTTTGGAACAAAGTTGCCCTTAGGATGGGTACTCTGCTAGTAATATTATGATTAATAGCAGCGTTGGATAACAAGCCTCTCACTGTCTTCAAAGACTATAACGCTCATCGTTACGCCACTTAAAATTAACTCTGTGTAGGAGATTCGGGATGTGCCTGTACATGATGATGTTGAGACAATGATCACAGCAGAATCTTGCGATCTGAACTCATCCCGATCACCTCCCCCTCCCGCTCCCGCTCTCTCGAACTTGCCCCCCCCACTACAATAGTTTTTTCTGCGCGGGGTACCTGCCCGTGGGGTTTGAGTTTGCGGCCGAGCTCACGTACCCGGAGTCAGAGGGGACCTCGTCGGGCCTGCTCAACGTGTCGGCCCAGGTGAGGACGAGCAGCTCGACAGTAAGAAGAACAAGGAGATGGTCTCAACGGAGAATTGATTGCCTTCAAGAGCTGCTCTTTTGGGTTTTGTACACGTGTGGTGATGCCTCCAATGTGGGAGGCGGAATATAGTAATAATTGCACTTCTGTAGCGCTTTTCACCCGAGGGTCACAAAGTTCTGCACAGAGCTGTGGAGAGAATGGCATGTCAGCAACTACAAGGATGTATGTACGGCAAATCGACAACAATAACATTCTTTTGCTTTTTGTTACAAATCTGACCTGTGAAGAGAACGGTATGTCAACAACAATAACAACAACATCAGAGCAGTTCAATTGAATGTAAAATAATGATTATAATTGATAGAAGGACATAAAATAAGCGATTAAAATATTTGCTCTCGAAGGATGAGCAGCGCTCGTCACGGCCATCTGGAAAGAGTTTCTCTGAAGAGCAGTTCTCGTACATCGAGCTGTGGAAACATACAACACAAACACAGGCTGTACATGTGCACGATACCCAAGTGTCACTCACTGTTGTGCTGCGTCATATGTGAATAGGTGCTGACCTTGAGATGCTATTCTGTCACTGTCCACCCTGGCAGGTGTTTGGCATCATCTTCACGATTGTGCAAGGCAGGCTGGTGACTGACTTCTCCCCCAAGGCTGGAAATATCTTCCTGTGCACCTTCCTGCTGCTTGGCACCATTATAACCGGTGCGTGGGCTTTTTAAAGATGAAATTATGAGTAGAGTCTGTGTACAAGTCCTTCGTTTTTGGGCTAATATTCCGAGTGTTGTTTTGTTCACACGTGCATGGGTTCTTGAATGGAGATTTTGAGTTATGCTGGTGTATATGTGTGTATGTGTGTGTGTCGTTTCATGGAGGCGGGGAGCCATAATGCGATTGTTAATGCACTGTACAATGAACCTGTCAATTCCTGCTTCAGACCAATATCATTGCTGAATGCCTAAACTGCTCCTAGGTTTCCCCCATGT
>JAZEWT010000004.1:12497497-12508245 GCA_036362905.1 Mordacia mordax
ACTCGAACCCGGGACCTTCTTGCTGTGAGGCGTCAGCGCTAACCACTGCGCTACCGCGCCGCCCAGGTCCTTGAATAATTATTTTAATTATTCTGTTGCCGTGCAGATGATGCGCAGCTAGCTGTCACTACGGCCCACGCCTCAATGAGACCCATGATACAGTGCTGTCCATTGCTTTGTGTGGGTGATCAATTACGGGTGGGAGTTGTCCCAGGTTGAGCTCCGGAAAATATACTTCTTCCCCTGCCCAACTACGACCACCACCACTCTGTCAGGCGGAGTGGAGTCCGGGGTGTTTATGTGAGGGTACTTCGGAAAATATTTCATGATAGAGCTGGTCTTGCTTAGCGTGAGGTGAAACGAGTGTCACTGAGCAACGAGAGCCACAACCCAGAATGTACACGTAAGCGAAACGTATATACACAAATTACAAAACGTACATCACCAATTTATGGCCCAGTGGGTAGCGCTCTCGCCTCACAGCAAAAAAGTCCCGGGTTCGAATCTCGGCTCGGGTGCCTTTCTGTGTGCAGTTTGCATGCTCTCCCCGTGACCGCGTGGGTTTTTGCTGGACACTCCGTTTTCCTCCCACAGTCCAAAAAACATGCTGCTGCCTAGGTTAATTGGCTTGCAGACTAAAATGCCCGCAGTGCGCGGTGATGGACTGGCGTCCCATCGTGGGTATATCCATGCCTTGCGCCCTGTGTCTGCCGGGGTAGGACTCAGCGGTTTCTGACAATGAGATGAGATGAGACATCACCAATTTATTGTACCCACGATTTCGCTGACATTTCAATATCTGGCAAAAAAGCCTGTTGCCCAATGTTAAATATTATATTACTTTTCAGCACATCCATCTACTGTGCATCGATGTGCTGAAGCAGCAATACATGTAGTAGTAAAGTTTCATTCACGTGACGCTTTTATTATGTGATGGTGTCGAAGTTAGAGGATTTGTGACACATTTTATCCACACAACCAATCCCACAAGGACCAAGCTTGGATGTGTTGACAATGTTGATGTGCTTACAGGTTAATAGAAGCCTGAAGGATCTGAATATGAGCCACAACGTAATTGGAGATGCAGGTGCTATGCATGTTGCTCACATGATAGGTAATGGCCAGGCTCATTTTTATTGTTATACCATTCTTAGACATTGTTCATACCTCACTCCATAGGCGAAGCGGCTGGAAATATGTACATTTGACAAAAATGTACTGATGTAGGTTTTAATGGCTCGGTGTATGATAATTTCTCTCCACACGACATTGAAGGAATTTGAGAAACGCCTGATATTTCCAACGTGAGAAGAGAGAATAGGAACACTCGACACGGCTACCTCGAAATAAAAGCTAGTATCATTTGATGAGTTCAGGGCAAACGTCCACTGATGTTTCAATAAACGAGACATTTCAACCGGCAGTGAACATGGAAGGCTAAACGAACGTTCTATCAAGATGCCAACGTTGACCTAACGTCGGCACTTTTGCTGGGTCGAAATCACTACGAATAACACGTATGTGACACCCGACCGGTCGCCTCTCCACTGGAGTCGAACTCGTCCCTCCCGGTCAGCGTATCGTGTTCCGAATGCGGAGCTCAGGAGAACACGTGTTGGGCCGCTTGCGACGTCGCCCTCACCAACACCGACAACAGACGCCAAGCACACCTTAGCAGCGAGCAGTCCGGAGGCTTTTGTGATCTTTTATTAACAACTAACAATAACATTACTCAACACAACACTAAGTGGGGCCACATTACCACGATGGGTCAGCAACAGTACTCTCCTACCCTCCCTCGCGCTTCGCGTGCTACCACTAAGCTCTCACTACATCCTGCCGTGCGTCTCCGTCAAATTCCCATGCAGACTCTGTGTTCCCTCTCTCCACCTCCTCCTTACATTCTCCTCAGCTGTCATCCGTCACGTCATCTCCTCACCCAACCATCTCCGCTCCTTTGGCGCTCCAAATCTCCAACCCACGTGATGCTGTCCGCACCTGACCCCCCCGTTACCCCGGACGACCCTGACCCCTTTTATTCGCCCTGACATGGGCGCCCTGGTGCACCTGACCTGGCACGGCGCGAGGCTTGACACCACACGTATGCCAGAGTCGCGATACGTTTGAGTTCCGGTTGATATTCGGGAAAGTGGAGACTGGAACAATGACTAGAAAATGCACCACCGAGTCAACCTTCCGCTCGTTGCTGTCAGCATCGCTCCCCCGACCTCTGGCGTTGCTGGTGGGCCACTGCCTCCAACTTCCCAGCACCGTCCTTCACGAACCTCCTCCACAGAGGCTGAACTTGACACCGCTAGATACCACTCGTCACAATATACAACAGCAGCAGTTATTTTAAAGCTGATTTTAATTGGCAATGGATGTGATGCGCGGCATATTGTCATGCTGGGGCTGCGTGCTCCCCCTCACACACCCCCCCCCAAGCCAACGCCGACACGTTGGAGAGGCTGGATGTGGCGTGGAGTCTGTGGCGATGGCGAGGCACCCTGGCTATCGCCGCGGCCGTCAGCGTGAGTTTGTCGCCATCTTCAGATCCAACACGGGAACCTCACAGTCGAACGATAATAATTCCATTTACCAGTGCCCGCGGAATCCCAGTGTAGAGGGTGAGCTCCGGAGACTGTGCCGACAGATGCAGGGTACAAGGTATGGCTTTACCTATGTTGGAAGGCAAGTTCACCACAAGGCACCGGGGGCAAGTTAGCTGATTAACCTGCTGCTGCTGCTGCTGTTGCTGCGAGAGTAAGCCAGAGTATTCTGCGAAAACCCACGCGGGTATGGAAGAAACATGTAAACTGTTAACTGTATAATTTAAAAACAGTTCTGCTGGCTGGCTGCTCTGCTGGTGCCCAGTTGACATAACCACGCACATCTGCGTGATGACGTCTCTGGAATAGTTGAGTGGTAGTCTGACATGCCATTATCTCCACAGCTCTGTGCAGCGCTTTGTGACCTCCGGGTGAAAAGCGCTCTAGAAGTGCCATTTTTATAATTAGTGCTACAACCACATCGCTCCACGCATAAAAAAATAATTGAATCTGCATTTTACCATGCTAGGTGAACCAGAGTCTCCGATGGCTGAGCTTGGCATGGACTGGCGTGGGCACCGAGGGCGCCCTGGTGCTAAGAGAGGCTCTACAGCGAAACAGGACCCTGCACCACCTAGACCTGAATTCCTGTCGTGTGGATGAGCGGGGCGCAAGGGCTCTGGCTGCTGGGCTCCAGGAAAATATGGCTCTACGCAGCCTCAAGGTATGGTTGTTGCCTATCCTAGTTTTCCAAAGATCGTCCTCCTTTATGAGTCAACTTTCCAGCTATATCTGTATGCTTCCCTGGAACAAGTCATGTTGCCAGTTACCCATACAATCCTATCTCTCGTATTCTGTTTACCCACACGATATGTGGCAACCCTACCTCGAGGTGATGGCTAAGCCAAATGACCACATCGTGGAAAACACGGCAGCATAATCAGAACGTCCTTGTTTAATCACAGCCGCTGATCACCAGATTCGACGGCCCGAAATGTCAAACGTCCAACAATACACAGTACTATCAACAGGGTAATCTAGTAGATAATAAGAGTTAATATGGTTATTGGGGCATCAAACAGGGCTGATTGCCTCTAATGTGAGAGGTGAAAAGTTGCAAAGCAATGAGGAGGGACGCTCGTCACGGCTAGCCCAAAATAACAGCTCTAGTGGGAAATGATTCTGTCTCGAGCTGCGAAAGCCTACATCAATGCACTATCAGTATCCACCTAATACCTGCACACGGTAGGATTCAGCGTTCCATCCCATCGCTGAACATCCTCACGGAAAATTTGATTCCTTGGCCACCACATCCCTTCTAGACATGGGTTATGCTAAAGCTTATTTATCTAAAGATATTTTGTTTAACCCTGGGTACATATTCAAGTTAGAAACACGTTCCACTTGAAATCCATTTCTGTCCGGTGGCTGTAGCTAACTGGAGGAAACTGGTTTATTTGCAGCTCGTCCAGAACCCCATCATGGCACAGGGAGCCATTGTGCTGCTCTCTGCCATCCAGAAGAACAGGAGATCGACGATGGAAGACCTCAACATATCAGTCAGTTCCGAAATGACAGAAAATGACAGGAAGGCATTTCCATGATTCCGGATGTACAGTTCGGAAATTAAAGATGTGGGTACATGTTAATAACATCGTGAAGCGGTTTGTTTACTTGGGAATAGTAAGTTAACTACTTCATTCAGATTGAAATAATCTGCCACCCTTTCCCGTTAAGAGTGAAATACACGTAAAATACCGCGGTGTCCGAAGCACTGAATCGAACTATTTTCGTCTGTGCTGGGATGGTGATGGTGCATTCAGTTCCATGTGTATGTGACAAACAATTTAATTGTTTGATGATAAGCCCCCACCCCCCTCCCCATATTTTCCAAATAATGTACACGATTAACTTCAAGACAACACAGAGTATGTATTACAGCAGTGCAACATTTTATAAATGTCAACTTTGAGTTTGTCCGATATGTGGAACTGGCCACAGATAATGTACTCATGTACAGGTTGTAAATGTAAACTATGAGCAGTCCTAGAATTCCACACCTGGATTAAAGCCTTCAGAAACCATCACTAAATTTGATTGCAAAATAGTGGCGAAATTGAGCTACTATTTTTGTTTATTGTTTTTCACTGAATTTGCGATTTCGTAGCTTGGCAGTTAAAAGCATCCCACCCTCCAATCCGTGCTTCTTTCCATCGACCAGTATACATAATAATAATCATTATCAATACCCGCTTAATCCTGTACAGGGTCGCAGGGGGCCAGAGCCTATTTCGGCAGACCGAGGGCACACGGTTGGGCTATACCCAGGATATGATGCCAGACCATCGCAAGGCACACTTTTTGGGGCAATTTACTCAGCAGAACAATTA
Source organism: Mordacia mordax (assembly GCA_036362905.1). Lineage (NCBI taxonomy): Eukaryota > Metazoa > Chordata > Hyperoartia > Petromyzontiformes > Petromyzontidae > Mordacia > Mordacia mordax. The sequence goes on from JAZEWT010000004.1 coordinate 12,502,437, forward strand.
TCCTAGCCAGCAACGTGTGTTTGGACAGTGGAAGGAAACCGGAATTCCCGGCGAAAACCCACACGAACATGGGCAGAACACGCAAACTCCACACATACAAACACCACAATCAGTCCTTCACCAGTTCGTAAGCAGTGGGGTAAAGTGTGAGTACTTCCACTTGTTCCGCTTAACCAACGTAGAAGAATAAGTCAAAATACCATCGAGACAATGGATTTCCCTCGACTAGACGCCCTTCAGCTAGCAATAGTGCGACCAAACAATTGCTGGACTGCACCTTTAACCTTTAACTCTACGCATAGAGTTAATATAAGAGGCGTTCGTTGAGCGCTATCTGATGAGCACAATGACTGCAGAACGTGGTGGTGAGCAAGGAGTTCATGCAGCTGCTGAGCGCGGTGCGAGCTGAGCGGCCACGGGCCCTGAACGTCTGGCACGGGGGCATCGGGAGTGGCCTACAACGCACGCTGCAGCCCAGGGTCAGCCCCATGCAAGCCATCCAGGTACCTCCCGTCAGAGCATCTGTCAGTGGTTTGTTTATCTGTAAATCGGCCACAAGACGTGTCTGATTAGTGCATAACATATATGGCCCGCGGGACATGCGCGCCCCAACAATACATTTTACGTGGCCGGAAAAGTAAAAAAAATGATAAAATTGTATCACAGACCATTTAATAGATTTGTGGCCTATGTTAAAATACACCCGTATTTTGACATAGATCTGTACCGCTATAGCCAACTACTATACACTACACTATTCTCTATACTACACTGCCTTACAGTACCCTATACACTACAATACAGTTCGTCTATACCGCTATAGTCTACGACTATAAACTGCAATACAAAAAAATATACAATATACCGCTGTAAATGTTATGTGTGCCTGGAAGGGGAGGGGAGATCCGGAGAGGTGCGTGATCAGTTTGTGGCCCTTTGGTTATTTTATCGAGGGCTGCCCCTCAGGTAAAATAAGTTCCCTACCCCTGTATTAGCTTATTGGGATGATATTGGCTGAGCACTGAGCCAGCAGCTTAGTTATAGTTTTATGAATGTATACAAATCCACCCTTTCCTAGTCCACCATTCTATACTGAAATATATTCAAGAGTTAAATACCAATGTCAAGTATGTGTTGTTTTGCTATTACTCAATGAAAGGAGTGCAGATTGCTGTGGTTTACTGTGATCCATAATTCAGGTTGCATGGCTACACGTGACGAGCAGAACGGCTTCTGATGGTTTTGGTTTCTGACATTTTGGACAACTTGCAACAGCAGGCCATGATGCCAAACAGCGTCATAGATAGCAATGGTCAATTATTGCTCTGCCAATTTTCTGTTGACGATAGAAAATATCTTCTATGCGAGTGGTGAAGACAGCGATTTGTTAGCAAAAGCTACGTCCAACTTGAAATCTCGTTTGTCCAGGAGGTGTATTGGACTGTAGCTGGTGGGCAAGTCTTGTGGTTGTCCGGGTTTCTGAATGACACTTACTTTGGCTTACTTCCTTCCTTTTGGGAAGTACACTCTGGAATGAAGGTATCCCAATACCTCATCAGTCACTTGAATTTTTTGTGTATCTTTTGTGCTGTCAATTATTAATCACCAATGTTTGCCTTAGAACTGATTTATCTTACCCATAAAGTTGAGGCTTTCCCGCTGGAAATAAGATATCCATCTCGAAGGTTTTATTGTGGTTAAATATCAGGAAAAGAATGTGGTTTGTCAAGTGCAGGTAAGCGCAGCTTGCACAATTATTTCGCATTATATTTCTTTCTTCAGAACAGTGAGTTTTGGTCATTATAAGTTTTATCTTTGCCATTGATGTTCACTACTGGTGTACATAACAGGGGCACCTTCTAAAGAATAAGCTGCGTCTCTGGGACTTCTTCCATAACATGGATAAAAGCGGTACGATGTCGGTGACTCAGGATGTTTTCCGAAGCGCCATGCAGGTGAGCGCATCCATGACACCATCTGCTCGTCACTTTTGAATACCTCTGACATCTCGGGGTGCTGGTGATGGATGATAACATCTGCTTTTGCAGCAACTAAGCACACCCTTGGAGGAGCAGCCTTTGGAGGAACTCATCTCGGTACTGGACAAAGACGGAAGTGGCTGGATTAACTACAGGTATAACAGCGACGCCTACAACAAGATCACCTGGAATGCGACCAACTTCATCAGAAGCTCAAAACCAAGCAGAATGTGGAACCTGAATGGTGCTTGGATGGGGGATCACCACACACGGGAGATTGTTATAGACTACAGGGCTATACGGTGGATAGCAGGGGATATCATAGTAAGATCCACCGTTGTCTAGTATTTCTATGGTCGAATGTTAATGAAAGACATTGCAGATATTTTCACCCCTGGAACTATGTGACAAGTGTAAGAATCCTCTTGTTGAGTTGACCTGCAGCCACAAGTCACGTATCTTGTGAACACCTCTACTCTGACCCGACCCTGTGCTGCCAGAGAACTGCTGGACGGGCAACGCGCGTTCCGCAGGACGGCGTGGCGCGCATCGCAGCGCGTGGACGCACGCTCCCGGCGGGAGCAGATAATCCTGGCCAAGTTCTCGCGCTGCTTGAGAACCATGGAAAGCAGTGCTCGAGCAACCAAAGCCGCCGCAGCCGCCACCACTGCTGCTCGTTACGTTTCATCCGCATAATCCTACACCAGCTCCTGATCCTACGGCAGAGCCCCCTCTTTCAAACAAATATTCTCCCATTTATCTTTAACAGACTGTTGAAGCGAGTGTTGTTAGCGATCACTTGTTAAAGCCAGCATGGCACAAGAGATTGGGTGGTCAACGCCAAGCCCGACTCCCTTTGTCTCCTCATTGTTGATGTTTAGAGACTCTACCAGGTACACAGTTAAGGCTGAGTCAATGCAGGGAAGCCCAGGTCAGGTAATTGCCAGTTACTGGTCATGAGCGGGATTTGAACTCGGATCGCTGGGCTCGTAGGGCAGTAGAATAACAGCTGTACTCCGCTCTTCACACCCTTAGCGGAAACAACCAGAGCGAAAAGGGTGTGAGGCAAACTGTGGGGCTACAGGCGGAAGACGGTGTGTGTTTGGCGAATGGGGAATAAAAATAATACAATTTATAACGTGCAAAGTCCACGCCTGGTCATGGACGTGACACGGATACCGAGGCGCGAGGAAACCGCCGAAAGGGGAGGGGGGGGTCGGCCAGGCGGCCAACCGGCGCCAACCCTCCAAACAATGCCTATATATTGTTATCGGCCAATGAATTAATATATGTTGAGTTGTAGGAGGTAACCGGAGAACCCAGAGGAAACCCACGCAGAACGGTGGAGAACACGCAAGCTGCATAGAAAGGCGCCCGAGGCCGGGGATGGAAGCGACTCAGGCAGGACCTTATTTCTGTGAGGCGCGGATGTTACCACTGCGCCACCCTGCCGCTCTAAATGCGGGGGCATGGGGTCACGGGAGGGCGTGGTGTCTGTTAGCAGAGCGACAGGTGCGGAGGGGCGTGTAGCAGCGACAGGGCGTGTGTGAATTGAGGTGCCTGGTTGTCATCACCATCATCCGCTTAATCCTGTACAAGGTCGCGGGGGGCCGGAGCCTATCCCAGTCGACAGAGGGTGCAAGGCGGGGCTATACCCAGGATGTGATGCCAGTAGATCCCAGGGCACTGGAGGGCAATTTACTCACCAGGCCAATGAATCCAGGCAGAAACGTGTCTTTTGACGGTGGGAGGAAACAGGAGCATCCACCCGGACATGGGGAGAACACGCAAACGCCACACAGAAAGGCACCTGAGCAATGAATCGAATCCGGGAGCTTCTTAATGCGAAAGCGCTACTCAGTGGTTGTGATAAATAATAAAGACCTAACCTTCCCTCTCACGGCGTCGGTAGTCTTCCTCAACACTTAAACATGAAAATATGGTGGGGCTATCCACGCATGGATCACCGTGTACAATCCAATCCAAATAACACCACTGTGAGTTATTATTGTTGAATACACAACTCTGTGTACTGGCTGTGCAGCTTTCCAAATATATTCATGTCACCCATCTGCATACGCAGATTAACTCATGTATTCCGTACCAGATCCCATTTAATCCTTTAGTGAGCCAAAGCAGCTCCTGTCAGAGGGCGCAAGGAAAGGCTATACCCCTAATGGGGCGCCAGTCGATCGCTGGGCATTGAGACGCAATGTAGTAAGCAGGCCAAATAGGAAGCATGTTTTTGGGGGGTGTGATGAAACCGGAGTACCCAGCGAAACCCACGGGAGCACGGGGAAATATGCAAACGCCACGCAGAGCCACCCGAGCTGGGAATCGAACACCGTTTGTTCTTTCTGTGAGGCGGCAGCGCTACTCACTGTGCCACCGTGCCCCCTATTTTCATAGCATTACAGTGTAATTATATGACTAGTTGATTAACAGCATGAAGCTATACATATCCATGTATTATTACGCCTAACAGTGTAAAGCTATGGTTAGTAGAGTGGCAGTGCCTGGCTATGGCTAGTATGACTACGGTTACCAGTGTCTGGCTGTGACTAGTAGAGTAGCAGTGTCTGGATTTGGATAACAGAGTAGCATTATCTTTAGATGTTTATTATTCCAGCAAATACCTTGCGAGCTCTTTACGGGATTGCTGCGACACAAAATAATAATAATTACATTTATAGAACGGGGCATCCGGTGGCCCAGTGGGTCGCGCTGTCGCCTCACAGCCAGAAGGTCCCAGGTTTTAATCTTGGCTCGGGTGCCTTTCTGTGTGGAGTTTGCATGTTCTCACCGTGTCTGCGTGAGTTTCGCCGGGCAATCCGGTTTCCTCCCACAGTCCAAAAAACATGCTGCTGCATAGGTTAATTGGCTTGCAGACTAAATTGCCCGCAGTGCCCAGTGATGGACTACCGTACCATCACTGGACACAAAGCGCACGCGAGTTTCAAAAATTAAATAACTAAATATAGCGTACAAGAAGATCGATAAACTTTAGTGTCATTCCATCCTTATACAATTGCAGTTTATAGACAATATAGAGGAACGAAATTACGTTTCTCGTGGTCTCGGTGCAAAAACAAAGCAAGGCTGCATCCAAATTTCACCCAAACAAGTAACAAATTAACCAAACATAAATTTAAAAAGCAACATAAACATTTACACACAGCATTGCACATAATTAACCAACTACATAAAAAACACAGTTAAACGTTGCAATGGGGGTCAACATTTCTAGGTAACATAGTGCACAATGAGAGGGAACAAATGCAACATTAGCATCGTTTTAAGCACGAATCACTCTTTGCAATCACAGCTAGGCATTCTACTTCTAATTGGGATCTAAGGTTGCTCATCGAAGGTCGTGACTGTAGCTTCAAGCTCAAGGCAATATTGTTAGAAAAACGTGGGGCGTTGCAATAAAATCAATGTGAGGAGTGAATTTCAATTTTGAATAAATTATGAAGCCAAGATATTTGTATTCATCTACTTATTCTATCTGGTGGCTATCAAGTGTTATAACTGAAGCAGAGATATTTTATTTGACGAGAAAAACATGACTTTACTTTTATGAACATTAAGGACCAGTTTAAGGGAGAGAAGCTGATTTTGTGGGATATTGAAGTCACCTTGTAACTTGCGACTCACATATTTTCGCGAATTTGCAGTCACTAACAATGCAGTGCCATCCGCTATGACTAACAGAATAAGAGTGTCTAGCTATGGCTCACCAAATAGCTTGTGTCTGGCTATGGCTCACCAAATAGCTTGTGTCTGGCTATGGCTCACCAAATAGCTTGTGTCTGGCTATGGCTCACCAA
>JAZEWT010000004.1:12508714-12529144 GCA_036362905.1 Mordacia mordax
ATAATCACCTTTTAACGTTGGACTCCCCCCCCCCTCATCCACTTCTGAATAATTCTTCCCGTACCAACGTTTGCGGCCTACGCTAGCAGAGCCGCACTGTACGTACAGTGCAGACCTGTCAATTTCATAATTGAGAGTTCGAGTCGTTTCAGGCTCGAAACGTTTGGCAGTTTTAAATGTGTGTGAAGTAAATGCGTTTGGGGGTTATTTGAGGAGGGTATGCGCGCAGTTCGGTATTTGATAATCTCAAGGGTGGATGTGGCTGCGGTTTTTTATTTATGAAGGTTCTTGTAGATTGCACGCTAAAGATTTGTAAATGATAAAACGACGTGTCAGTTGCAGTCGTAGTTTTCTAAGCACGTCGCCTTGCTGGTATGTTGAAGGGAGATGCAAGCAAAACAGTTGTCATATATCCTACGTACCCAGGCTGTACGCAGCAGGCTGTATGTACATCATTAACGAATGGCGTTAATAATCCCGTGCCTGCGTGGGTTTTCGCCGGGCACTCTGGTTTCCTCCCACGGTCCAAAAAATATGCTGCTGCATAAGTTAATTGACTTGCAGACTAAATTGTTCGCAGTGGCCGGTGATGGACTGGCGTCCCGTCGTGGGTATAACCCTGGCTTTCGCCCTGTGTCTGCCGCGATAGGCTCCGGCTCACCGCGACCCTGTACAGGACTAAGCGGTTTCTGACAATGAGATGAAATGAGGTTAATAGTACTGTCAGCCCACTACCGTGTAAAGCCCCCTCCGCAAAACCGTGAAGATCGTAGGGTTTAAATGGATCGATGTTCGATTATTGATTCTCAAAGCTGCTATTTCGGGATAGCCGCGGCGAGCGCACCTCCTCGCTCCTTCGCGAGGTTTCGCCTCCCACGTTGGAGGCATCTTCAGGCGTCGATGATTGGAAGCAATCATGCATCGAGCCGCGAAAATCAACATCAGAATAGATGGTTATTATTATAGTCATCTTATTGTAGCTTCACTCCACTGTTCAGTGCGGGTTGGTGGGGAAGATGCAGGGGACATATCCCGTTTACATTCAACTCACCGCTCATTGTATCGGTGGCAGGGAATACAACCCAGATCTCCTCGCACTTAGCCGCTAGAATCACGGCACCATCGCCACCACTTGGTTTCATTGAAACTTTAAAAAAAACAATCACGGGCGCCCTCGTGACATCGCAGTTTTTTCCTATTACAGTAAAACGTATGTGGTGTTAGGGGTTCTTTGTTTTGTCAAGCTGAGCTCACAAGGAGATTGACAATGACAAGTGTCAACCGTGACTTGAGTTGTATCATTAACGAGGATTCCAACTCGCATCATACAACCCCCGACATAAATATGAGCGGTTCCCCCCTGAGTCGTTTCTTCATACTCGAGACTTTCACACTTCTTATGTGGTTGTGGTTGACGTGCCGTTCTCTCCGCAGCTCTGTGCAGCGCTTTGTGACCCTCGGGTGAAAAGCGCTCTAGAAACGCAATTATCATTATACAAGGCGCGCCGTATTGAGAGAGAGATACACACGGGGCATGTACAGCAGTGCACACGACACCAACGACTTGTACTTTGTACTGCGTCAAGCACTTTAGTGTAGCATGAAGTGTAACGACTCTCCGCACGAAAGTTAACTTGTACACGATGTTAAGATATGTATACATACGATGTAAATGCTTATCATAGGTTAGTTTCTTGAGCGCTTGTCCTCCTTGGTAGTAGAAGAATTGGTGTATAGTAGAACACCGCATTTGATACAAAACGCCTTGAAAACAGTCTTTGGTTTGCATACAGTATGAATAGTTTGTCTTCTGCAATTTCATCTCCCTGTTAGGTAATCTACAAGATCGTCATTCCTTATTTTCTCTTCCTGCTCTAAATATAAAGACCGTTGCCTACAACGCCAGCCTATTTATATGCTTTCTTTTACTAGACAGTGTTAAGGGTAAATAAAGGTGGTGTGACTTGTTTTTAGCGTTTAATACGTTCTAGTTCACTTCTGCCAGTGCAATCATATGTGCTGAGCCCTGTGACCACGTCTCTACTGATTTTTTCAACAAACAGTGATGTCTTTACGGATGTAGCTTTTGCGATCGCCATGGCTGTGTTCCAATAAAATGTCCACTTTGAAATGGGTGCCATTAGATGGATAGATGTTTATTATTACATCAGAAAATACCGAGTGAGCTTGCAAGCTCTGGATGTGGGATCCCAGTGATACAACCAACGTTCGAATTATCTAACGCAACAACATATAAAATAACAATGTAAATAAACCAAAAACATCAAATAGTGCAAAGAGAAAATACTAACCATAATCAGAAAGTAACCCAGTTGCACAGCACACAAATGGTCATTGCCTTCAAGAGCAGTGTTGGCCAAGCTTGCCACTTATGTGTTGTGTTTGTAGACTAATTTTCAGAAGGCCAGTACCACCCATATATAGGGTGTGTTTTAATCGTGTCATTTGCCGTTTTAGTACAGTATTTATGATAGAGCCTGTGTAATTTTTAGTGTTCTATTTTTAAGTATAATTGTTAAGCCTCCCCAAGTTTCATAGGGCATCGCTGTACAAAGCTCCGTAGAGAGCAATGGATGTTATCAGGAAATGTCGGGGATGCAATGTCATAGCAACCCTTAAAATGATGTTGAATTTCCTTGATGTGTCACACAGCTACAAGGGCCCCTTGCTGGACAATGGGGCGCTGGACGTAGCAGTGGAGCAAGGAGCCGTCAGCCCTGAGTTCACCAAAGTGTGCGCCTGGCTCACCATCGAACTCAAGGCTTTCTGCAACTTGGTAGAAAGCGTCAATGCCACCAACAGTACGTGCTGACACTTATCTTAAACTCTTTTTTTTACATACCAATCATTATAAAAAACACATTGGTATTAAAGATATCTATACTATCCCCCTGGAATACTGCTGAACTCCAGGATCTCAAGGCGAATGCACGCAGGGCCGAACGGACTTGGAGAAAATATGGCCTCACTGTTCATGGTCAAATCTTTAAGGAACAGCTCATCCACTACTGGAAGGCACTTGACTGTGCCCGTACCAGCCATCTTTCCAAAATTCTGGCTCATACATGTGACAAGCCCAAGATTATTTTCTCGACCATTAATCAGCTCCTTTGTCCAACCAGTCATTTGCCCTCACCACTGCTCACTAATAAAGATCAGGCGGATTAGTTAATTTAGTTTTACTCAGAAAAAAATTAAGCCCACCGTATCTCTACCCAGCCTCAACCACTAACCAATACCTCAACAAATGTTTCTCCACCTACCTCGACCTCAAAACTCCTGGAATTTTCCGAGTTAATGGAATCCGATGTCTCTTGTTTAGTTACTAGATTTCGGCCCACAAACATGCCCCTGGACCCCTTCCCATCCAAATTCATCTGGGCAAATTTCAAAGCCCTTGCCACTTTCATCACTTGTCTCTTCAATAACTCACTTCGCTCTGGCATCGTTCCCTCACTATTCAAATGTGCCGCTGTTACCGCCCTGCTTAAAAAACCTGGTTTCGATTGCAACATTCCTGATCATTATCGCCCCATCTCAAATCTACCATTCCTCTCTATGGTCCTTGACTATACAGTAACTGCGCAACTCCAGAAACACGTTTTCAACAATGACCTCCTCGATCCCTTCCAATCTGGGTTCAGATTCGGCCATAGTACTGAAATTGCTCTGGTCAAAGTAGTAATGACCTACACGTTGCTGCTGATAAAGGCTTGCCAAGTATTCTTATCTTCCTGGACCTGAGTGCTGTCTTTAATACCATTGACCACCCAATCTGACTTAAGCGACTCGAGAGTATTGGGGTCTCTGGCTCCACCTTGCATTGGCTGAGCTCCTACCTTTAAGACCGGAAGAAGTTCGTCAGCCGTGGAGTACAAAACTCAGAAATCTGCCCTGTTTTGTCTGGAGGTCAGTTCTCAGCTCACGCCTCTTTAGCATCTACATACAACCACTTAGCCATATCCTGTGCAGCCTCAACCTCAGCTTCCATTGCTATGCCGATGACATCCAAATCTATGTCCACGCAAAGCCTTTCATCAATGTGTCTGGTCTTTGCATGTCCTCCTCACTGTCAACTGTGAACGCCTGGCTCAATTCAAATTTTCTAAAACTAAATGGCCACATAATAGAAGTTTTGCTTGTGGAAACCCCGCACCAGTTATCCAAGGCTGAACCTATGCAATTGATGCTTTATGACCAGACCATTGAAGTTGCTTAGGCAGTCCGGAGTCTATGTGTGACTCGTGATTCCTCACTCAGCTTCGAAACATACATCAATAAGTGACGAAGGTAGCCTATTTCCATCTCAGAAATATAGCCAGACTGCGCAATATCCTGTCACCCGCTGATGCTGAGAAGCTAATATACATCTTCATATCCTCACGAATCGGTGATTGCAATACACTGCTCCCTGGCACCCCTGCCTACCTGATAAATCTTCTCCAACATGTGCAGAATGCGGCTGCTAGAGTCCTCACCCGCACACCCATCCACGATCACATATCCCAGTGCTGATGTCCCTCTACTGGTTACCGGTTAAATACAGGATTGAATTCAAAATCCTCCTCACCTACAAGGCTCTCACGAGCACTGCTCCGACATACATCCATGACCTACTTCAGGCATCCTCCTCAATTCGACCACTCCAATCCTCCAATACGAGCCTGTTTCATGTGCCCAGATCGCACCTCCATTCGATGGGTGACAGAACCTTCTCGCGCGCTGCTCCCAGACTCTGGAATGCTGCTCCATTGAAGATTCGATCAGTTGAGTCCCTGAGCATCTTTCAATCTCGTCTCAAGACTCACTTGTTCCGTAAGGCTTTCAAGCCCTCTGGTTAGGACTGTTGATGCGGCTCAGTGTCGTTGTGACAGGATGATGGCTTTCTGCCGACCTGCACCTGCTTGGGAACATGTATTCCTTCCTTGTTTGTAATGATGTAGGTTTTCACGGCTCGATGCATGATGATTGCTTCGAAAAGCTACTCTCTTGGGACAGCCGCGTCGGGGGGGAGAGGATGCGAATGATGCGGCTGTCCCGAGAGAGCAGCTTTTCGAAGCAATAATCCTTCCTTGTTTGTCACAGAATTTTTTTATATTGCTTATCCTATAATGTATTGCTACTATTTCGCTTTCAGTTGAACGGTCCTGATGATGTTGACCTGCCGTTCTCTCCACAGCTCAGATTTGTAAAAAAAAACCCAGAAAATAGTTATTTTTGCCGATTTTCCATTCTAATTCGTTGTTGTTGACGTGCCGTTCTCTCCACAGCTCTGCGCAGCGCTTTGTGACCCTCGGGTGCAAAGTGCTCTGTAAATGCAATTATTATTGATCTTGGACACGTTTTGAGTAGACTTTATAGTGTTGTATCTTTTAACATTCAATATAAGTTCACCGTATTTGATCACAGTTGTCTTATTATGCAAACAAAGGTTGGCATAAGTGTACCATAGTACCTTTTTGTGTGGTTATTTTACAGCTTTCACTGAACATATGTTTTGCCTTAATGCTTTTTAGGCATGAATTACTCGTTGAAAAATCAATGTTTTCTGTTTCATTTCCATTGGAAAGTGTGTGCTTGTAAATTTTTCCATGTGAAATGTCAGTCCTATTTTGTTGCATGATTTGAAAAATTCGAAATAATTGACAATTGTATTTTCAGGGAAAAAAAAATCTCAAACAATTTAACGTTGTCTCTGCAGGTATTATGTTTTTTATCCTTCAATCGCATGAACTGTAGTTTTGTTTCCACTTGCAGCCCCAGCGGAGGCAGAAACCTTCCAGCTGGAGATGAGCGGCTTCCTGAATGAGCTGGGCTGTGTGCATTCGTCCCTTACCAGCGGCGATGTTACAAAGCGTCTGCTCAACAAGCACAACTGTCTGCTGCTACTGTGTACGTGACACATGCAACCCTAACAGTGTACAAAATCTCTGGGGAAAGCCTACACTGATTACAGCCGTGACTTGGAAGACTATCACCATTTGTTATTTAATTTCAAATGCACAAGGCCTGTCATGCTGTTCTGAAAAGAAATGAAAGTTTTTCAGCTAGTGTGATGCTTTGCAAAAGAATGCAAACAACTTTCCCTGATTTGTTATTTTTTGTTTTAATGTTCAACCGTTGAAACAGTTTGCCAACTTTCTTAACATCCCCTGCCGCTCTAACAGTATAATGGATACAACGCGGTCATTCGGCACGTCGTGTATGGGCGGGCAAAGTGTGTGTACTCCCACCGCTTTTAAGTTATCTGGTCTACGTAGAAGAGTAGAACAAAAGGACCCCCCAGTGGAGGCCCTTCCAGCAGCTGTATCATGAACAAGTTGTTGCTGGGCTGCGCCTTTGCTACGTTTTCGATCAAGGGAAATGAACTTGTGCGGTTTTTCAACTTTGCTATGAAATTGAAATGGTTCCATGTTTTGATGATTGCTTCGAAAAGCTGCTCTCTCGGGACAGCCACGTCGTTCGCTTCCTCTCCTCACGACGTTTCACCTCACGTTAGAGGCACTCTACGCCTGAGGATGCCTCTAACGTGTGCGCCTAAGGATGCCTCTAATGTGTGAGGCAAATCGTCGAGAGGAGAGGGAGCGATCGACGCGGCTGTCCCGAGAGAGCAGCTTTTCGAAGCAATCATCATGCATCGAGCCGTGAAAACCTACATCGTTCCATGTTTTATTGCAACAATTTAGGCATTTTAGTTGACAAAATGTCATGCGATTGTATTTTACATGTGGACTGGGTGAAGAATGTTTCATAAAACTGGTTATTATCGTGTGTGCGTGGCATGGGATAGCCTACTTAACGTCGGAGTTGCAGGCAGTGCGTATGACAACCGCCCGAAGCCCACAAACACAGGACGTGGCACAAGGTTCAGCGGTTTTCCAGGAACTCAAGACTGTTTGCATCATCCTTGGCATGTCCAAGCCTCCACCCAACATTTCAGTCTTCCAGTTCTTCAGTGGCATTGAGAAAAAGGTTTTTACATTTTGATTGTTGGGAAATGTTTTTAAAATATTACTATTATAATGATGTAGGTTTTTCTCGGCTCGGTGCATGATGATCACTTCGAAAAGCTGCTGTTTCGAGATAGCCGCGTCGATGGAGAGAGGGGGAGCGATCGACGCAGCTATCCCGAAAGAGCAGCTTTTCGAAGCGATCGTCAAATATTAATGTGGTTTAAAGCGTGATAATACTGTACAGAACTAACAAAATAATAATGATTTGAATAATTGCCATAAGTGGCTTCTGCTGTAAACGTGGGATGAATGCAGATACTAAACATTTGTTTACTTGTTTTGTAATTTAATTTATTTTGAGAATTCTTCTTAAGAGCTGCTCTTTTGGGATAGCCATGGTGAGCATTTATCCTCATTTGTAACATGTTGCCTCCCATGTTGGAGACATCTTCAGACACAGAGAAGAAATGTCACAGTTTCCCCCTAAAGAACAGCTCATAATAGCAATTCATTAACATCATCTCATGAAAACCTACATCATTTGAATTCTTTTGTTCACAGCTTAAAGAAGCCATGGCAAAAGTGTCACCAGCTCACATAGGAAAACCATTGCTGAAAAAAACCCTTGGACCGATACACTGGGTAAGCAATCTTTAGGAAAATGCACGATTGTTGCCCTTATATGCCTTTTGATATTTTCTATAAATTGAAAGGTATTTTTGTACCATATGACTTTATGCTCACATACAAGCCTCTATTACGATTTTTTTTTTCTTTCAGGAAAAACTAGAAGCCTTAAACCAGGCACTTGTGAATGAATATGAGGTCCGTCGCAAGATGTTGCTTAAGAGACTTGACGTGACGATACAGTCATTCGGGTGGTCTGAAAAAGCCAAGGTGAGAATTCAGTTTACTGCCAGTGTCACTGCATTTTTAATGACTAATCTGCATACAAAATTGATGTAGTTGCTACATAAAATTCTTGACCTTTTATACAGTATGAAAAAAGGACTACAAAACACAGTAGTTATTAGTTAAATGTCTTTGTTTGTTTGACAGACAAAACTGGAGGTCATGGGGAAAGTGTACCTTCCAAAGAGGCAAGCATTGTTAACACAATCTGGAATCAACATCGCTCACCTGCTAGCTGCACGCGAGGACCTCTCCCGTCTCTACAAAACAAGCAGCGGGGAACAGCGTGAGCACACCTCCTGTGCCATCAACAAGGTGCCTTTGCTTTGAGTTGCTTGTGATGCCAAGGATCACATACTCGCCCTGCTGTGATGAATATGAACACTCGGTAGCATTGTGTTAACACAGTAATAATATTTTTTTTATATTGGTGTGCTATGCATTTCATCAAATGAAATGTTGTGATAAGAATAGTAATTACTGACAGACAATTAAATATCGATAAGTAGATGTTACACGTTACCTATGATTTTTACCGATTCACTGTGGTACTTTACACGTAGCCAAAGAGAGCCAGCAGTGAGTGGTACAGTTGCCACAGTGTACCTGGAGCCTCAGATCAGAATGCACTGAGGGATCCTCAGAAGTGGCCCCAGAAAAGCACTTTTTTTGCCACAGACCTCCAAAAAGTTTTGGCATGCCTCATGGTGTAAACATTGATTGTAAGTACAAGGCTTAAATTTGTCCAGATCTCTCTGGGTCATGAACTCAGAAAACATTTAAGCACTTGACACAATAATATACCAATATTTTCTAGGTATTAGCCAGTTAACTTCAATATTATTAAATATTCAACTCTGTATAACTGTATTTTATACTGACATTTTTAAATCTTTCATAACCTCTGTGTTTACCGTTTTATGTTTTAACTGCACATGTGCGTATCTTTGACATCTTGTAGGTGCTCATGGGGCGTGTACCAGACCGTGGTGGGAGACCTCAGGAAAGTGAGCCCCCTCCTCCTGAGATGCCATCTTGGCAAAAAAGACCTGATGGACAGTCCCAGGGTGGCAGGGGAGGAGGGCATGGTGGCTATAATCAAAGTGGGAGGGGTGGTGGAGGGTACGAGCGAGGTGGAGGAGGGTACGAGCGAGGTGGAGGAGGGTATGAGCGTGGCGGTGGCCGGGGTGGGAGGGGTGGCGGAAGCTGGTCTGATGGTGCACACCAAAGTACGTCTACTTTGTCAGTTTTGAGCCACCTTAACAGTTTGAATCATGTGATTATGAATATACCACATTCAAATCAGTTAAGTGTATGTTTTATAATTGAGATGCATTAATTGTTGCGTGAATGCTGCATACGATGGTGTTCCTCAGATGGCGATCAGCCTGGAGGAGGCAATTTTCACCGGGGCAGAGGTGGTGGCTATCGAGGCGGTAGCAGGGGTGGTGGCTACACGGGCCAAGGTGGAGGAGGAGGAGGAGGTGGCGGATACACAACCCCGGGCGGAGGAGGTGGCTATACAGGCCACGGCAGAGGAGGTGCTGGAGGCTACACAAATCAGGGTGGAGGTGGAGGTGGCTACGCAAGCCAGGGTGGTGGAGCAGGTGGATACACAGCTCAGGGTGGAGGGGGTGCAGCATATGGTACCCAGGGTGGAGGAAGAGGTGGAGGAGGCTATAGTTCTCAGGGTGGAAGTGGGTACATACCTGGTGGAGTAGCTCCACATGTCGAGGGTGCAGCTCGTGGAGGGCGTGGAGGTCGTGGAGGCAGAGGTGGAGGCTGGGGACGTGGAGCAACGAACAACAACTCTACTGGTGGCCAATTCGAACAATTCTTCCAACAAGGAGGTCAACAATTCAACCAGGCAGGCTTTACCCAGAGACAATACTATAGTTAACCACGTTTTGCTGCTTCCCTGAAAAGCTCTGAGCCTGCTGCTTTGGTTTTGCCACCACAAAAATGCAGTGATAATATATTTCTGCACAATCGTGCCAATGTCATCTGAAGGTAATAGAGGAAGATTAATTGAGCAATGCTAATTTTATTTCCTGTGAGTTTATTTTCCAATTTACATTATTTAGATCTTCACATTTATTTTCATGTAAACTTGCACAATGTTTATGTGACCTATATACTGTTTATTATTGCCGTCTGCACAACAGGCTATGAAATGGAAGATTAATTCTATTGTGAATTTTCTGTTACCACCGTAAAATGTGCGGTAAAAACGTTTTTGTTTTTTTTGTTTTATATTGGCATTGCTCATTAAAAATCCAGACTTGCAGTGTAATGTATCACTTGGCTAAACGTGTTGAGCGTGGGAGACATTGTTTGAAAGCCCTGCACTTCAAATAAATTTGATGGTAAGCACTTTATTTCGTAAATGTTTCAGTTTGTTTTAAAAGGTACATAATGTATTGTGTTGGAGTGATTTTCAAGAGATAGAAATTAGTCCTGGAAATCATTAAACATCGTACAGTATTTGGCAATACATTTGCAAACTCAGAAATAAAACATTACAACAAACAAAACTGGAAACTGATGGAAATTACCACGTATTTCAGCATAAATAATTACTCGTTAAACAAAGCTAAACTTCTAGTCATAAATACAGACAGTCTAGGTGCAATATTTAAGTCCGGGATATTTAGAATAGACCTGCCGTCAAATAATTGTGTAATTCATAACGAATTGCAATGTAATTATGTAATTTCAATAAACGTTTTTTGTCATTTAAATTATAATTGACCCAGGTCTGACAAAACAGGCCATTGGAATGAAAATTAGCTTTTGAGGGAATAACTTTAAGGTGCGATATAATGGCACTACTGTTAACTAGCGGTGACAGGTCTCATGCCCTCAATACAAGACAATATTCGAGTGAATAGAAAAAATGTGGCATAAATGCTATTCTGATTGCTTCGAAAAGCTGCTCTCTCGGGAAAGCCGCGTCGATGGCTCTCCTCTCCTCGCGACGTTTCGCCTCACACGTTGGAGGCATCCTCAGGCGAAGTGTTCGTGCGCGGCTTCTATTGTCTCCTTATATGTGTGGGCGTGATGCGTGTGTTCTTTGTTGTGTGAGTCCGCTTCTAAGTCACTTTGACACTAATTTCCATATCCTATTCCCACCCCCGGAGCTAGTGCCAGTTAAAAACTACCTGGTTTTCCCCAAACAAAATCCTCAACACTGGGCTCACATTGGTTGATTGACTAAAGTACAGTACTGTATACAAGATGTTCTAGAATTGAAATTTGTCGATGCTTAGAGGATGGAACACGAGTGGCACCAGAGTGGCTAAATATGTTAATTCATTACTAATACCCGCTGAAGCCTGTACAGGCTCGCGGGGTTGGGCCGGAGCTTATCCCGTTTGACGGGGTAAGGTGGGGGAATACCCAGGATGTGATAATATTTGCATTTCTCGAGCGCTTTTCACCCCAGGGTCACAAAGCGCTGCACAGAGCTGTGGAGAGAACGGCATGTTAACAGAGTAGATCAATTAAGTACAATGACTGAATGAAGTACATATAAAAATATTAAATAATTGGTTAACAGGACAGAAGGAAGAAGTGTTCTTGAGCAGACAGGTCAGCAGCGCGCCATCATCCAAGTACACAGCAATGATCAGCATCAACAGTTCCAGGCAGAGGACTTCAAGGCCTTACAGAACGAGTAAGTCTTGAGACGAAATTTGAAGATGCCCAGAGACTCCGTTGCCCGAATTTCTAATGGAAGGGAGTTCCAGAGTTTGGGAGCATCGCGCGAGAGTGCTCTGTCACTCATCGAACGAAGATGCGATCTCGGCACATGTAGCAAATGCGTGAGGACAAAAATATCGAAGGGTATTCTTTTTGTTAGAATTTACTTAGCAGGCCAATTCTTTAGACGGTGGAAAGAAACCGGAGTACCTGGCCAAACCCACACGGACACGATTGGATTACGTTTTATTGATACAGGTTTTCTCGGCTCGATGTATGAGAATTGCTCTCAAATGCTCCTCATTTGCGAGATTTAGCCTCCCACGTTGGATGCGAAACGTCATGAAGGAGAGGAGAAAAGCTCGACATTGCTATCAAGAAAGCAACTTCGACATGAGAGGTGGAACTCTCGATAACACGGCTATCCGGCAATTCCCGTACGATGTAGGGTTTCACAGCTCGATGTGGGAGAATTGCTTTCCAAAGCTATTCTTTCAGGATAGCCTCGTCGATCGTTCCATCTCTCCTTTGGGACATTTTTCCTACATCAATAGAACGCGCCTAAATATTCCAAAGGATCAGCTATGGAACGCAACTGTCAATTCGCGTGCAATTCTTCCACAAATCTCTGCTCTTTGAACTTCTAAGAAGTTCTAAGAATGTCCATTGTTGATATGTTCATCCATCTCGAGAGACTCTTGACATAAGTCAATCTCTGTCGTCCACGATCTCTTTCCTTAAAATTTTCCAGTTACAACCAGATTTTTTATTTCCTCTTTCCTCATAATATGCCCGAGAAACTTTGACTATCTCCTTCTAATGTCAGTCAACACCTTCTTACTATATCCCATTCGTGACAAAATGTCTTCATTTGAGGTGTAACTTTTCCAGGATACCTTCAAAATGCATGCGCCGAAACAACCACATTTCAGTTGCTTCAGTTTTCTTTTCTATACTTGGTGATATTGTCCAACATGCTTCTGCATACGTGACAACTGGTGTAATGTAACAATCGACAACTCTAAGTTTCGTCCCCATAGAATTGTTATTACTTGTCAGTATCTTTTGCATTTTGAAAAAGCTATCTTTGGTTATCCCTATGGGATTTATTTCATGATCACATTTACCATCTGATGTTATCCAGGTTCCCAGATAGTTACATTAACCTATTTTACATTTTCATTACATATTTTGATATTGCATACAGGTACACTTTTCTTCTTTGAAATTAGCATGCATTCTGTTTTCCTAGAATTGACAGAAAAACCTTTCTCACTTTTACTAACAACCTTATCCAGAATTTCTTGCAGCTTCCCCTCTGAATCAGAGAAGAAAACTACATCATCTGCATAACGCAGGTTATTCATATTTTGTTCACCAATTATCAACCCTGGCAAACCTTTAATTTCTCTGAAGATGTTCTCACTATACAAGTTAAACAAGTGAAGAGCTTTGCCTCACATCTCTTTAAATATGTATTAAATCAGTTCATTTCTGATCCTTAACTCTGTGGTTTGGTCCCAGTGTATGTTCCTTAGAATCCTCAAATCTTTCCCATCAATGTCCAGTTCTTGTTCTTGAATAATTTTCATTAGCTCCTCGTGTTATATACTATAGAATACTTTGATATAGTCTCTCATCTCATTGTCAGAACCGCTTAATCCTGTACAGGGTCGCGGTGAGCCGGAGCCTAAACGGACAAACACAGGGTGCAAGGCAGGGATATACCCACGATGGACGCCAGTCCATCAGCGGGCACTGCGGGGAAATTTAGTCTGCAAGCCAATTAACCTAGGCAGCAACATGTTTTTTGGACTGTGGTAGGAAACCGGAGTGCCCGACGAAAACCCACGTGGACACGGGGAGAGAACTCGCAAACTCCACACAGAAAGGCACTCCAGCTGAGATTCGAACCCGGGACCTTCTTGCTGTGAGGCGACAGCGCTACCCACTGGGCCGCCGTGCCGCTCATTGTTATAGTCAATGAAACACAGAGATCAGTCTTCATTACTATTGCTCTCTCTGAACGCATTCGGATGGCATTCAATCCCCCGGAATAAAGCCTCCTTGATGGGCGTGGCCTATCTCCCGTGGGCGTGGTCTTCGCTGTCCGTTACGGTGACGTCGGGAAATTTGAAATTATCTGACCAATCAGGGCCCCGCGTTTGAACGGCACCGGGAACCTGGGCAGAAGCAGCCGCTTTACGGCAGGAGGCTCGTCTGTGTGTCCGTGTCAATGCGTCCGCTTGGAGCTTAATTCAGACGTACATTAAAAAAAAAGTATTTTAAATAACAGCAAGAAGTAAACATCCACCATGAAGGCGACGGCGAGCGAAGCCGAGGAGCGGAGCGCCAGGGCGGCCGTGCTTCACTGGCTCAAAGCGTACGGACTCCGAGCCAAGGCGCTGCTCAAGAGCCACACGGTGATGGTGGTCGCTGCACCTCCTCTCTCTCTCTCTCTGCGACACGGCTCTCCCGAGACGGCAGTTCTCGGTCGTTTCGCTTTAAACAGCTCGCTCTCAGCGTCTCTCCGGCGCGTGCCACCTGTGTTTCATTTTGCAGGGCGCCGCGTTTTGTGGACGCTCACGTTAATCGGCCACGCCGGGTATATTGCTTTGCGTGCCACCCCCCCCCCCCGAGATTTTGTAACTTGCTTACCCAGCACCGCTGGACAGCAGTTAAGGAAATCAACAGTTCCTTCCAGCTTGAAATTAAACACTGAGTCGTATTGATTGACTGATGGACAGCGCTTCCGCCATGAAATCGTGCAATTTCCCAACGGGGCTTGTGGATGTCATTCGTTTGAGCAGGGTTGATGCTGGTTACTCGTTAGAACTTATCTGATTAATGTTGCCTCGTTCGCCTACAAATCTTGTAAATTAGTAAAACTCTATACTCGAAATGGCAATGTGGAATTTTCAACGCTGGCTGCCCCAGAGCTGCATATCTGCTTCATCACTTTATACTCTCGGTGCACAAACTTGCATCACTGGGAAATGGAACGGTTTAGTATTTATTTATTAGTTTACACGTTGTTCTGCAACGACGTACATATATAAAAAAACACAAAAATAATACTGTTGCTGATTTTTCCTTTCCAATGTCGTTGTTGACGTGTCGTTCTCTCCGCAGCTCTGTGCAGCGCTTTGTAACCCTCGGGTGAAAAAGCGCTGTATAAATGCAATTATTATTATTAATGCGAGACCAGGACCGTGAGCCAATAGACTACAGTACTGAGATGTAGAATCTATATATGTAAAAACAAGTTTTGTTTGCTTGCTTGCTTGATCAGCGTAAACGCTGGCAAATCGCAACCAAATCGCACGGGACCCTCGCAGAACGACGGCACTCGGTCCCACACGGGTCTTTGTTGCCTTAGTGCGCGCCGACAGGGCCTTCCCTGGCCACCGGGACCGCTTGCTGTGCTTACGCCCGTGCCCTCACTGTACGGTAAAGCGGCGCCGCCATTACAATTACAATGCCCAGTTAAGATAAAGAGGGCGGCGCGGTGGCCCAGTGGGTAGCGCTGTCGCCTCACAGCAAGAAGGTGCCGGATTCGAATCTCGGCTCGGGTGCCTTTCTGTGTGGAGTTTGCATGTTCTCTCCCCGTGTCCACGTGGGTTTTCGCCGGCAACACTCCGGTATCCTTCCACATTTCAAAAAACATGCTGCTGCATAGGTTATTTGGCTTGCAGGCTAAATTGCCCTCAGTGACCGGTGATGGACTGGCATCCCATAGTGGGTATATCCCTTCCTTGCGCCCTGTATCTGCTGGGGTAGGCTTCGTCTCACCGCGACCCTGTACAGGACTAAGCGGTTTCTGACAATGAGATGAGTTAGGATAAGGGCCGCAGCTATTACAATCCCCAGTTCGGATAAGCGGGCCGCTATTACAATCCCCGGTTCGGATAAGCGGGGACGCTATTACAATCCCCATCTATCTATAAGCTACGCTTGCTTCATCACAGTTAACTCTGACAAATCGCTACCACGTCGCCGGACCTTCGTCCAACGACGCCACTCGGCCCCACACGGGTCTTTGGCGCCTTAGCGCCGCGCACCGCGAGGTCTGCTGAGACGCGACGGATCGCCTCGTTCACTTTAACAACAAGATCGAACAGCGTGGCCCAACTGCACAGAGGAGTAGCCGCTTACAATAGGCATCGCTTGCATATACAAAGTCTGCTTTATTTGTCGTCGTTATGAGTCCTAACATTTACCCGGACAACGCACATGGGTCAACCATCAAATTTACCCGGGCAACGCCGGGTCGCCCCACCTAGTACTGTATATAATACTATATACAAGTGCATGTATAGTTCTTGCACTATTAAATGTTTTTTTTGCGGCAGAGGCCAGTGCAGCAAGTTGCAAAGTTGTACTGTGTACCTCTCCGACGTCTGCTCGTCACCTTTACAAGCTCCCCACTGACCGGCGTGCTGACGTATGATCTGCCCTCCCGAGGAGACGTTTGAACAACAGCCGCCATTCGCTACTGGGTGGTGGTAGCGTCGCACTAGCGTTTGTACCAGGTCAGGTACACTTAGAATCCACATGAACTGTGGAATGCTCGTTGCTGGCAAGTCACTTTCGCACCCACGGGTTGACTCCGTAGATGACCCGCCGATATGCACTTTACTGTAGGTGGTGCAAAACGAAAAGGTAAAGACAAAATATCATATCCTATAGCCTTAGACTATAAGGTCAAGTGCTGCTTAGCGAACGCCTACGGGATGAACAGGACCGGTTCCGGAAATCGTCACCGATGTTGGTCGTGAGCGGGATTTGAACTCGGGGGTGGCCGAGTTTGTAGTGTAGCGCGTGGAACACTGCACTGCCTGTCACAACATTAACAGAGTGAAATGCACAAGCCTACTTGTGCTACGATATTTAAGTTACATGTGTGAAGTGTATACGTAAATGTTGGCACTCATGTGTACATACGCTCCTCAAAACATACATTACATTCTAGTCACATTCAAAGCAATACGCATTGAATTTGTAGATAGTATACATCCCAAACGAAAGTCTTGTTTTTATGAAGTGTGTGCTATTGCATGGGCATGCTATATTGCTAGTGTGTAAGTCATAAATGCGTTATCGTATATCATTTGTTAGTATTCCACCTTAACCGCCTATTTTTTATCGCTTGTTTCATGTCCTATAAGTTATTGCTACCATTTGACTTTCGGTTAACTGTCCTGCTGTTGTTGACATGCCATTCTCTCCACAGTTTTGTGCAGCGCTTTGTGACCCTCCGGTGAAATGCAATTATTATTGTAGTGTGAAATAATTGGCTCTTACACAAGAAGGGTTGTAAGCAACCCTTCTTTTAAGCAAAAATTATTTTCCTTCAGCCAGGTGTCCATAAATTGATCACCCGGTGTATTCTTGCAAGTCACTTGTCACGTTCCACAGACAGGGTTGTGTGGGGTGACGGTTAGCTTCATCCTTCAGTGGTTTGTGCATAGCTGATAAAACCGTTGTACTGTAGTAAGTTTTTACGGCTCGATGAATGACGATTGCCTACCAAAGCGCTTGCTTGACGTGGCTCTCCCGGAAGAACAGATTTGGTAAGAAATAAAAATGAAACCGTTTTAGACGAAACAATGAACAGTTTTACTAGAAAGGAAAAAGTCTATTCTGCAAGTGTAGCCCAGGACGTTTTCTCACACATGGTCTCCGGCTATTTCTCACCTCTAAGCCCGACATTGTTGCTCGCTCATTAACATTTGGTTGCGAGTGTTCTGGACATACGATTGGATGCCTGTCCCAGCCGTTAGTGCCCGGAGGTGTATAAACATGTGGTCGGGACTTGTTTTTGGAATTTTGGTCAAACACTTTTTTTTTTCCAAATCGTTGCAACGAACTTTTGCAAATTTAAAGGTCACTTTTCAAGGTGCACAGGCCTGGTTATGGTCTATATGTTTTATTAGCTCTTTAACTTCGAGCTCTGGAGACACTATATGTTGTTGATGGGGAGGGGTGGGAGTGTGCGATTTCCGCGTGGCGTGTAAATGGTGCTGATCAAATATTTGTCCAAGTAAAGCTAGGGGTAATGACATGCGTCCCTCGTGATTAAATTGTTTGTCATAAGTTGATTATTTTTCAGAGTGTGCCGTGTTTAACGGCCTCTAGTGTGGCAAGAGGGCTGGCTTCTGCGTAGTTATTACAAACATGAATGGTGAGCTTAAACACCAACATTCATTGAATGCATTATTACATTATTCTATTGAAATACGAGCTGATGAATTGCAAGAGTATTTCAAAGTATAATTTACGGCGTGTATGAGTAACATACTGCAGTATAAACAGGAGCAGTAGCACAGTGGTTGGCGCACTCTTCTCTGAACTTGGCTATATGAGTTCTAATCCTAGCCAGAGCTAACAAGAGGAGCGGGTGAAAAAATCTGAACCAGTCTTTGGCACCCCACATCACCAACCCACACTAACCAATAGTGAGTGATATCGTATGGGGAGCTCTTCATCGACCATTGGATTCACAAAAGCTCAGTGGAGTTTGTGTGTTTTCCCACCGTCCAAAGGCACACTGCTGCCTGTGTTAATCGGCCTGCTGAGTAAAATGCTCCAAAAATAGTGCTCTGCGATGTACTGGCGTCACATCATGGGTATCGCCCCGCCTTGCGCCGTTTGTCTGGATTGGTTCGCCCCCGTGACCTTGTACAGGAATAAGCAGGTGCTGATACCGACTGACAAATATAATGCACTTGATCTTTTCTTCTTATATGAATGCACTATATTAATACTAATGCGTATATAATTTGTCAGACTGCTTGCGCCTGGTCCTACTGTTAAATGTATTAAATAATCCCGAGCATTCAAAGTTATTATACAAGTCGGTCGCCTATGACCCATTGTCTGCCGATGTCGTTTAGATCCATTGTGAATTTCTTTTATTTAACGCATGCACATAGGCCTCTGGGTTTCATCCAACTGAAGGCATTGTCAACATCAGTGTTAAAAGCTTGAAGGGTTACCTGGGAGCAGAATTATTGAGGACGACTCAGCAATATGGAACATAGTTTGTATTTGTCCAAACACCATGTCATCGTCCCAAAGAACCCCAGCGGTGCAAGTTGGAGACACACTGTCCCTCTCCAGCTCTAAAACGGATGAGGAGTGCCCAGTAACGAGCGTGGCCATTAGTAATGGTGAGCCATAATAAAGTTTTAGAAGATACGAGAGGAGGAGAAACTTTGTTAGGTTGGAGTGATTGAGTGGCTGGAGTCCTTGGGGAATTTATCCCGCAGCCATATGTTAACGTCATCTTGCTATTGTCACCTCATTGTGAAAATTAACAGTTGTTGCAGGATTTTAGCACACTCCCGTCTGGTGCCTGTAAATTATGAGTCTCTTGACGGCTTAGAATTTAGAATGGCACATTCAACTTTTCTTATATTCGCGAGTTGACTACAAGCTGTGTACACACACCATGGTACAAGTTATTTGTTGTAGAGCGCTGTTAATTATATAATAATAATTGCATTTATAGAGCGCTTTTCACCCGAGGGTCACAAAGCGCTTCACAGAGCTGCAGAGGGAACGATATGTCAACAACAACGACAAAAGAACGGAAAATCTGCCACAATAACGTTTTTTTATCTAGCCAACATCTCGACCACATAAATCTTGCATCCTTAGAAAACACAAAGGGAGTTGGCATGACATGCTGGATAAATCCTTTTTTAGAATAACGTATTAAAGACTTGTTTTCATGAGTAATAATTTTCACTGAAGACTACTTTCGAACCCAGTAAGTAATATTGTTATGAATATTTTATTTCTGCGTTAATGACTTAATATGTCCAATATAATCATATCTTGGAAAGTAATTTGGTGGAGCTTCAATCGTGCTTTATATGAGCACCCACCATGAATAATAATAACAGGTTATAGATGTTTATTATTTCTATGAATAACAGGTGTTATAGATGTTTCGTGGTATAGGCTGCTGCTGGCCTCGGATTTCAGCAGGTGGCTTCCCCAATATCCATTATACTGTACGATGCCGCTACATTGATATACCCCACCTGGGCCAACTGCACTGATTAGCGTGGTCATGCTAACTGCATGGGTTGAAAAACCTTTGTCCTGAAGCATATTAATAATGTACTTGTCAATTCATGTGTGTTTTCTCTTTCCTAGTTAATCTACACCGTTAGGCTAATGCTGAATGTCTATAAACGTTAGCAAGGAATTACCCCACTAGTCCATTGTCAAAATCAATATTCTCTGGGCTCTGCTTGTGTAAAGCTCTTGCTGACAACATTGGTGTGTCTAGAGATTATAATAATGTTTGTTTGCATTTTTTAGGACAAGACGTGGACTGTATTTGGAAGCCCTCTATCATTACATCGAATCAATGAAGACCATGCAGCCGTGCCGAAGTACGGTGGTTACACGAAGCCAAGTTTGAACTTCATCGGTCTTGAATCGTTATTCAGGCCTCGTTCACTCTTAGTGGCCAAGACGTTGGGACGTTTCAAGCAGTGTTTTCTTTTAAATTAGCATAAGTAACTACAGGGCAGACGGATATGTTCAGATTGTGTGAGTTGGGTGCGTGTGGTGGCCCATTCATGTTTGTGACAGCCGTGGTGTAAGCCACAAATCTTTCTTATTTAAAAGTGGTGGAAAGTGTTTTTGAATGCACACTCTTCTTGCGCATATTTTCTGTGGGGTATTCATAACAACACAGCGATTGCTGTGCACTCAAGTCGAAGCTTGTTTAGTAAGTTTATATTTTCTTTGTAAACATTTGTGATGGTTCCTTTTGAAAAACAAATTTCCTTTCCTTTTGAAAAGGTTGACATTAATACTACTG
>JAZEWT010000004.1:12529195-12551856 GCA_036362905.1 Mordacia mordax
ATTCACCAATAACCCTACCTGAAACGGAAAACGCATATAACTGGCAACCTTTTAATCTTCGGTGTTTTCCATTTTAGTGCATTCTTAAAAAAATATGTTGTGTTATTTATAAAGTAGTTATTGTGCTTTCTATATCACAGCCAATGTGTGGTCTAATTTTATTGCACTGGGCAATTAGTCTATATTACAATTACAATATGTGTAGTACGCATTTTAGCATGTACCAACATAATAATTTAAATTAAATGTAATTTTATTTGAGCGTACGACCACATTGTGAACAGCATGAAGCAGTACAACATAATGTTGTAATCTACTATGCTCAGACATGTATGCCTTTAACAACTCTCTATTAAAAAACCATAGCCAACGTGACTTGAGAGCTCCTCTTTTATTTGGTTGACAAAGAAGGTTATGCGTCTGGCGGATGGCAAATAAGTATTCTTATTTTTCATGAAACTGACCAATTATTAAAAATGTATAAACTAATGTTGTGGGTCATTAACTTTCCTCAGAACTCTCAAGGTTGATCACAGCCAATGGCCAGTGCATATTCATTGCAGACTCACAAGTTGATGAGTAATAATGGTTGGCATTGTGTATTGGCATCTTGTGCCTGCCTGATGCATGTTTCTTGTGTCATAGCTTTGTGGTGGAGGCCTGTCAGTACCTACAGCAGCATGCCAGCACTGAGGGCCTTTTCCGCAAGTCAGGCTCCTTCTCCCGCATGAAGGAGCTCAAGGTGATCTCCAGAACTATGCCTCATGGACCCGCATTCTCACCACCCGTTTGGTAGTTGAGCCCAGCAGGAACCTATTGGCATGACTTGTAAATACCGCTACTTAATAATAGGAATGCTGCACACAGAAACAATTGTGACTGCTATATTGCCGTATCCAAGGGGTGTGCAAATTTTTGCTTGATGAAAAATACTTTCTCTTCTCATTTTTCAGCCAATAATTGTTTTGTTTATTGCATAATTTATCATACATTATCGGTTGGCAAATATCAACACGTCCACCTGAAAAGGCTGTGCTGAAAGAAAATGTCCTTTTTATCCTTTCATAGACTTTTACTGCGATGGTGTAGCTATCCAGTGCAGGCAGTGTATCTGCCCCTGGGACCCATAGGCAAGTGAATCAGAGGACAGTAGAGGAGGGGGGTACGCAGGGGGTGGGAACTCTACAGGGGTCCTATTTCGCTTCCGGTCCCAACGTGCTTGCCAACTGCCGTACACCACCTCGCCACCTCCTGTAGTGTGCGGCACCTATCGAGACTTGCTGCGCTCTCTCCTGCCGCAGGAGAGAATCCAGTGCGGGGAAGCGAGCGTGTGCACGGCGCCCGCCTGCGACGTCGCAGGGCTGCTCAAGCAGTTCTTCCGCGAACTGCCTGAGCCCCTGATCGCGCGTGAGCTTCACGACGTCTTCTACCGTGCGCAGCAGCTGGAGGGAGCGGCACGAACGCACGCCACGCTGCTGCTCACCTGCCTGCTGCCGCCCTCCAGCACACAAGTGCTGCACTACCTCATGGCCTTCCTCAAGCACATTGCGCACTGGTACTGGACTGGAATGCCGTGCTGCGGTCCTAGAATGAATGTTTTTTGCAAGGCCGTTGTGAAAGCATTTTTGCCTAATCGATGAGTGTGCCATAGTTTACTGCTTCATCAAAAGCCATCCGGTTCTTATGATAAAAAATGATTTCCGTTTGTAAATTGTTATGGCTTATCTGTTTTGTGATTTTGAGTGTTTGTATTCATTGTTGGACGTGGTGAAAAATAGTTATTTTTATAGACAGGACTCGGTAAAAAACTCACCATTAAAGTGATTCACAGTAATTCATCAGCTTTATTCACATTAATTGCAACTGCTCAGCTTTTAATAATAGGTTATGCACTTGCAAACCAAAGTGGTGTAAACTTGTTATATGTTACACTGATTCAAACAGCTTCATAGCTTTCTTGTAAACACGGTGTGTTAAGGTCATTCTGGTGTTGTTCTCCTGCAGCTCTGATGAGAATCGTATGGATGTGGCAAACCTCGCCATGGTGTTTGCTCCCAACCTGATGCACTCTGGTTCCGGGAGCAAATCAGAGAAGCTGTCGAGCAGCACTGAAAAGCAGCTGAAACTGCAGGCCATGATTGTGCAGACACTCATCTTGCATGCTGAGGACATAGGTAAGGCTGCGTGTCTGCATTTGTTATGTCATCTCATTAAATCAGTCCGTAGCATCTTGGTCTGTCTTATGAGCGCCTCTCAGTGAGCCTTTGACACGTTACGTTGCCTTAACATGCATGTGGGCTGGCCTAAGCGCTATGGTCACATTATAACCACTTAGTGCAAACTGTGGTAATTGTTGTTGCATTTGGTGTCAAATTTACGATTCGGCAGGTGCAGATATGTGTAGCTCGGCCAGAATTTGAGGTGCGGGCTAATATCTTTACCACCCTTGGCTTCCAGGACACGTGAGCAGGCTGGTGGCATCGGATTGGTCTTGTCTGGGGGGTGACCGGGGGGGCGAGCCTGTGGGTAGCAGCGAGACGCCCCTCACCTCCGGGGGGGATGAACAGCACTCAGTGAAAAGGAGCTGCCGACGCCGTAGCTTTAATGGTCAGATGCGACTACTGCGTAGTTTTGTTGAAAAGATGTATGTGTGTTGTCTGTGCAGTGATGTTCCATATGTGATGTATTCATTACACGGTTTAACCCAGCACTTCATTTATGAACATGTGAATACCATTTAAGATTTAAGTCTACTGTTGGTTTCACGTGAGATATGTAACGTGTATTTTGTTAGCAAATAGCCCAATTTTAAATGCCGATAAAACATAAAGGGCATTAATTTGTTTCACCAGATTGGGGTTTCTGTGTAGTTTACCATTATTTTTAATGGCATACAATCCAATAAATTAAATACATATTTTGCAGTGGTTCTCAAACAATACACCATTTCATTATTGACTAACCTGTACGCTATATTTACTCGGCTAGTTTTTATACACACAGCACTCTTAAGCTCAGAGTTTATATGCCACTTTGTACAGTGTAACATACATCACGGGCGGCACGGTAGCCCAGTGGGTAGCGCTGTCACCTCAGAGCAAGAAGGTCCTGGGTTCGAGTCTCTGCTCGGGTGCCTTTCTGTGTGGCGTTTGCATGCTCTCCCTGTGTCCACGTGGGTTTTCGCCGGGCACTCCAGTTTCCTCCCACGGTCCAAAAACATGCAGCATAGGTTAATTGGCTTGCAGACTAAATTGCCCTCCGTGCCTGGTGATGGACTGGCGTCCCATCGTGGGTATATCCCTGCCTTGCTCCCTATGTCTGCCGGGATAGGCTTCGGCTCACCACGACCCTGTACAGGATTAACTGATTCTGACAATGAGATACGTCAATCTGTGTGCATTCTTGTGGCGATGTTGATTTAGTCAAGCAGCAGCTGCACCGTAACACTGTGTCCTTTACTCGTCAGATGTGGTTAGTGGGGCCATTGGACGTCTGAGGTCAGGGAGGGGTGGCTTGATGACTCCACAGCCTGAAGGTATGACTTTCGAACACAATATGCTATTTATCATCATTAATGATTACAATAAATCTCGTGATGTTACCAATTGCGTTATATTGGCATTGCAGAGTGCACCGACTGGATGATAGAAGTAAAAAAAAAATCTTCTGTGCTGTCAGATATCACAACTCCCCAGATGCCACGTGCATCTAAGTCAAAAAGGAAGGCATCGCAGGATTCCTTGGATGACTTGGGATCTTCTGGAAAAAAAAGGTTTTTCTTAAATTATATTTTAATCTAAAAAACCATTGTATTTTCCGCTGTAATAATTATGTATCTATTGTAGATTGGTGTCACTACGTGTTTGATTAATCTATATTGTCGGAGTGGAGGGTGAGCATAACGATCAGGCTAATAACAATACGTATATTGATTCCTCGGTGTGACATTTCTTACAATGCTTGTGTATATAAATAAAATCTAAGAGTTATCACTGTGGTTATGCCAGAGGCCGTGTCTTTTATAAGAGCACCTGCGTATTTGCTAACCTACACCGCTGCGATGTTTGTGGTCTGGTGATGTCTGGGCTGTGCTGCACGTGGCCAGGAGGGCAATGAACATGATCAACATTGACGAGGGGCCACTGCAACAATACAGCGC
Organism: Mordacia mordax; assembly: GCA_036362905.1. NCBI lineage: Eukaryota > Metazoa > Chordata > Hyperoartia > Petromyzontiformes > Petromyzontidae > Mordacia > Mordacia mordax. The sequence goes on from JAZEWT010000004.1 coordinate 12,533,355, forward strand.
CGCCTCCACACCTGTGGTGTGGCGCACCTTATACGGGAGCAGAGGTGCGCTGCGCGTCATCGCATTCGTGCGCCTCCTGCCCCTCACCACGTTGCTTTGTTAAACCAGTACAAACCTGGTCTGCGAAGCTGGTTTAAACAGTTGAGCCATCTTTGACACCTCCTTAATCTGAGCTGGGCTATATACAGAATGTACGTGTATGATAAGCTTCCTGATTTTAATTACTGTTCCTTTAATTACGAGCTGGTGTGCACTGACAGAAATCAAGTCGCTTCATTGTTCCGTCATGACTATCCACATGTATGCAGTGCAAAGGTAGCCAGGATCTATTGGAAACTGGTTTATTCAGAGTAGTTGAACAGTCTTAACGAGTAGAAAAGTTTTTTTTTACCATTTCTGGCAATTATACAGGTTTCAAGATCTTAAAACACCAAAATAGACACCTTTCACAAAGTGTCTAGTTTGCAAAAGCCACACATACTTGACAATATGCAAACAGGAAGCATTGATAATGTATGCATTATCCTTCAAACTGATTGGCCTACACCAGCTTTTACCATTTCTGGCAATTATACAGGTATTAAGAGCTTAACACCTGTATATAAGTCTTTTCTACTTTTCACATATGTACACTGGCAAAAGTACCCATAGCCTACTTGAACAGTCTGTAACATCTTGCTTTTGAATATAGCATGTTTCTTGGGCGTTCATCGTTAAAGCCGTGATGTTGGGACACGTGAACGTCCTGTGCTCGACAACAGAGGACACCCCAGGCTGGCAGAGGGAGTTTACCGCCACTCCCAGCGAGCACACTCACGGAGGGGGCACCCCCTCTACGCCAGCGTTGCTCAAGCGCTCGCGTCTGCGCCTCACCCTGTCGGCCGGACGCCGTCACAAGCAGCAAAGGCTGTCCGACAAAAAGGCCGGTTACAGGTGAGCTAGGTAGCTTTTCTCACCGCGGCACTCTTGTTATTGCCATGTGGCCTACATCTTCTGGTCGTTTTCTCTGTGGCTGATACAGGGTCATCAAAATCGAATGCTTTAGTTTGAATTGTCTATATTTATTGGATTACAGTGCTGGTGCTTCTGATATCACAAGACCAATTAAGCATGGTATACTGTATTCCTATGAAAACAATTTTTAAATAATCCCTATCCATCCAATACAATTTGCAGACATCTACAAAAGTCTTCAATAACTGTAGTTTTTCTTCAGTGATGCACTTCATACCACCTGTGATTTTCCCTCGAATTGTTCAACCGTACATGGATTATGTCTCTACACACTAGTAATAAACTCCCAAGTTTGACTTTTTCTTTGACTGCAAATTAATTACTGTAATTAAAATTCTCCCCCAAATCTAGACAATTCAAAGTTGAGTACTTTTTGCAAAAAAATCTCGGTTCTGTGTTATTTCAATACACGTTTCTCTCAGTACAATCGCTGTGTTGGACTGTTGCAGCGTGGAAGTGGAAAAGAAAGTGCGCGCGCCCCCTGCGAGGAATGAAAAGATTCGCAAGTCACTACGGATGCGCTTAAACCTTCTGAAGTCGAGCAGTGATCGTGTATGGCACCGTATACACACACGCACACTCACGGTACTTGTAGATTTACTTTTTATTTGAGGATTCACTTTTTTTCTTCAATTACACATCCATGTTTTGTGTTTTAGAATTGTAAGCAGATATGATCAAAAAGCATTTTTTATTCAGTAAACTGTAGTGATATGATCATTGCTTTCCAAAGCTGTTCTTTTGCGATAGCCTTGTTGGGCGCTCTTCTCTTTTTCATGAATTTTCGCCTCCCACGTTGGAGGCATGCTCACGGTATCCCGAAAGAACAGCTTTAGAAAGCAGTCATCATGCACCTCCATCAGTACATGTAGTGATATGATTAAGATAATGGAGATAATAATGACATAAATAAATCGATGTTCCTAGATTTGAGATTGTTTGTGGTATGGTAGCACATGGAATAGTACTGTGGCCTCACACCAACAAAAATTCTTGGGAATAATCTATATATTCTTAAAGTCACATTTTTCCTCCATTACCAAAAAATAAGATCTTAATATGCTAAATGAGTCGGCAGCCACCAGGACCCAGATTGTGAGAAGTACTTTTATTCCACACGGGCAGAGGTTGTGTACGCGTGATGTAGCGACTGAACTAGAGTATGAACATGGTGCCCCCCTCTCACCCCCCGTATGTCCCCTGTGCAGAACGTGGGTAGTGACGAGGGCCCAGCGGCAGAGCGTGACGTGACCGCACGACTGGACACCCCAGTCTCTCGTCGCGACTGCACCAGTGGACAACCCGACGGCCCTATTGGCGACGTGACTACGCCGCGCATACGCAGCTCCCTCCGAAAGCATTCTGGTACGGCCGGGATGCATCTCGTGAGGCAGGGAGGGTGTGGTGGCAGGGGAGAGGGCGCCTCGTGTTTGCTTAACTGTTAAATGTGGTTTAAAAGTGACACCAGGAGATTATCTGCTTTAAAGCTGCTCTTTTTGGATAGCCGTGTCGAGCATTTCTCGTTTTTCCTTCATGACGTTTCACCTCCCACATAGGCTGCATCAGGGGTCATGAGAAAAGTTGTGAAACTTTCAACATGACTGTTCTGAAAGCAGCTCTTGAGCGGATACATTGAGCCTTGCAAACCTGCATCAGTACACTGAGAGAAATAAAAATAATTGTGAGTAATTGAGCTGGTGACAAAAAGCATGTGCTGGATCACCAGATAACTAGGAGAGGAATTTTTACGTTTCCTAAATTGACTGTGCTTATGTAACAGCATAGGTCAGTACTAGTCTATATACACATTTATAAAGTTTAGTTTTATGTTCTGTTTTAATACCCTTGCTGGAATATTGAAATGTATTCTGTATAAACTACTTGATAAACTGGCTTAGCTGATGTTGCTGCATGCAGTTTGAGCTTTACACCTACACACGTGGCGCAATGGTTTACCCAGTCAGCCCATGGCTGTGTGTGCTTTGTTGCACTGAATCCGTGATATGATGCTTAAAATAAATGATAAATGATGCATAAGTTGTGACGTTACCTATTTTTGGTCATATAATGTAGCGGAGCAGTTCAACAAGCAAGACATGGAACTGTAAATGTGGTATGTATATAGGTGGCTTTTAGTTTTTGGCTGAGTAGAAATTGGCCGGTTAGGGCTTCTTAGTATTATTTGTCTTTTACCATCCATCCATTGACTTCTTTTTGCTTACTCTTGGCTTCTCACTTCAATCATTTTTGCTTGGTGTTTATTCGGATGCCTCATTTCTTCCCATGTTATTAATTTGGCATCAATGCATTGTTTGCGGTGTCTTCATATAATGCGGCACAGCTTTTGTTTGAGGCATACAAAGGTAGAAGACGCATCATGTCTGGCAAGCCTGTCATTTTGCACATTGAAGAATGCTATGACGTTTCCATCGTGACAGCGACAAAGTATTTGTAAGCACAGCATCATGCCGGGAGCTGTACGTGATGGTCATGTACGAATATGTCCCGTACTCGCAGGTCCGCGGTCACTGTGCAGCTCCGAGGTGGTGCTGGGGCGGCCCAACGTCCATGAAGCTTTTTCCGGGCCCCTGCAGGGCAGCGTATCCGACGCGGACCTGGCCGATGCAAGCCAGGCCCAAATTGCAGACGCCGCCACCCTGCTGTGCGGGGCCCGTTCAGCGCCCGCACTCGTCACTGGGAAGCCGCCTTGCTTCCCGGACGTCAGACGATCCGGGCGCTTTCCCACCGTGACACGAGATTCCCCCGAGGTGCTAGGGCCCCCTGATCGCGCCGCCAGCCGGGTGAGCAGCCACGCATTTAGAGCCCTCTCCGAGTCCGTCGCCACCCCGTCCGCCCTCATTCAGGACACGCCGCACGTTTTGCTTTCCGCTGGCTTCATGCCGACAAGCAGTGATGCGGGCACTCGCAGCTCGGGAAACATATCGTGCCGTAATGCCAATACAGTCCATAGCACAGATTGTGTGTCAAGCCAGACTGTACTTCAATCTGAAGTTTTCATGATGGAGAGAACGATGGAATGTAATTCAGATATCTGTGGAATGCCAGCCGAAGGTAAGAGTGAATGTGTGAAAGTGGCAGAGGAAGTTCAGGGTGGAGAATTGTGCAATAGTAAATGTGGGGATAATGCACATATTTCAGTGAGCAGTGTCAGTTATGAGGAATACAAACAGGAGGTGCTGCGTCGAGTAATTAATGAGAGTGTTGATATATTAGGTGCCGAGGAGGATATTGATCCTCACCAACCGTCAGGTGAACACAAGGATCTCGTTGTCGCGACTTCGAAACAGCTCAGTGAATGTCAACTGCACATTTCAGAGAGCAGCTCGGGAACGTCAACAAAAGCAGATGTCTCATTGGTTGCAGCATCCATCGAATGCCTAGAAAAAAGTCCTTTGACTGAACTTGGCTCTAAGTTGGAAGGTATCTCTTTGTGTTACTCTGGAAAAAAATGTCGACAGGCTAAACGCCTCCTTCAGTCTGGAGCAAGTGTAGTTGTTGACTTGCATTCTGTGCAGGATGGTGGATTGATGACCAATGTAGCGAATGTTTCCAGTAGCATCGCAGATCGCATTCGTAAGTTCAATGACCTCAAGGAACCATTCTCTCGACCGAGAGTCATGGCAGCCGCTCTGGCACTTGAACCCACAGCTAGACGGCAGCGTGTCAAGCACATCATTTCCATTTTGGAAACAAACAGTCAGGGTGAAAGTGCAAATAGAGATCCTGTCAAGGTGGTGCTTCCAATAGTCCAAAAGACCAGTTGTGAAAATAGCCTTGCACTTTCACCACGTGATGAGTCACTATTCAAAACGACAAAACACCAGCACGAGCGGTCCAGCGTGCAAGCAGCCATGAAGACCGCGCGCCCACATGACGTGAATGAAACTGGCCATGGAAGCACCAAGGAGGACGCTGAGACAGTCGTTATGAAAAGCGGTGTGGTTCATTGGTTGAGGTCGGCCAGCAAGCAAGGCCAGTTAAAGACACCGTCAAGAAGTGGAAGCCCCTGCACCCCAATCGGGCTCGCCTTGGCGAACGTCACCAACCAGCCTTCCAGCGCCAAGTCGTCGGGCAAGCGTGGTCGTTGCCGGCCTCACACCGAGCCGGCGCCCGACACACCCAAGGCTTCCCCAACGCTGCGGCCCGGGCGACGTGGATCAGTGACGCACCGTATGTCTCAGCGGGAGAAGAGGCCCTCTCGCGGCACACCAAGGCGCTTGGTCGGTCCCCAGCAGCTCGTCTCCACTCACACGGCATGGGACCTATAGTCTGCCATGTGGCTGCTAGATAATTAGCCTGTGTTTGACGAGTTGCACCCTGGTTGCACAGTTATCTGCTGGCCTCTGTTTCGATCATGTGTTCCATCAGGACAGAATTTGTAGAGCAACATGCGGTGGAAAGTCATTGTGATATGATTGCAGCAATAACTGAGCCAAGACTTACTGTTGAGATATCTTTAAAAAATGCAATAAGGAAAATAATGGTTTACTGTATGTTGTTGCTGTCACTGAAATAATACTGTAATATGCAGTGGGATAAAGCAAAGATTGCTGTGATGGAATGGTTGTGTTGTGGGAGTGTGGAGGGACATTTATCAAATTTGCTCTCATTGTAATCATAAAAATGCTTGATATCATTGCATCTACCTTCCCACCTCTGCTCTTTGAAGGCCTCTTCAGTGTAACTGGCTATGGACAATTGGATCTTTTTAATGAATAAAATTTACCACATTGGAAATGATATAAAATACGGTGAAAATAATTGCCTCTGCCCATTTGTTTAAAAATTACTGTTCATGAATTCATACTAAGTTAACCAGCTTTGTTAGAAAGAAATCTTTCTGTAATCTACTTTGTTTCATAGAATCCTTGTGCCTGTAAATGTAAAACCTTTTAAAGCCAGTTATTCGAGAAAAATTAATGCACAGCTCTGTCCTGTTCGGATGGAGGGTTTTTTGTAATGCTCTAAGTTGCTTTAGGTAGAGGCTTGGCATTCACTGCTGTTTTAATTAATGCTATAAGCTTGTGCCTGACACTTTTGTAATTATACCATTGATTCTTGATTTTTAAACCACAAATTACAATGTAAAACAAATGTGCATATTTCGTTGTCCTTGAGCAATACCCCCAGGCATGCACATGTAAAAGGCATGAGTCGGAATAATATGGGCCAAGCTACATTAGGGATTTTTATTTAAAATTTAAGTTACCTTATGTTTATTTCCCCAATGGTGACTGCCAACAATTCAGTTAATGTACAGTGCTTTAGTTGAGTGTTATTTAGGTGCTTGTCAATGTGTGAACAATTGCCTAGCATCCTAAATGATCACACCCTTGCGTGCCGATCTACTTGAAATGTTTTAAGTGTATTTGTGGTTTTAAACACTAAGTATTAAGTTCAAGATATGCGTATGTATGCTCTGGACGTATGTAATTTTCACCATAACCGCTCCAGGTTAACCACACTGAAGTCAATTCAGGCGTTTCATTGTGACTACTAAAACGCATTAAGATGTATGAGCAATGAAATTATGTTCTTTACTTTTGTTGAGCATTAATGTTATCTAAAATAACAGGCAATATATGGCATGGGATTGTAATTAACATTGTAATTCAAATAGGGCGTTTGGACTCTCGGGTATAACATTGGAAGCCACCATGCATTTCTGAGTGGAATGGTTTGGGGGAGTGAATGGGGGAGGCTTTGCATTTTTTTGTTATTATTAACTTTGTACTAAACATAATAAAGTTTCAACAAACAACCCGGGAAATAATACAGGGCTGTGGTGTTGTGTTTTTGAAACGTTTAGTTAAACATTGTCTTGAGTCCTATATTTATTTAAAACTGTGGTGGGGGGTTTTTTTACCTCTGCGTGCCAGGTTTATAAACTGAATTTGGTCGGTTCAGCTGGGAACACAGTTCTCTAAACGGGCCATTCCCTTACAATTCTAGTTTCAGATTGCATATTGAAATTAGAGGCTGTTTATTAGAATAATTGATAACTGCACAGCTGTATATCTCTAGTTCAGGAATGTTTTAAAAATCACGTATGGTCTGTTAAGTCCTGAATTTTAAAAAAGCGCTTCACTGTTCCTCGTCAAATAATGCGCTGGGGGAATGTGTAACAATGTCTATTTACTTGACCAAGGTTAACACTCCATTTGAATGTCAAAAATAAACGGTCTATGTATTTACGCAAGCATATTGCAATTAATTGAAGAGGTTCAATCGGTGACATTACCATACCACGTTCGTTGACGTCTCGGTATTCCATCACAATGTCATACCACACTACAGTACACATGAAAATGATTGTTGTCGGAGGGAAAGAATTTCAGCCGCTGGATTACACGTTGTGTTATTTGCCCATTTGTAAAACAAGAACCCGTGGATTGTGCAATGTGTAAGGCAGCGGGTGGGTTCGCCAAACTCGAAAGCTTTTGAGGGAAGGTTGAAGCTGCGGCATCGATACCGTGCAGGAGGACTTGTGAACTCGCGCATGGAACATCAGTCACGTTGCGGCAACGGAATACTAAATACACAGCACGGAAGGGATCGAGGGTTCTCAACCCTTTGCACTCCACTTGGGTCTGGTCTCCGGACCACTGAGTGGCGCTCGCGGCCCGGTTGAGAACGGCGGAAATAGAAACTGTCAGTGCCGTGGGTGGTGGGGTTGGACTCGTGAGATTAACTATGGGGGGGTTCATGCCAAAGAGTGATAGGCACTGCTATTTATTTATTTTATGTATTTGCAACCCAGCCCGGATTATTGGAGGTTCGACTTAAAAAAGACACATGGTGTCTGTTAAGTGCCACATTTCGTGTAAGTAATGTAAGTAAGTATTATACTCTCGCAGGCATTAGTAAATTTAAACTAATGCCTGTAAAACTGGATTCGGTGTTATTGTGAAGCCGATTCGTGTGGAGGTTTGTGTCGCCGATCTGTTCCGAAGCAGCCAATCCAACTTCGTTTCGTTGTGTTTTTTCAGTGGATAGAAGAAAGCGCAGCGGTCATGTGTGTTGGCAGTGTTTACCGATCATTTATTACCGTATTGTATAGGGGCATATAAGGACATTATTAAAGTTAGGGGATCCTCCAGAGGACCAGGCCACCCGATGACTTCTCGACTCGTGTGAATTAGATATTTATGGGCCTGTAATGTTACTAAACTGCTGCTCTTGTATCCACGGTTAAGTACATTTATTGTTTTATGGCTGACGATTATACCTTAGACAAAGCGCATGCTTACTGTCTTCTTGAGAAGGGCATCGTTTGCAGCCACCGTTTCCTTATTTCTTGGTCTGAACACTGCCTTTTTAGAGAAATTATTTAAAACCAGGGCGGCACGGTGGCCCAGTGGTTAGCGTTGTCGCCTCACAGCAATAAGGTCCCGGGTTCGAATCTCGGCTCAGGTGCCTTTCTGTGTGGAGTTTGCATGCTCTCCGCGTGGGTTTTCGCTGGGCACTCCGGTTTCCTCCCACAGTCCAAAAAACATGCTCCTGGATAGGTTAATTGGCTCGCAGATTAATTTGTAAATTGCCCTCATTGCACAGTCTGCTGGGATAGGGTCCGGCTCACCGCGACCCTGTACAGGATTAAGCGGTTCTGACAATGAGATGAGAGATTTTAAACCAATAGGAATGTTTAGTTTACACCCTCACAATAATGTGAATGAAACCACAGCAGAATAAATAGCTCTAAACTGAAACTCTGAATTGAGACGTGACCTTTCATTGACCTTGTAGAACTTGATGCACTACATCTGCCAACAAGGTATTATTACATAAGCTTTTGCGGGAAAGCGTCATAAAGCATATCTCCGGCTGTTATGCAGTGCTTAATAATTGTAGGAACGTCAACACGTGCGTATATTTCCACGTGCATTTGTCAACAATTGTGTTTAAGTCTTTGCTGGTTTTTGTTCGCGAAGTGTAACGTGATTGTGTTTGAGCCTTTGCTGGCAGAAAGCTGATGCAACTGCAGCAGGGCAGCTGTGGCAGATTAAGGACAAAAATGTGCCTCCTTGGGTTGCTGTCATTGATACCCTCATTCGATACGTTTTCCCAGCATGTGGAGCAGTTAATGTAATAAATGTAAAAACATTTGTACAACACAGAAAAGTAAAAACATCCCCTCGTTGTCCTATGATAACAGGAGATCAGAATACACGTGTGATGTCTCAGACGGCTTGTTGTAGTATGTCCAGTATTCTATGCGATTAACGCTGTTTGCAATGCATTGTGGTATTGTATACTTGTACAGTATATGCACATGTGGTGCCAAGCCTTGCACGTGACAGGCTAGGTGCGTACGAGGAGTCACCCGGGGTAACAAGGGGTCAGGTAAGGGTGACCAGGGACTGCGCTAAGTCCCCCTTCTCAGATCGTAAACATCACGTGGTCTGGGGGGGGGACACGATGTTACGAAATGCGGTGCGCGGAGGTGTTCTAGAGAGTTCCCATGGGGAAATGATGAGGAACCCGCGTTCAGAATGTAACCAGCAGGATTGAATTGTGAGAGTGCTAAGCGCGGGAGGGTAGGAATTGAAGTGTGGTGTTACCTCGGCATGGTGTTGTGTGAGTTAATAAAGAATCGGAAAACCTGAGAAGCCTCTGCTGGTCTGCTCACTGGGTGAGTGAGCAGTGGAAGTGAGAGCCCAGGTACTAGTAGATGGACCGCGGGAGTGTGTGGGGGGCCTTCGAGTGTCCCGGCCCATGGTGAACCCTGAGAGCGGTGTAGAAGCCGGCGGCAGGCGCCAGTCGGTGGTACGAAAAGCCGGCGGCAGGCGCGAGATGGTGGTACGACAAGCCAATGGCAGGCACGAGTCAGTGGTGTGGCACGAGTCAGTGGTACGATAAACCGGCGGCAGGTGCGAGTCGGTGGTGTGGCGCAAGTCGGTGGTACGATAAGCCGGCAGGGTGACAAGGGGTCAGGTAAGGGTGACCGGGGACTGCACTAAATCCTCCTGGTCATATCGTAAACATCACGTGGTCTGGCGGGGGGGAAACATGAGGTTACATGTAGCATAAACGAATTGACCTGGACATGTGGCATAAACGGATTGGATCTGGGGAGATATAAAACGCGGTGCGCGTAGGCGTTCGAGAGAGTTTCCATGGGGAAATGGTGAGGAACTCGGGTTCAGAATGTAACCAGCAGGATTGAATTGTGACAGCGCTAATTGTGGGAGGGTAGGAGTTGATGTGTGGTGTAACCCCGGCATGGTGTTGTGTTAGTTAAAAAAGCATCAGAAAACCTGAGAAGCCTCTACTGGTCCGCTCACTGTGCGAGTGTTGGCGTGCATGTTGTGTGCAGCCGTTGCTGGTCGTAAGAAGCCCGGCCCACGTAGTCAGTCTGCGTGCGTCGGAACCCGATGCACTGGCGGCGGAGCGAGTTCGACTCTTGTAAAGAGAGGGTGCCCTACCAGGGCATCACACACACACTGTATCTTGAGTGTGCATTAAATAATGTTGACAGTATTTCGCATCAGTGCATACCCAGTAAAATACACTATTGCAGCATACTTCCTTGACCAGAAGTTTCTGTTTTCTTTGTAAACTTTGAAAGCTGCTTTTAGGAATAGAGAAAGTAGATGGCACTTTTTATTGTCTTATGATATTGATTGCTGTTATTGTGTTGTTATATTCTGTACGGAGCTCATTTGTCAGATTTAGACCATCATCATTATATATACCCCTTAATTGTGTACAGAATCGCGGGGGGGAGGGTGGCCTGGAGCTTCTCCAGGCAGACACAGGGCATAAGACGGGGCTATACCCAGGATGTGACGCCATTCTATTGCAGGGCAATTGGAGCAATTTTCTCAATAGGCCAATTAACCTAGGCAGCAACGTGTTTTTGGAAGCTGGGAGGAAACTCAGCGAAGCTTTAGACCAAGTGAGAGCCAATTGAGACAAAGAGTCTTGTTTAAAGGAATACCAGGGATGGATGAAGACCAGCAGTGGTTATGATTGAACCTGCCCTGTACTCGTTTGGTGCCCGCTATGCTCTGCACGCAGGCGTAAGCAATCTGAATTTCGGGCAGTAGATGGCAGTGTGCAGAAAAATTCATGGTAAAATAATCATTACAAGCCAGTAAAGGCGTAGGGAGGCCCTCCGTCCGGAAGTGGGTTGACCAAAACGAGCTGTTCGTGCATAAACGTCACGGATAAAACTGATGGATTGCATCCAATATCCACTCAGTGGCTTAGTGTGCCCCTTGTGACACAGCGCCCACATGGGTTGTGATTTTTTAAGTTCCCATCCCATTTTCAACGTGGAGCGCTTTCATTACTCATAGGCTGACATCGGTGTTGTTTTTACAAATTGAACCTGTTTTTAAGGACATAATGATCTAAAATAAATAAAAGGGGACTAAGTCTGCTGTGTTGTATTATTTCTTAATGCACAGAAATCTATAAAATAATTCTTAACTGTTACGGAAGATCACCCGGTCGTAGTAATGATTTTACATTTTACAAGAAGAATTGGAAGTTGGTGGCAGTAGTCCGGATGAATTGTAAACTGAGCATTTTACGCTTTAAAATATTAATCACCCATGAATTTTAACGTTTTGCGTGATAAAGCCCTTATCAATTTTGATGCACACATTGAGTTCGCATGTACAGGCTTAACACAGTTCAAATGTAAGGGGCTTTAATCATTGTATACCTTCATAAATTAGCATTGTACATTCATGAGTATTTTACCCATGACATTATATTTCAGAGATATTGTGTCAAAATTACATCCGCGTTTCGTGATGCTCACCAGTGCGGGGCAGAATGAGAAGAGGGAGATGGAAGGGAAATGATGGGAGGACACGATGAAATGACAAATGAAAGACAGTGGATGTTACAAGGGAACAGTCACAAATTATGACATGTGGAGACGACAGTCCGAGGAGCTGATCCTCAGGACCGAGGTCGGTGGCACTCAAGAATTGCTGTACATCCTGACGGGCACTGCTCCGGCTATAACCAGCAGAGTGATGGCATAAAATCCACATTTTTCTTTTCCATTGGCCCGTAAACTGCCTGGCAGTGGTAGCGGCACCAAAATACACACATAACATTCCAGACTCAGCGATGCACACAGCGATGATGTATTATCGCACCAGCCTGACAGTCGTATAGATGCATGCTGGTACGCCACGATGTGACTCACAAAAGGAAGTTGGGGAACGTATCCCTTCAAAGTGCTGTGTTTTGCAAATGAAGCAAAACGTGTTTATGGCTAAGAAACGTGTGAGTTCGACTCCCGCTCAAGAGCAACAGTCAGACTCGGTGTGTAAACATCGCCACTCAGGAGACGAAGGCGACTCGGCGTGATTCTGGTCACCCACCTACTCATGTGCCATGTTGGCCTTTACAGGTGTTACTTGCTAACAGTAGTTGACCCTACAGTCTGGTAAGATTGACTATTTGCTATGTATGGATCTTTATGTTTATATGTCGTTGTTGTTGATGCGCCGTTCTCTGCAGCTCTGTGCAGCGCTTTGTGACCCTCGGGTGAAAAGCGCTCTATAAATGCAATTATTATTATATCATTACACGGACTTGCATAGCACCCAGTGATACATTTAAGGATTATTAAAGAGGGAGCGACATGAACGAATGTAAAAATAACCTACAAGTACCCTTCACGTGAATGCCAGCCAAGAGATATTGAAATGAACAGTCACTTCTAACTAGTTTTTCACGGCTATGTTGTACATCTCTCCAGTGTGTTTTGGGTTGTCACGGTACAACCCAAATACAACGGATAGCTAAAATGAAGTTACATATTATTATTAGCAGTTATCTATCATTGTGTGTTATGTTGTCCAAAAAAGTTTGACTCTTAGGATCTACTTTGGAATGATTAGACGATTCCAGAAACATAATAACTCGTATATTAATTTACCGGGAAGAGTGCTGTTTGTTACCGGATGCTTTGAGTTTTCGGTTTGTGCTCAGAAAATGTGATTTAATAAATTACAGTTTATATTGTTTAGTGGATTTGTGTATAGGAGGGAACCGGGTACGTGGCCTATTTCACATTTCTAAGTGGACAAAATTATGATCCTGTGCAGACAGGTCAGTGAAAATACAGTTGCTCAATATATGTTTGTGTTAGTCACAATATACGTACACATTCATTTCGATAAACTCCTGATGCTTGACACGCTTGGCCTTGCCCGGTCTTGTGAAGCTTAAAATAGCCAAATTCAGACACAATGTAGCAGTTATTTCGTCCATCTCACGTCACCGACACATAGGGAATTGAAGTCCCTCCACTTCACGCTGAACTTCTCACTCGATATTCCCAGAACACCGGACTATTCCGGCTAAAACTAATCAATACGTCCACTTTACACGGTGTTGTGTTTTTACTCAGGGCTCTCCCTGGCAACACCTGTAGATACCATAACAAGTCCTATCGTTGGCACATCAATGCTATCCCTTTAATCATAACAGCAGAGGATGGGAGCAGTGGTGCAATTCAACAGTGTTTGGTGGGGACTAATTACTGATGGGGCTGCCCTTTCCCAGCCCCATCCATGCATGAAATATGAATGGGTCTCTGTGAAAATCACTTTCAAGGTGATTCCCAATTGATCTTTGTCAATTTCTTCCATATTTTGAAAGCTACTGGTTGGAAACATCAATGCATAATTAATGCGAAGAGTTAAATTATGCACAGCATTTTTGTATTATGTTTGTGTCGGTGGCGTGTGTGTCATATTATGGTTTGCCTCTAGGATTTTACAGTCTTGCGCCAAAAATAATGGTTGACATGTTTAGTACCGTGTTGGGATATCATCAGTGAAAAGTGCTCTCCATAACTGTTCTCTCAAGAAAACCGCATGGAGCATTCTTAAACTTTCGCGAAATGTCACCTTCTACGTTGGAGGCATCATCAAGCGTTCTGAATGGTGTAGCTGAAACGCGGTCAGTTATCTGCAGTGCGTTAAAGGTGTGCTGTATGTTATTCTGAGTTTGTAGTCCATTGCTTCTCCCTGCATTCCCGTGATCTTGATATGCATTACAGCTCTGTGCAGCGCTTTATGGCCCTCGGATGAAGAGCACTTTATAAACGCAAATATTATTATTGTCGCCAATATTATCTTTGGCCTATTGATGAAAGCCTGAGCACAGTATTTCTATGGTGGTCATCTTTTTGAGCATGTGCCGCCGTTTGTGTGCTGGTTCGTCACCTCCTGCAGTCACGGTGGCGTTATGGCCACGCCCACTGACATTCCTCAGCAGACAATATGATGTGTTTAATATGCGTTGCTATTTTTCTCCGTGTAATATCCTATGCACATATTTCCATACATCTCTGCACACTGTTAATTCTCAGATCAATTTCCTTATGCTCGGTTCAATTCACGCTCTGAGCGCGGCACGGTGGCCCAGTGGATAGCGCTGTTGCCTCAGAGCAAGAAGTCCCGGGTTCGAATCTCAGCTCGGGTGCCTTTCTGTGTGGAGTTTACGTGTTCTCTCCCCTGTGTCCGCGTGGGTTTTTGCCGGGCACTCCGGTTTCCTTCCAAAGTCCAAAAAACATGCTGCCACATAGGTTAAATTGGCTTGCAGACTAAATTGCCCTCAGTTCCCGGTGATGGACTGGCGTTCCATCGTGGATATATCCCTGCCTTGCGCCCTGTGTCTGCCGCGACAGGCTCCAGCTCACCACGACCCTGTACAGGACGAAGCGGTTCTGACAATGAGATGAGATTTGTTTTGACAGTGTGCAGCACAGGATGCTGTGCAGTCCACTTCCTCCAACAAGTCGACGCCCAGGACCTCCTTCGTTTTTTGCACGGGCATTACTACGTAAGCTTTTTAAAAAGAGGCTGCAGGTGTGGTTAATACCTTTGGCTTTTGTCCTGCTCAATTCATAACCCATGCAATGTCTCTCCGCGCTTGCTCGTGTAAAGTGGTATTCCTACTTGTGCACGCGAAAGAAACCTTCATTGTTCTTAAAGCGTTATTAAAATGGGGGCCCCCTTTGAAGTTGTCTTCAGATACACTTTCGTGATTGTTTTTTACTGGTGAAGCGTGGCAGTTTCAGTGAGATCTTCTTGTTTATCGTAAACAAGACGTGATTGGGGTTCATCAACGTGTCTACTAAGTCTCGTAACTTTTAGTGCTTTGCCATTTAAAACGGACTCGATATTGTGTGATATGTCCATAAAGCTTGGCCTATTGGACTGTCACAAACTGACCGTTTGTGAAACATCTTCTAATCTCGTCCAAGTTAAAAAAAATGTCTTCGTGTATGTTAGTATGAGCTGTGTGCGCACGGTAACAAATTCATCGCCACAATTTAAAGTGCGCTACTGACCCATCGCAACGCGGCGTAACTCGTGAACGCGCGCACATATCTGAAACGCGCGTGGCAGGAGGCTCTGAGCGTGAAATAGCAATCCGTTAAATAGCAACAGGGCTCGTGAAAAATTACTTCCACGGAACCTCGTGCACTTTTCCATTTCCCCAGCCCATCATCACCAGGTGGGGTTCATATGGTACAATCAACAAACGAATGCCAATGCCTGTCTGATAAACAAGAACAGGGGGCAGGAAGCTTGCTTGCACTAGTGCTGCTGAAGAACAATTCCCCCAACACCCATAAACCCTGGTATTGTCTGAATATTTTTGGCTTTATTGTTTTAAGTGAATGGTAACAAACGCATGCAGTCTTCTAGTTTATACAGCGCTGCTCTAAATGACTACGGCAGGAGGCCGCGCATCGCCACGAGTGATGATCAAGATTTCTCAAGTGTTGAGAAAATAGCCAAGAATACGAAGCGATTGGAACAAGTTGCACCGGCATTGAAGATTTTTTTTCTCTCCCGCTGAAGAGAGTGCGTGTTCGGGTAAGACAGCGAGTGTGATATCACGTGCGACTTTCCATCAGATTTCTAACGTGGCTTGAAAAAAACAGAAGACAGCTTAGTGGGAAAGTGTCTGGGTTTGAATTACATCACTAATGTAGGCCATGCCACTTCTCAAATGTGCAGCGTTTATACTGGATTATATAGCGCGTGTCATTCTACAAGGATTGGCCATCTGTCTGTCATTTACAAGCGTAGCGAGCTGTAATTACTATTGCGCATAGCCGTGGCATGTTAATTCAGTTAACGAGAAAGCTTGTTCGAACACACACTCCCAATATTCCCTACTTGTTCAGTGAGCTCTGTAATACTGCCATACCTGCTAAAACAAGAGCTTGGAATATCGCCAGACTGCCAGCGCAGAGGAAATTCTAATCACCGCACGGTGCTCTCTCTCTTAAATGCCAACGCCTTCAATGACATATGACCTGCTTTCGTATCCACCCTTTTATATATTTTGTGGTTCACGATATTTCCATTATTGATGCGATTCCCTGTTATGCAGAGGTCGGTGTTAATTTTATAAGCATGCCCCATGTGCCCCAATGAAGGTCAGTACGTCGTTGTGTCTGTGTGCGAGTGGGTGAATTTAGTGTGACTGTGTGTGGCAAGGCGCTGGGCTTGCTTGCCATTAGGATCACACCCTGAGTGCTGACCACAAAGGCTGTGGAATGCAGCCTGGGCTGCCTCTTTTTGGCTGCTCACAGAATGGCAACCCGCCAAGGCTTACGCTAACTCTTTTGCTTGTGCAGTCTTTTTTTTTCTGTTCCTTAATAAATTCTTTTTAATTCATTTATTTATTTAGTTATGCTATATGGGCATTCGTCGGCGTGTGCCATTCGTTCATTCGTTCGAGGACACAGTATTGCACTTTGAACCGCTGAATTAAAATCGAACGTTCTCGGAGTGGATGTGCACGAGGTGAGTTTGCGTCAGAGAGATTTTTTTCTTATTATTATTTCATTTACCCAGTGTGTGTGTGGGGGGGGTTCAAAGGCGTGCGGGCATGTCCAGTGGCAGAAAAGTACACCGCATTCTTGCTCTCGACACATGCGGTTATGGCCGTCGTAAAATCATGGCACGGGATGGGAGATATCGGAGATACATCCAGCCCTTGTGTCAGCCTTGTCGCGCCTTGCAGGTCGTTAGGATCAGAGGCTCGCCCATATTTCACCGTGGTGGCGCGGTAAGCAATGCCGCTTCACAGCAAGGATCGACCAGGTTCGATTCCTGCCTCGAGTGCCTTGCTGTGTGGAATTTGCGTGTTCTCCCCACGTCTGCGTGCTTGGGTTTTCTCCACATACTCCGGTTTCTCTCCCAGACTTCAAAAACATGTTGCCCAGCTTAACTAGCCTGCTGACTACGTTGCCCATAATAGTCTGCTATAGACTGGCGTACAATCCTGGGTATGGCCCTGCCTTGCACCCTGTGTCTGCCAGTACAGGCTCCGGCTCACACGGTGACCCTGTCGAGGGTTAAGCGAGGACTGATAATGAGCTCACTGCGCTGATCAGTGCGGGTCGGCGATGACGGGGAGCATAGATGCGTCGTCCAATAGTCGCCCCTGTTATCATGCGTTGCGGTTGCCTGTCTTAACGTTATGCAGGCTCGATCACGTGTAGCGTCTGAGATACAACTTGATTGAATGCAGTCTGGATGATTTTGCCATTGGCTTAGTTCACGCTTATTAATCCATGACTGAGGTAAATCATTACAAGCGGTTCATTACTATGATTAATGTAATAAAAAAAATAGTTTTGTAAATATTTGCCATTTTTGTAATATCAACGTTTGCGGAATTCGATAAAGAAGATATAACGTGCAGAAAGAATGTGCTTCAATGGGATTCGGTAAAAACATCAAAATCGATGATGAACATGAAAATGCGTGCGGTGGATAATCCTCATTGATTTTTCACAAAGACGATTAAGTGAGACGCATGAGACAGAATCCATCAAAAAAAACTGCGAGCAGTGTGCACAGTGACGTAGCTGGACGTATGCAAGCGGTGCAACTGCGCTGGGGTCCAGAGACCAGGTGCCACGATGCCACAGCGCGTGCACCGCCGATCCCCGGGAGTCACTGCCGCTCATCTCCGTATCAAGAGTGCGTTGGAAATCCCCCTTGCCACGCGCGGAGAAGTGAGCTGTCCTCACAAACGCGAGACGTTGGTGCGGAAGACATAAAGGATGTGCCTCTGAACTGTGGTGGCGCGAGACGCAAGCTAAACAAGCACATTCTTAGAACCCCAAGTAGCTCAAGGGGCCATAGATTGATAATAATAATTGCACTTCTAGAGCGCTTTTTACCCGAGGATCACAAAGCGCTGCATAAAGATGTGGAAAAATGATGAAAAGAAGGGCCCATCAAACAACTCTAATTTAATCCTGAGAAACTAATAACATTAAAGGTAATTATTGATTTAAATCTATGTCTTACCTGGTTCACTCTGTTCTTGCCCACTACATGTATATATTATTATTATAACCTATTTGTGTTTACATCTCGACCACTTGCCTATATCTCTGCTGTAATCTCATCTCATCTCATTATCTGAAACCGCTTAATCCTATATAGGGTCACGGTGA
>JAZEWT010000004.1:12566461-12584492 GCA_036362905.1 Mordacia mordax
CCCCACTTGCGCGCGCGCCGCGCCCCCCCCACCACCTTTGTGGCCCCGCCCCTCAGCCGCTTTGGCGACGACGAAGAAGGCGAGGCGTGAGGCGAGATCGCTTTTTGCACTTTTATAAAAGTCGTTGTTTCTTGCTAAAAGTCACCGAAACTGGGAAGCGCCGCGTCGCCGACGTCTCCCGGCGATGCGCTCGTGTAACGAGCTGAGGTAAAAACAAGTGGCTGCTCGGCTGAGCGCGGCCGCGCCGCCCGCATCTCTCAACTCGGGGAGGAGTGCGAGGCGGGGGCCTCGCCCCGTGTCCTCCACCTCATCAGCGTCGTCATCATCATCATCCTCCTCCTTCACGGTAAATCTGGAGGATGAAGACGCGGTCGTGATGGAGGCGATGGGTGGAGGTGTGCGGTCGACTCGTCGAGGTGCTCGCGTCCTCGCTGTTCGTTGAATGTGGAGATAAAGTTTGCGCGGTCACGGCAGTCGGCATCGCAGCGACGCCTCGTTCGCCCCCCTTGTCCTCCTCGCGCTCTGCTCGCGCTCTCCTCTCGCTCTCGCCGCCACTGCCACTGCTATTTATGTTTAGTCTCGTTCCTTTTTCTGGGTTCGTGCGATAGCTTGAGATGTTCGTCGACGTGGTGCTGGCGAGCGTTGCATTTGCTGTCGAAGCGTGTTGTGGTTAAAGTGAACGCCGCTCGTCGAGGCGGTGCCTGTAGGTTTTAATTAAAGATCCATTCCTTGCAGCAGTGTTCCAGAAGTAGTCGGTGTAACACCATAGCACCACCACAAGTACTTTAGTACCATCGCAGTGGCCGAGTATTGTATTATCACCATAATACCATCACGTTACAACACGGCAATGCTGTTACACTAACATTACACTATAGAACTAAAGCACATGGCAATGACGGTACAATCGTACAGTGCAGCATTATATTATACCAGCTAAGTAGCGTAACTTCACTGTACACAATCACACTATGCTCTCACTTAAACACACTTGGTACATTATACAGCACAATAAAATGACTTAACTGATGTTTATAGCTCAAATACATTTTGAATCGGTAGTCACGGTACAATCACAGGTGATGTATCCTTGCGCTACCACATGGCCACACATGACACGCTAACATCTCAGTAGATCATTACGGGACATAGTACTGTGAGAGGCAATGTTATACACCACAATACTACCATGCATTGTGGTGTATAACAGTGCTCAATGCTACTGTGTAGCATAGTACAATACCATTGCATAGTAGCACAATTCCATCACACTCTAGCATGACCCGAATAGCATAATACCATAACAGGAGAATTCCAGAACAGCGTAATATTGTCACACTTTAACACCGCAATGAAACATCACGACCATAACATTACCATTTACCGAAAGGCACGTTCTCAAATAATCACGTTAATTTTGTCGAACCATAGTGCAATACCATCACATTGTAACACAGTCACTTATAACATCACAATACCCTCCATACCCCGCTTATGATATAATTACCTTCACTCGCTTGACACTACAGTCGCTTCAGGCCACATCCCGATACCAAAGCATTGTATAAAGTAATGCGGGTTTCAGTTATGTACTAAACATAAGCCTTTCATTGGTGTCGTTGACTATAGTGTACAGTATAGTTTTGCTAGTTGGTGAAGGTGCGTGAGGAGGGTACAAGAACCCCGACTTTATCCGTGACCAGGATTCCAACTAAGAGGGCCGGGTGCTCTAGCACGTTGCATTAGAATGCCCTTGATAATCACAGTTTATAATTACATTGTCACAGTGCACTGCTGCCGCCACACTAACGTAGCATTGCAATTCCATAGTAACATCACACTGTAACGCCACGATACAGTGCAGTCACACTGTGTCATCACATTCCACAGTGCCACTACACTGACATGACAACACATTAACAGCGCACTACACCCCTCACACGAACAGTTCCGTCACATTTTACATAAGTGGCCTCACATTATATATACTACGGTACCACCTGACTTTCACATAGCACACTCTACGACACCTAGTTTACCATTCTTACTATAACACGAGAACACGGATACCATCACATACTGTCACACTTTAACCCTTCAGTGCCATCAAACTTTATAACACTACTTATAACACACTTAAAACTGTAACACACTTTAAACTGTAACATTACCATACGATTACACTGGAATAATACAGCACAATACCATCACAATACCAGATTGCCACCATCACAATGAACGTCGCTTTAAGTGAGAACCATCCCACTGACGTCCAACATATGGTATTGCGTATCGCTGAAATGAGTATTCCCTTAGACTTTACTGCCAAAGTACTACAGCACTATTATCAAATCTGGACACATTTACCCTATATCACCACAGCATCACGACGCTATACCATGGTACAGCAGTATCCTATTATATACAGTGAGAATGCCATCAGTGATTCCATAGTACTGTTAAATTTAACATCACAGTATAATGGCAACAGCATATCATAGTATCGTTATACTACAGCACAATATGTTGCTCTATTACTACAACGCATTCCACGATGTCATTATTATTGAATTTACATTCACCACGACATATACCATTACACTATAGCCCTATTCCACATCCAGATGCAACAATATTGTTATTCCGTTACACAGTAGAATGCGTATTATATCACAATACCATCACATCACGGTGGCTAATCGGAATACGTTTCTAAATTACCGTGACACTGTTATTACAGATATACACCGCAATATCTTATTGTAACATTACCATGCCACACTTTGTGCAATATCATTTTGCGTTGCTATGGTATAGATCACGGTATAATCACACTGCGCAGTAGAATTACACGTTAACATAAATATCGTCACAGTAACGTATTAGAAAAAAAATCTTTCGCAACATTGTCAGCCACACTGTGAACAGTACTAGCAGAGTACCCGTCCTACGGGCGATCTTGTTCTAAGTGTGTAACACGTTCGTATAACGTCTGTTGTTGATGAGTGTGTTTTTTCTGACATGACTGCTGTGACCTGGATGCCTTGTTGGATAAAGGCAGGAGAAGAGTGCTTAAGAGGGTTGATGCTATTGCATGAATGGGGGGCCGGAGCCCATCCCGGCAGACAGGGCGCAAGGTGGGGGGGCTGTACCCAGAATGTGGCGCAGCAGGGCACAGGGGGGCAATTAACTCAGCAGGCCAATTAACCTAGGCAGCAGCGTGTCATTGGACGATGGGATGAAGCCGGAGTACCCGGCGACTTGAACGCCTTGGCAATGTGCAGTATGACCACACGGTTACATTATACTATTACAGTCCGCACATGTAAGAAAAACCCCAATGGCATGGTCCTATAATACCATGCCTCTATATTATGCTTTTGATTATGGTTAGGGTTTCACCCTTAATAAAATTATTCTTTGAGTGTTTATTTACATTGTTATTTTATATGGTGCTGCGTTGATTATTTCGAACTTTTTTTGTATCGCAGTAATCTCGCATATGGAACTTGCAAGATTACTGGCTATTTTCTGCTGTAATAATAAACATCTGTCTAAATAGCTAAACATCACACAATGCTACCATGACAAAACCACACCATCACAGTGACACTAATACCTTCACGTTATACATTAGTAAACACTTTTCATGCACTCCCAGATTACTTGGGACTGTTATTCTGTATTTATCACTTAAACTAGGTAATGACGCCTAAATATAGTGCTATGTTGTTACTTTATTACTTACTGTACACCTACGCTGTTAAAGTACAGTTCTAGTACTGTTCAATACTCGCTTAATCCTGTACAGGGTCGCGGGGGGGGCTGCAGCCGGTCCCGGCAGACAGCGCAAGGCACGGCTGTACCCAGGATCACATCCTGGCTAGAGCCGTGTACTGGCGTTACCCAGGATGTAGCACCAGTACATCGCAGGACACTTTTGGGGGCAATTTACACACCGGACAATTAACCTCGGCAGCAGCGTGTCTTTGGACTGTGGTAGGAAACCCACGCGGACACGGGGAGAACACGCTAACTCCACACAGAGGCACTCGATCTGGGAACCGAACCCGGGACCTCTTTGCTGTGAGGCAGTAGCGCTACTCACTGGGCCACCGCGCCCCCCTTATTGCAATGTAAATTAAACTTTCTGTATGTATCAAATTTGACGCAATGCTCTGACAGTGTAATGCCGTACAGTGTTATGAAATTAAGGTATATATGTCAGACTGTAGTTTCTATTATACTCATTCTGCGGGCTCATTGTATTACAAGACCAGGTTTCTCGGGAACTTTTAAGAAAGACGGAGAATACGTATATGATAAGGCACTGGAACAGGCGTAAGTGCAGGAAAATAAGGCTTTATTTGAGGTCAGAGAGAATTTAAATGCAGATGTGCATGTTCGGTCAAGGGAGCGTTTTACAATGCGCTGCAAGTTTAGCAAAAGATTATGGTTTCTTTGCTTCTTGTAGCAAATCAATGAAAGTGTTCTATCAGTGAACCATGTGCGCTTTTGAATACACCTGTGCTCTTGTAGTTTAAATGACGTGTTGGGCTATGTAGAGAATATTGTCCGCAGTACACTCCATCATTGCTTATGCTCTGGGATAGGAGGCGTTGCCGTGCATGGTTTACATTATTGTGGTGCATTTGGGTATCGTTACTCCTCTGTTGCCTTGACATTGTACAAAAAATGAAGTAATCGTGTTCGATAGGAATATTCACTGGAGCCTTTTCCGATTTCACAATGCGGGCCTATATATACGGAATATTGAAACAAAAATTTCGGCATATCCATTATAATCCTGTTAATAGACATGACAAGGTGCTTTTATGATGTTTAATAGTGTTTCCACTAGTGGTTTGGGTTGGTAGTAGAATGTTAGTTTTGGCATCGTATGTCTTAGCTCTTCAACAATACCATTTTGATATACAGTGCTGTATTTGTTTAACCTTGCTTAAAAGACATAACCTCAAGCAGTATTCATATGCCGTTTTCATCTTGCCGGTTGAAATGTGCAATTCCAGTTATTTGCAGTACCAGTATGGACAACCTGGTACATGCAGTAAAACTTGTTGATCTGGTACAGCATATTTTGGCATTGATTTCATCAACATGATTAATGACTTAAAACTACAAAAAAATAGTCACGAGATTAAAAAAAGGCTGTCGGTAATGCAAGAAGAAATATTTCATTTACATTACGGCACTTTTTCGTCATTACATACAAAAGAAAGCATCAATTGTACGTATTTGTCCTTTTTTTGTTTAGCGTGCATACTATGATAATCCACGTGCTGGTAATGTTTACTTATTCCTGCCTCAACATGAAGAAATATTTCATTTCATTTTCAGGAATACTAATCGGTTTTGTATGTTAGCGGATTAACTTTCAGTACTTTGAATAATTGGTAGGTTTATGCACTATAAACAAAGTTATTTACCCATGACACCAGTTGTATAGTTGATACATTTTAAGATTATTTTCTAGGAATATATACATACCAAATTAGCTGTAAAAGTAGTTAAGAGATTAAGTATGTTACCAAAAACTATATCATGACCAAATAAACTGTTTTCTGTAAGACATTCTTATTTTAATATTACTTGTACATAATGTTTTTTTTTATAGTAAGCTAAATGTGGGAGTAAGCTGTGCATTAGTGTTAAATCCGTAACATTTTAACATGTTTTGCTGGAGTCGACAAATCCGTAGCTATAGTTCTATTCCACAATGTATTAAGACCCAGGTGCTGACTTGAGTCACCTATGTCATTGTAATCCACTTGAAATATTTTTAGAACTTAGGCCATGGCAAGCATAACATGTCTGAAGGACACAAAATATGTGCTGTGCAAAAATATATGTTTAATGACTACCAGAGCATTGGTAGTGTCGTAATATTATTTTTTGGAATTTGATACGCAGTATTAGTAAATTACCCCAAAAAGTGTGCCCTCCGATGTACTGGCGTTGTTACATCCTGGGTATTCCGCCGCCCTGCGGCCACTGTCCGCCGTGAGAGGCTCGGGCCCCCCGTGACCCTTTACTGGCTTCAGTGGGGATTGATAATGAATGCTGGTTTATGCACCGTTTGTGCTTGTGTAGGTACACTCTTGTTATTTAACATATCAATTAATGGCGTTTGAAGTACTTGGAACTGTATCACGTTTACGGTCTCATTGTCCGTAAATGTAAATTCACGTTGTCTTCATATATCCCCTTTCTGTGGATTTGGTTCATTCCAACAAGTTGACAAAATTGTATAGTATATTTGCAAATGCGTGAATTGTGGTTAAGCTGCTTAATATTAAAAGGAGCTTGTAACTAAATGAAAATAATGCATTGTATTGGGTGTGTAAGGCTATTATTTGGATGTAGGTTTTCATGGCTCGATGCATGATGATAGCTTCGAAAAACTGCTCTCGGGCGCCTGAGGATGCCTCTAATGTGTGAGGCAAAACGTCGCAATCGGAAGAGATGGGAGCGATCGACACGGCTGTCCCGAGAGCAACTGTTCGAATCAAACTAACCAGGGTGACATTTACGGTGTCCCTTTAAAAAAATTGCATTAACCAAAATGTAGACTGCACCATTAACATTTAATTTTCAGGTTCATAATTGTATAATTGTAAATTACCTTATAATAATAAACATAATCACATCAATTGATCATCTTACATTAGACTGTAAACGTCAAACTTGGATTATAATGAGGCTAACAGAATCATTGATCTTTCTGCAGGTTATCAACCAGGACCCATGTAAAGCTTTGGATGGAGTCTCTTCTGCAGTTTCAAGGAAAACCTTTTGTTGAATGCACTTAGGAGGAGAATACTAATTTAACTTTGAATCTCAACGACATTTTATTTTACATGGAACAAGCTACATCATCCAGCACATATTTTCCCACCAAGATAATGGGATAACGATTATGGCTAAACACAAAGACACTCGGGTATTCAACATTAGTGTTGTTGGCCTTTCGGGTACAGAAAAAGAAAAGGGTTCTGCCGGAGTTGGAAAGTCCTGCTTATGCAACCGCTTTGTTCGATCAAGGGCAGATGACTTCTATGATGTGCACACATCCTTAATTAGTCAAAGCGATTTTGGGGGCCGTGTTGTCAACAATGACCACTTTCTGTACTGGGGAGAAGTCAAAAGGTTAGATGAAGGGTGTGAATATTCATTTCGTGTTGTGGAACAAACCGAATTCATTGATGATGCCACATTTCAGCCTCATCGAAGTACCAACTTGCAACTTTATGTAAAACGTGCAGCAGTGACAAAGCTAAGTTCAGCAGAAAAGCTCATGTACATCTGCACTGACCAGCTTGGAATTGAGCAAGATTTTGAACAAAAGCAAATGCCAGATGGGAAACTCAATATTGATGGTTTCATGCTTTGCTGCGATGTGAGTCAAGTGCAGAACAGGCCAATAGACAATCAGCTAGAGTTTGTTAGCAATTTGTATAAACAGATAGCTAAGACAAAGAAACCAATTCTGTTGGTTGCCACTAAGTGTGACATCATGCACGATCATTGTGTTCGGGAACTGCAGGCATTTCTATCCAAGGGCAAGATCAGCATTCCTTTGATTGAAACATCAGCAAGTGAAAATGTCAATGTAGAGCTGGCTTTCATTGCATTGGCACAAATCATTGACAAGTCAAGAGTGAAGCCCAAGATCATTCCCTTTGCAGAAGCTGCTCGTCAGCAGAAGGAGACTGTTGATTTGGCCACAGAAAGATTCAAACAACTACTTATTCGATCTGTGAATGACTTTCATGCCCAATGGCTTTTTGAGTCAAGGAGGATGTGCGATGTCAAGGACTACCAAAATTACATCAATCTCAAGGGTTGCAAGAATGCTAAAGACCTTTTCAGAAAACATCTTGTAAGACTTAAAGATGACTTTGTTTTGCGAAAAAAGGCAGAATACCTCGCTAATCTGTCTAGAGATTTGGAGATACTTGTCCCATCTTTGGAAGAAATTGAACATCTAACTTGGGATGAAGTACAGATCCTTGTGAAAGAAAAGAAGTTGGACTTTGGAACGTACTTCATTGTACTAAGTGAGCGATGGGAAGATAGCATGCATATTGAGAACCCAGAGGACCAAAGGATACCATACGATTTCCTCCAGGAGAAAGAGGCAGAAACAGTTTTCAATGACCATGTGAAAAAACTTCAAGCTCTAAGGTGGAAGGCAGAAATGAAAGTTCAATTTAAAAATATACTTGGAAGGAGCTCTGTCGTCGAGCCTGGGAAACAATGGGAAGACGTGAGTGGACTGCTGAAAGATGAGGAACCATACCAGCATTTGTCTGAAATTGACAAAATAGAGATCTATGCAAAACATCAGCAGGAAATAATAGAAAAGGCAAAAGAAGAATTTATGGAGATGCTTAGGGAGCATTCAGATTTGTTTGTCGACCTTGATCTTAATGCAACACCTAGCCACGAAAAAATGACAGCGATAAATAATGAAATAAAGGATGAGGCAAGATACAAAGCACTACAAAAGTTGCAGGCTGAGAGACAAGCCTTGTTATACAAACACATTGGGTTTGTGTATCATCCAACAATCGAAACATGTCCTTGTGGTCAAACCTGTATGGACATTCAAATTCAGAAGCTTCTCGCTGACAGGCCTGTACAGCCTCTCTGTCGGCCCAAGTCTTGCTGCATTCCAGACAGTGGAAGCATGGACCAATTGAATATTGTATTACTAGGAAAAGGTAAATTGGCAGGTGAGCTTGCTGATGAAATAAGGAGACCGTTAAAAGGGGATGAATATGTTTTGGATGGCAAGACATACCAGTTGAGATTGAAGATGGTTGAAGGAGATGTGAAAAAAGCATTAAACTCACTGAAGATCGATGGGTTCAAACCACATGGCTGTTTGTGTGTGTTCAATTCATTTGACACAATGCACTACATTGAAGATTGCTTACGATCGCAATACAGTAGCAGAAAAGAAAACTCAAACCTACCAGTGGTATTGCTAATGGCAAATGAAAAGAAGCAATCCAGTGTCATGCAAAAAACATTGAAGATTCAAGGGAAAGAGCTAGCAAATAAGCTACAGTGCCTACTTGTTGACAGCCCAACAGAAGGTAATGTCTTAAACTGCAAATTCCATGAACAAAACATAAA
The DNA here is from genome assembly GCA_036362905.1 of Mordacia mordax. Taxonomy (NCBI): domain Eukaryota; kingdom Metazoa; phylum Chordata; class Hyperoartia; order Petromyzontiformes; family Petromyzontidae; genus Mordacia; species Mordacia mordax. Next base: position 12,575,624 of record JAZEWT010000004.1, read on the forward strand.
GCAAGCACTCGGTGAGTTTCTTGAGGCAAAAAAACTCCGGCCTTCTGTGATAAATCCAACTCCAAGCATTAAAGATCCGTCTGAAGTGGATGTCAAAATTGTCATGTGTGTCATGTGTGGTGATGACACTGATCCAGCTCATGTCCTATCACCTTTCCTCAATTCACCAAATTGCAGCATAGGTAAATGTGGAGAAAATAAAACAATGCTGGCGGATATTAGTTTGGGATCACAGAGAATGCGTGTGGAGGTGACTGCGATCTCTTACCATTCAGCTTTTCTGCGAAAAGAAGAATCTGTTCATGGATATATTCTTGTATACTCTGCAAATAGAAAAGCCTCTTTTGCCATGCTGAGAGCGTTTCTGTCAAATGTTCTCGATGTGATACCCATATACATGCTGGCCATCACAAAACCAGATTTTGACTGTATTGACGATGTCACCAAGGAGCTGGTTGCAGAAGGCGGTGAAATTGCTACAGACATAGGAGCCAAATTTGAAGCATTTGCTTACTTACCAAACCAGACAGAAATGTTTAAGCACTTCTTTAGCTCTGTCTACAGTCAAAAGGCACAGATAGAAGAGGCATTGCACCTGTGGGATATTAGCGAAGGAGAGCCAGTTGGTTCATCATCTTTTGATTTGACAAGTGTGAGCTCAAGCACATTTGGATTGGCAGATGATAGTGAGACAAGCTCGTCATACACCATAACAACCAATGAGAGGTCATTTGGCAATTTCAGTGAATCCCAGTCAATGCCTCACCTGAGCAAAGATCAGCTTTATAGCTCGTATCCAGCTTTCAGCTCACCTAAACTTGATTCTGAAGATGCAGCTGGAAAAAGCTACAAAGTTGGCCCTGCTGTTGCCTCGAAACCAAAGCTGATGCCGAAGCCAGATCCATTTGAAATAAACAAAAAAGTGGAAGAAATGCGCATTTCGAGAGAGCTTACAAAGCGGCCAACGCGAAAATCCTTTGATAGCAGCATCGATCCTGAGGACTATGCTGAGCCTGTCGATGCTATTAGCAAATACAGACCCATTTCAGATGTCAATTACATATTTCTTCAGGATAACAAACAAAGCAAAAACAGAGGCAACTTGGCAGCAAGCAGCAGCATGGATAATGGCATGGATGTTTTCCCACTGGATGGTAAAGTCACCGTAGCACGTAAGCCCGTCCATTACAAGTGGAGGTCCGAGAGGCTAAAACCTCGCCGGACTGCTCCGCCAGAAGTTATCGTGTCTCCCGCAAATGGCAGTGATGAAGATCCAGATATACATGCTCCTTCACTTGCCCGCCCGTCCCGTCGTTGGGCAAAAATTAAGTATATGGATTCGGATGACCAAGATGACAAGAGAATGAAGAGATCGATCCGCAGAAAAAGGGTAAGTTAATAAAATAAATTATAAGAAAAAACTATGTGCAACAACATATATGCACACACAATTCTTTTTTCATTGGTAAATGTAATGGGTATGAGAGGCTTAAACCATGGAGTGAGTAATGAATCTGCCGTTGCGTGATTGAATTATTATACACAATTCAGGGCCACAGTTTGTATTTGGCAATCTTATGCTTTTATTAAAATGTGGTGCCCTCAGTGGATGTAGTGCTTATGGGAGTGTAAGAATTGATTTTGGTGTGCTTGCATTGTTACGTGACCATTATATGGTGTAAATATCGACTGTTTTGTATTATAATTTGTCACTATAACAAAGTGAAAGAGATTAAAGAAAGTAATGTATTGTAGGTTGTTATTAAATAACACAACATCACGGGTGTGTTGTGCAATATATTGTCATTGTACAACTAATACCAAAACGTCTTGGCTGCATGTTATGTGTTGCAGTGAATTGAGATTTAATTATCTCAGCTGATGAATGTAATTCAATTCGAGATTATATTTTGGGAGTGAAGATAGCTGTATTCTGTCCCAAACTGCCGATTTTCTCAAATTACGAATGTTTTTTGGTCAGTTGTATGAATGAAAGACAATAATTGTTGCTGCGTTATATGTATGATTTATATACATTTATTATACAACTGACCATCTTCTCATTGTCTAAGGGTAATTTCACGTAGCAATTTCATTATAATCGAAAATGTAATTGCAAAAAAATCCACCCAAGCACAGTAGACGTTTTGCTCGGGTGAATAGTACAACAAAAACAGATTCTCAAGACGGATCACTTAAATAATGCATTTTGTCTTGTGCCAAAAGCATGGCCAGTAGTGAATATTTACTTGTATAGTGAAGTGCCATTAATGAAAGGTTAATTTGCTGCTTTTTGACTGCCAATTATTGCTTAATGTTTCTTCATGTGCAGACTCGCAAACCAGAAGTGAAAAACTACTTTGGACACCCACTGACAGAGTTGGTGCAGTCACCAGACAATCTCGTCCCACTCTTTGTGGAGAAATGTATTACATTCATTGAAGATAAGGGTGAGATATTTTTGTTAACCTGTCAAACGATGATATGCATAATATAATGGAATGCTGTATATTGACATCGTTCCTATCTGATGTAGGTTTATCACGGCTTGATGTATGATGATTGTTTTTAAAAGCTGCTCTTTCGGGATAGCCGTGTCGAGTGTTCTTCCCCTCTCCTTTGCGACATTTCACCTTCCACATTAGAGACATTTTCAAGCGTTATGTGACCGAGTGCTTATGACTGACATTCACAACACAAGATCTACCTTTATAAATTCTACTCTACTCTCTCTCGGTACCATATCCTACAAGACGTTGATGATAATGGTCTTCCACAAATCTCTGTTCTTTGATGGTACAGAATGGCCACTGTTGACATGTTCATCCATTTCGAGAGACTCTTCACATTAGTCAATCTCTGTCGTCCATGATCTTTCCTTCAAATTTTCTGGTCCCTCTTTAATATGCCTGACAAACTTGGACTGTATTTATGATGTCGTTAAACATCTTCTATGCTCCATTCTTGACCAAAATTTCTTCATTTGGGGTGTAACTTGTCTAGGATACCTTTATTAATGCATGCGTCTAAAGAACCACATTTCAATTACTTTAATTCTCTTTTCCATACTTGGTGATATTGTCCAGAATGGTGATATATACGTGGAAAACTGATACGGCGTAACAATCGAGAACTCTTAGTTTTGTCCCCGTAGAAATGTTGTTATTTTTTCGTATCTTTTTCATTTTGAAAAGGTTATCTTTGGCCATCACTATCCTCTTTTATTTCATGATCATATTTATCATCTGATGTTATTCAGCTACCCAGATAGTTGACTTTATTAACCTGTCTAACATTATGATTGCTTCGAAAAGCTGCTCTCTCGGGACAGCCGCGTCGATGGCTCTCCTCGCCTCGCGACGTTGGATGGAGGCATCCAACGTGTGAGGCGAAACGTCGCGAGGAGAGGAGAGAGAGCCATCGACGCGGCTGTCCCGAGAGAGCAGCTTTTCGAAGCAATCATAATGCATCGAGCCGTGAAAACCTACATCATTACACTGTCTAACATTTTCATTACCTATTTTGATGTTGCATGCAGGTACACTTTTCTTCCTTTACATTGCCATTTATTCTTTGTTTCCTGGAATTGAGAGTTAAATCCTTCTCTTCACTTTTACTAACAACTTTTTCCAGAATTTCTTACAGCTTCTCCTCTGGGCAGCGTGGTGGCACAGTGAGTAGTGCTGCTGTCTCACAGGAAGAAGTTCACGGGTTCGATTGCTGTGTGTTCTCTCGCTGTGCCTGTGTGGATTTTTGCCGCGTACTCCGGTTTTGCCTCACCGTCTAAAGACACGCTGCTGCCTAGGTTAATTGGCCTACGGAGTAAATTTCCCCAAAAAGCGTCCCCTGTGATGTACTTACATCATATCCTGGGTATTCCCCCACCTTGCACCCTCTGTAGGCCGGGATACCTCCCCCCAAACCTTATACAGGAGTAAGCGGGTATTGATAATGAATTGAGAATGCATTCCCGTCTGAATCTTGATAGTGCAGGTTATTCATATTGTCTCAATTATCAACCCTAGCAAACATTTAATGTCTCTCATAATGCCCTTACTGTGCACGTTAAACAACTCTGGTAAAATACACAGCTTTGCATCACACCTCTTTTAATTTGAATGAAATCACTTCATTCATTTTCGATCTTTACTGCTGCAGTTTGATCCCAATATATGTTCCTTTGAATTCCCAAATCTCTACCATCAGTGTCCAGTTCTTGGAGTCTTTTCATTAGTTCCTCGTGTTTTATACTATCTATTGCTTTGTTATAGTCAATGAAACACAAGTAGACGTCTTATTTTTACTTAAATTGCCCTTACTGAAAAAATTCGGAAGTTGAAAATGGCATTTCTTTTACCTCGATCGTCAATAAAACTACGTTGAATTTTTGCAACCTACTATAACCCCAAAAATGCATAACGCTCACCTATTTATCAGTGTGACACCTGTACTTGCGCATTATTGTGAGTGCCTTGATGTTTGTACTATGCTTTGAGATGGCCAGTTTCAAACAACTATTGTACATGTACAAAATCTAGGCATTTCCCCCTCTTGTACTTTTAAAATGTTAAGATCAGCTGTTCAAAACTGATTGGCAATAATTGTGTACTAGTATACTATCATTGGTCGTAGAAAAACTTTAAACCAGGTGAGAGCCCATTTTGGAGTCTTAAAAGGGAGAGCTGAGTCACTAAAACCAATCCAGAACAACAATAAAAGCTGTATACAATAAACATGTGGCAAATCCTGAGGAATAAAGTTTCGTCAAAGTTAGAAATCAATTGGTAGAATGTTTGAAGTCGCACCTAATTTTTATTAGATACAAAATTTGCTAAGGTGGAATTTAATGTTTCATCCCTGGTATGTTCAAGTGACAGTACAGGTGCCTGTTAAAACCATGGAGATTCTCTTTTAATGTAATAAGAGGTATAGCCCTCTGTATGCAGAGACATCATGGCTGAAGTAACATTTTCTTAATCGTGTATTTACTCTTGGGAAATAAGAATTTGGGGAAATGTATTGTGGCAAAGGTTTTACGGAGTGATATAATAATAATAGCATTTATAAACCACTTTTCACACGAGGGTCACAAAGCGCTGCACAGAGCTGCGGAGAGAATGGCACATCAACAACAACGAATTAGAATGGAAAATCGGCAAAAATAACATTTTTTGGGTTCGTTTTAAATATACACATCGTTGCAGAACAACATGTAAAATATGATCTGACTTTCAGCTATAATTTTAAAATGCTAAATTATCAGTGTTAATAATATATATTGGTAAATTGTTTAATGCAACATTTATATAATAAGAATTGCATATCTGGAGTGCTAATCACCCAAGGGTTACAAAGTGCTGCATAGAACCGTGGAGAGAACGGCGCATCAAGAACAAGATAAGAACGGCAAATCAGCAATAATAATTTTTTTGGAGTTTTTTTATACAAAGCTGAGCTGCGGAGAGAACGGTATGTCAACAACATCAGGACAGTTCAACTGAAAGTCAAATAGTAACAAATTATAGAAGGACGTAAAAGAAGTGATTAAAAAAAATATGCAACAAAGAAGGAATAAATGTTCCAGAGCAGGCACAGGTCAGAAGAGAGCCATCATCCCGGCACGACAACACAGAGCCGCATCAACAGTCCCAGCAGGAGGAAGGAATAAATGTTCTCGAGCAGGCGCAGGTCAGAAGAGAGCCATCATCCCGGTACGACAACACTGAGCCGCATCAATTGTCCTAACTGGAGGACTTGAAAGCCTTACAGAACACGTGAGTCTTAAGACGAGATTTGAAGATGTCCAAAGACTCAGCTGAACAAATCTTCAATGAAGGGCATTCCAAAGTCTGGGAGCAGCGCGCGAGAATGCTCTGTCCCCCATCGAATGGAGGTGCGACCTGGGCACATGCAGCAAGCCCGTATTGGAGGATCGAAGTTGTCGTGTTGAGGAAGGTGTCTGAAGTAGGTCACGGATGTATGTCGGAGCATCCCCAGTGACAGCCTTGTAGGTGAGAAGTAGGTTCTTGAATTAAAGCCTGTATTTAACAGGTAATCAGTGGAGAGACATTAGTTCCGGGGATATGTGATCATAGATGGGTGTGCAAATGAGGACTCCAGTAGCCGCATTCTGCACATATTGGAGACGATTCATCAGGTAGGCAAGGGTGCTAGGAAGCAGTGCATTGCAGTAATCGCTGCGTGAGGAGATGAAGATGTGTATTAGCTTCTCAGCATCAGCAGGTGACAGGATGTTGCACAGTCTGGCTATATTTCTGAGATGAAAATAGGCTACCTTCATCACCTTGTTGATGTGTGTCTCAAAGGTGAGTGAGGAGTCAAGTAATACCTGCACTCTGGACTGCCTTTGCAACTTCAGTGGTCTGGTCGTCAAGCATCAATTGGATAGGTTCATACTTGAACAGTTGGTGCGGAGTTCTAACAAGCAATACTTCTGTTTTGTCGCCATTTAGTTTTAGAAAATTTTAATTGAGCCAGGCCTTCACAGTTGACAGTGAGGATGACATGCAAAGACCAGACGCATTGATGGATGACTTTGTGTGGATATAGATTTGGATGTCATCGGCATAGCAATGGTAGCAAAGATTGAGGCCGCGCAGGATGTGGCCAAGAGTTTCTACGTTGATGCTGAAGAGGAGTGGGCCGAGAACTGAACCCTGAGAAACTCCAAACTAAACAGGATGGACCCTGAGTTGTGTCCTCTGAGGCTGACAAACTACTTCCGGTCAGACAAGTAGGAGCTCAGCCAATGCAGGGCACTGCTAGAGACCCCTATATTTTCCAGTCACTCAAGTAAGATCAGGTGGTCAACGGTATCAAAGGCAGTGCTCAGGTCCAGGAGGACAAAAATACTTGGTAAGCCTTCATCAGCAGCGCCGAGTAGGTCATCAACTTCTTTTACCAGAGCATTTTCAGTACTATAACCGAATCTGAATCCAGATTGGAAGGGATTAAGGAGGTCATTGTTAATAACCTGTCTCCAGAGTTGTGCGGCTATGGCATGTGCAAGACCCTTAGAGATGAATGGTAGATTTGAGATGGGCCAATAATTACGAGGGATGTTCCAATCGAGGTCAGTTTTTTTTTAAGTTCGGTGCTGACTGCGGCACATTTGAACAGTGGGGGAACGATACCAGAGTGAAGTGAGTTATTCAACAGATTAGTGACGAACGTGGCAAGGAATTTGAAATTTGTCCAGATGCTTTTGGAATGGAAAGGATCCAGGGAGCAGTTTGTGGGCTGAGATCTGGTAACTAAAGGAGAGACCTCACATTGTTAATTCGTAAAATTTCAGGAGTTTTGAGGTCAAGAAAGGTGGAGGAACAGTTATTGAGGTATTGGTTGATGATTGAGCCTGGGTAGAGATACGATGGGCTTCAGGTTTTTCAGAGAAAACCTGAATCAACTAATCCTCCTTATCTTAATTCGTGAAGGGAGGGGAGGGCATGTGACTGGTAGGATGAAGGAGCTGACTAATGGTTGAGAAAATAATCTTGGGCCTGTCACAGGTATAAGCCAGAAAGCTGGAAAGATGGCTGGTACGGGCACAGTCAAGTGCCTTCCGGTAGTGGAGGAGCTATTCCTTAAAGATTTGACCATGGAACGGTGAGGCCATATTTTCTCCCAAGTCCGTTCGGCCCTGCGTGCATTCGCCTTGAGATCCTGGAGTTCAGCAGTATACCAGGGGGATGGTTTGCTGCCTGAGACATCGCTTGATTTTAAAGGGGCCAATTCATACCATATACTTGATAGCACTTTGTTGTAAGTTTCTGCTGCAGTGATGAATATGACTGGAGTCATGATATTAAGATTTTGGATTTGGTAGTGCTTAGTGATGGAATTGCGTGGCGGTTCTTGAAGCTCAAAGTACACAATGGAATGATCAGACAGACCAGGTTCAGACGGACAGTCTGGTTACCGATATGCCCCATGAGCAAACCAAGTCGAGAGTATTGCTGCATCTGTGAGTGGTAGCTGACACATGTTGAATGAAGCCAAGTTAGGTCTGAGTAGACATGAGATCCCTTGCAAAAGGGCTCTTCAGAGAGTCAGCATGGATGTTGAAATCGCCAAGAATCAGGATCCTTTCAGAATTGGAGCACATCTTAGAAAGCAGCTCAGACAGTTCATTGACAAAAGAAGTGGAAGCTCTAGGTGGGCGGTAGAGCAGCACCAACTTCACAGGTTGAGCTGACCTCCAATTCAGAAACATGTTGGAATGAATTGAAAATCGGCGACCGAATTTGTCGGGTGTCGGCAGACACATGGTAGAGATCTGCTAGGCCACCACCACAGCCATTTGAATGAGCCTTCTGATGGAATGCAAAGTCTCGCGATAGGGCCTGATTAAATGTGAGAATCATCTAGATGATGCCAGGCCTCTGTTGGGCAGAGTAGGTCCAGACTTGTCTGGGATCAGCTCAGCGATGAGTGGGGCTTCTTTGGTGTCAGCGCACATTGAGTGGGGCAAAGTTGGTTTCTGTTGCAGGTAATGTGCATGCAGGAAGATGGGCACTGACAAGTTATATTTTTAGGAAGCCACGTCGAGCTGGAAACGGTCTAACTTGTTGCTTCCTTGGTAGCTGATATGAAGGGCTTAATACGGGGATGGGGGTAGGGAAGTCAATTGTATCGAGGTTCATGGGCTTTTTGTTGCATGCACCCGATGGATGTAACGATGGCGTCGAAGTATCATCAGCTCACGGCAAATGGCCAGAATGTTGAGGTTATAAGGAACTGATATAGGAAACAAGTTATTTAGAGCCATACGTGTAGGTGATCATATCGAACAAGGGCCTGAGCCAAACTCTGGAAACAAGGGGTGCAAGGAAGGGCCACACCCAGGATG
>JAZEWT010000004.1:12584530-12605721 GCA_036362905.1 Mordacia mordax
CAATCAACCTAGAGAGCTGCACATCCCTGAATGGCAGGAAAATGGATAAGAGTCACAGTGTTAGAGATGGGAATCTGTGTTGGAGATTGGAGTCGAAGTGTTAGGGATGGGAGTAAGTGTTCGAGATGGGAATTAGTGTTTGATATGAGAGTCACTGTTAAATATATGAATTACAGTGTTAGTGATAGGAGTCAGTGTTGTAGATGGGAGTCAGTGTTATAGATAGGAAGCACAGTGTTAAGAGATGGGAGTCTCAATTTTATTTCACTACGAATTAGAGAAGAGTAAAACAGAGTTTAGTAATTATAATTGTTTCAGACACAATGATTTGTAAAACTCGCTTCAGAAACACTGGTGGCTTCATGTACTTAAGGGACTGTTGCAAACCACTACTCCAGACCGAGAAAACGGCAATACACGAAGTGAAATGAATGATTTAGACGAATAAGAATTGAGAATAATATTAAACAATTTTGCTGCGAATCGAGTGAGGTACAGATACTGAATCAGGCGAGTGGAGAGGCGCAGTTGAAGCCGTTGCCCAGGTCTTGCAACACGTGTCGAGGCCTCCGCTCTCGTCGAGAAAGTCGTCGATTTTTGTGTTAAAATATGATTTAAGGACATAGTTATCAATAGAATTAAAGGAAATAGAAGTAAACCAAGGTAAGGATAATAAAGTGATTTAGGCAGCTTCAAATACACTCAATAAAAGTGGTTTACTGTCGTTTGTCAGCGGTGGCAAAAACACGCCAGCATCCCCGACATCCGGGTGTATACAATATAAGCATATTGCCAGTTTTTTGGTAAATGATGAATGTTTTGAATGCCAATGTATACAAGTGTACAGCTCTGGAAGAAAGGCTATGATAATAAGCCTTGTTATAAAGATCACAGTGGTAGGTAGAGTGATTCTTATTCTCAAGTTATTTTCTGAGCTCACATTAACTAAAAGTGGCTTTTAATTGTTTTGTAGAATTGGCACGTCTGTTGTAGAGATGTTCATAGCCTGAAATATTGTCCTGGAACCATGCGAATACTGTTTGAGCAGAGTGACTCGAGAGAAGGGTGCTCTGTAAAATCTGATATATCTCTGCCAGAAAGTTTTAACAGGAATTTCCTGCCAGCCCAGCAGAATCTCACCAATGAAATAAAATGGCTGGTCTCACTGCTGTTGTTTGCTGTAGTTAAGTCCTTGTACTACAAAGTAAAAAATGCAGACACTTCATTTTAAAATATTCATAAAATGTTTACATTGCTAAAGCCCCTCGTAACGACCTGCTATTTTATATATGCACATTTTGTTTTTGCTTTAAGAGAGTTCTTTGCCCTTTGAATGAACTTGCACATTTTTGGAATTAATTTCACTTGTTTGTCATAAACAAAGCTGCCCGTTATCAACTGTGAAAAAAATGTTTAGCATGCAGTTCATTATTTTACTTTTCTTTTTTTACAAGTAATCACATTGGTTGTCAAGGTAATTTGAGGGCTAGTTGTGATTTAATAAAAGTGCAATAAGTGACTCTTAAACTGCAGATACTTTGTTTTGGTAGGATTAACCACAGAAGGTCTGTACCGTGTCAGTGGGAGTAAGGCAGAGCAAGATAATCTTCAGCGGACATTTGATGCAGGTGAGTACAAAAGGTGGCAATTTCCATTGACTGCCATTTTACCACTAATGTACAAATATGTTATGTGTAATATCCATAGGCTAATTATTTGAAGTTGTGATTGTTTTACTTTTTAAAATAACAATGTCGCAAAAATAACATTTTACTTCAAGTTACTGTGATAGAAATCAACAGACTGATTGCCAATAATTAGCTTCCAAAATGTGTTATTAAATTGTCTAATGTGATGTTGCCATCACTTGTAAGAAAAGTCTTTGTATAGTTATATGCCAGTATTTTTTGCGGGTTTGTAATATAAAGCATTGCTTGTTTACCTACCTGTTTTTCTCTGCTTTTCCAGCAGAGGGCAACATTTTAATACATAAAAATAATGCTTTCGGGTCTCCAAATCCTGACACAAATATTTTCTGTTTATTATATTGGAACATAAAACTTGAATAATGACTTTTGAATGTGGTGTCCGTGAAATATGCGGTCGCTATAAATGGTATTTATTTTTGTACAACATGTGCAAGGTCTTCTATAGCAACCTGTTTCCTATTTTCTGCTCTGTTTTCAGACCAGCACATCATCTTCGACAACATGGACCTCAACCTGAATGCTGTTGCAGGGGCACTGAAAGCATTCTTCACCGAACTCCCTGGACCATTAATCCCTTACGACATACATCAGGGCTTGATTGAGGCCATTAGTAAGCTTGCCATGTGTATATTGCATACAAATGGTATATGAGTGCTAATAGTAAATTGCACAACTATCTGAATTTGATATATATTTGCTGTATTGTTTGCAGTTGTGCAAAGTCTAACTGTAAACTACGTTGTTGTGGTTCCAGACATGCCAGATAAAACTGCAAGGCTGCTGTCGCTACGAGGACAGCTGAAGAAACTGCCTGCGGCCAACATGGCGGTTCTTAAATTCGTAGTCACACATTTGAACACGTGAGTGAATTAAGTCCAAAGCTCAGGTTTCTGAAGATTCAGAGTGGTTAATAGAAATAAAGTTTGTTGTGTACTCCACCTGACGCAATTGACAATACAAGATTTAGTCATTGCAGAGTAATTAACCGTTCGATTTCTTTATATAGCATAGCATGTAGGCTTCTTGCTGTTGGGCCAAGGAATGTTATGTTCATCCATCTGTCCGTATACAAATAACTGACACTATACACAATCTGTCAACCCAAAGTTCGTATAATGTTGTTGTACCTACAAATAGTATTGTACATACAAACTTTGCATATTTCCAGCGTATCGTGCTTTTTACGTTAGTGGTTTCTTTAAAATACGTGTCTATAGCTGTAACCATTTGCATATTTGTTTGTACCCATTTTGTTACCGTATTGTTTTGGCACCCTGTTTTCATAAACTTGTATGATTTTGAGTGGAATCCTTTTTTCCTACTTAATGATAATTTATTATATTTTTGTTAACCTGACCCTTTGTGTCTTGCAGAGTGAGCCAAAACAGCAACGTGAACAAGATGACGAGTGAGAACCTTTCCATATGCTTCTGGCCTACGCTGATGCGGCCCGACTTCACTGTTGTGGACCCTGTTATGGCAACACGTGTGTACAAGCAGATTTTGGAGATATTCATCCATCAGTGTCCATTCATGTTCCACAACCAGGAGGAGGTGCGAGATGCACCGAGCCCAGCATCCAGTTCCTCAGCAGCCTCCTCGATCATTCCGGGCAGCATGAGTGATTCACAACAAGGAGAACTGTTGGACAGTGAGATTATAGCGCTGTAGATTTTTGCTGATGTCTTAGGTGAATAGAGACATTGCATAAGCAAAAACACTAATGAACTTGTGCATAGTTTACTTTGTGACTTGCCATAATGGCCTTCCAGGATCTGAGTGAAGAAATGCAGCATAATTGTGGCCACCATGTCTGGGAAATGCCCTATGGAAGCTGCAATTCGTTTAGTAAAAAATTGAATTCCTTGAGTGCTAACTGTTTTCTTTTTAAGTTGCTTTTGCTCTCACCGTTGGTGGTCTTTGGCTGGCATAGGTTTGTGTACATTATTGAAAAATGCTGAAATAAAATCAAAAACGGTGAACGGTTTTGGCGACGCATATTCGTACATTGAGGGTCCCACATTAAAATAAAGCTTATTTTGTAAACAAAGACAATTGTAAATTGCTTACCTTTTAATATTGTCTATAGTATGCAATTCATTTAAATGCCAACCTTGGACTTGTAATACTGAGTTGGAGTTATTTAAGTTAAATGATAAATTGTAGGTGGATACTATACAATTTCTGTAATTATGTACTCATGTCATTTCAAGAGCATAGACAGTATGGTACTTGCAGGAGTTAAGTAGAATCGACAGGTTTTTTTTTAGCATAAATGTACCTGTACTAATGCAGAAACTATTGCGCATATACTCGGCCCATTGTTGAATTGCTGGTTTGCCATTCTTTGGCCTAATGAACACTTGATTTTTTTGAGTAATTGGATTGGTGAAGGTTGCTATGGTCCAGTGAATATTTTATTTTGTGGGTTATCCTGTGATCCTCATACTGGAATCGTTTTTGCTGCATTCCATGTAATCCATAATAGGCTTTATTTACAGGCACTACGTAAATAGAAATAATGTGTCGGTTCAGGTTTGACACAGCATGTGAAAACTGAGTTTGTATATAAATTCCAGATTAAAAGTGGGTTAACCATGACCTAAAATAATGTTTGGCAAACTGACAACCGTTATCTTTCCACATTCTAAATACTGTTTTGTTTACCTTTTGTCAGATTTATTGCTATTTAAATATCTGTATGTGGGAAGATTGTGCTTATTTTGAAACACTAAGCTCGTCTGATCTCTTGCCAGTTGAGCTGTTTAACGGAGAAGCCTTTTCTAAAAAATCCCCCAATTGGCTGTTAAACAGCAATTGTGAAATTGGCTGAAATGCAAGTATTCTTAAAAATCGTAGTACTGCAATGAGAAGCTCACCTACGTAGGAATCCAATAAAAGTAACTTTAATTCACGACTACAACCTGTGGCAGGCGTTCTCTTTCAATGTGGGGCAGGTGCTGTGATCTCAAGTTGTGTCAAGAATGAAATTAAATGGCTGTGTGAGCACCATACGTGAAGGCGTTTGCGTAGTTAAATATAACTGTTATGCAAATTAATGTCGTGGGCTGCTTCAAACTTAAACCGATCACTGCTCTTTTAATGCATTTTGTAATTATGCATCTTTACAAAAGCTTTTCTGGAATTGCTTTTCAGGTAAGCAGTGCTGTTCATAACTTGTGGCTGTTGTATAAATAATTTTATTAAAGCAGTGCACGCTATGAATGTACTCTAACCACCTGTTAACATGAAAAACCACTTGGTATAGTACATTCTACTGATACATGAACATGTATTTTAACTGTAAAGTTCCTGTGATACTAAAACATTCGTGTTTTGCAAGTGCATTATTCCTTACATAATACTGCATCTCTGTAATGGCAACAAGAGCAATATACATTTTAAATGTTACAATTAACTGGCCTGTCACATAAAGGGACAAATTACAGGGAATAAAACTTGCCTTGCTGAAACCCTGCCTTAATATGCTTTTTTGTACGGCTGTGGTATCAACTGGTTAAGTTGCAGAAAGAACCCTGTTGCTTATGTACAAATATTAAATAAATTTTACTTTCTTGATAATAAAGTTTTTTTGTTTCACTGTTGACTCATTACATTTCATGCTATTTTGTCACCCCTACTGTGGACGATTTAGGCGCTGGAACATAATGCAATTAGATTTGGTTGCTTTGTCAGTGTTTCACTAATGTCAATGTGCATTTATGGCTTCGGTAAGTAATGTATTTCATATGTAACTATTTAGTGGGAGAGCAGCTTGTGTTTCTAAGTGACGTTACGTGAAATATCTTTAGACAACAAAATTGTTTTTAAGAGGAAATTTTATTGATAAAGCTGTGCAAGTTTTTACATGCTCGTTTCTTCCCTTTGTCCCTTTTTCTTTATGCAAATTGAATCGGATGCAATATTTGTTTTAATTAAAAGGGCGTTATGCGTGTTATTTGGGTCAACTCATCCGGCGTGCTTTCGTGTGTTATGTGCGTGTGGGCACAAGCCCTGCCATTATTCCTGACTCCGGAATGGTCCAAAGCCCATCCATTCCTCGGGAGAGAATGTGGGTCAGGTGTCTGGACCAATAGCGGCCCCGTGCCCCCCCCCCCTGCGCTTCAGCTGCATGCTCCTCAAAAATAGATGCCACAGCACAAACTGCATGCCCTGGGATTAAATATGCTCCGCACATCTCGTTTCCACAGCAACCAAACCATCCTCGTTTTTTCGCCTACTGTTACCCGCCATCCCTGGCGGCAGCAGCATGATGGAGGAAGGCGGCTGAGCAAATGCGGTACAAGAGAAGGGCGCACTGCTCTCCGGGTCCCATCGTGGATGCTGAAGACCAGATCAAGGTGCGCGGATCGGGAACGCCATGAGGAAATGTTACTGGGTCTCAATCGGCGCGTTCGGTTGCACCACAATACGAGGCTGAATGTCCATGTGCATTGTGTGGCGTGTGTGTGCTTTGCATGGTGAATGCTGCAGGCTTTAAATGGCAGTTCACGTCATCTACAGGGCCAGGATCTAAAGGTAAAATTCTTTACAATATATTTGTGGGGTTTAATGTGACGATGGACTAGTTCGCATTGCATTTACAATCAAAATTGGTTATTGGTTTGCTGTTTTGTACTTGAAGCATTTCAATCCTAAAATTGATGGTTGAATGTAGCCTCTATCAATAATTAACACGGTTTAACTATTTCAACGTTCGTGTGCAAGGTATTTTTAAATGTTACGCAAGGTTAACGTCAACGTGCAACGTGTGTTTGAGCGCTGATCAGCGAACAGCTCCGTGTGCTTTCATAATTGACAGGAAATCACAGGTTACGTAGAACATACTGCTGTACATTACTCCACAGTGTAAATTGTAAATCATGGTAAGTGAATTAAGCGTTTATAGTGAAGTAACCTGAACAACGCAGTGCCTCCTCGTTTATTATCCACCTCAACACCCGACTTTCATAGTTCACGAAACGCTCATCGCTGGGCAAAAGCTGTCAACTCTGTAAATTTTTGGGGGAAATGTCTTATTGCCTTCAAAGGAGTAAATTGCTAAATTTGAAGACAAAGATCGCCTAGTTATTACGCGCCTGTTCGGGTATTGATTTACTTTTTTTTACATTGAACAGATTAAAACAAGGGGGCGGCACGGTGGCCCAGTGGGTAGCGCTGTCGCCTCCTCACAGCAAGAAGGTCCCGGGTTCGAATCTCGGCTCGGGTGCCTTTCTGTGTGGAGTTTGCGAGTTCTCTCCCCGTGTCCACGTGGGTTTTCGCCGGGCACTCCGGTTTCTGCCCACCGTCCAAAAAACATGCTGCTGCATAGATTAATTGTCTTGCAGACTAAATTGCCCGCAGTGCCCAGTGATGGACTGGCGTCCCATCGTGGGTATATCCCTGCCTTGCGCCCTGTGTCTGCCGGGATAGGCTCCGGCTTCACCGTGACCCTCTATAGGACTAAGCGGTTTCAGACAATGAGATGAGATGAGATTAAAACAGGACCACGCAAAATCGTTGTCTATTACAATCCGTGACAGTGCGTGCAGTGATGAACGGAGTAAAAATAGCTCACGTTGTTGGGAGTTGTGCTGGATTTGGCACATTCTTGCTTCGGGGTACAGTGTGAATTAGGAGATTTCTCGTTTCCTGTTCAAGCCGGGCGCGCAGTGCAGTTTTTTTCTCTCCTCTCGTTGCGCAGGAGCCGAGAGTTCGCGGCCTCTTCTTGTTCCGTGCCTCATATTCACGGTGTGTGTGTGTGTCCTGAGCCGAACAACACAACGTGCAGCCGGACGTTCTCACAATAGACGGTCTGTGTAGGCGGATATCACCCCTCTTATGTTCGTGTTATTTTTAAATTAATTATTCACGCGTTAAAGTGCCTCTTTTTTTTTGTTGGGGTTTGGCTTCGTCCATCATCCTTTGGAGGGTCGATAAAAGAGGGCCATTTTGTGGTTAAGTCAAAGTGATTGTCCTCTGGCGAGACTCACCCCCGTCATAGTAAGGTGGGATTTCCACCACCGGGTCAAGCCTTTAAATATAGGCGACGACCATCGGCGCCAATGCTCAATGTGAAGGAGAGACCACTTAATGCAGTAAACCCACGCAATGGCTACTTCATTGTATTCTTCTGGTTTGCTGTAAAAATATTGACATAACTCTTTGCAGCAGTACCTGATAAGATTAGATCTGTCTAGCAATTAAAATATAAACATTGTCTGGAGGTTCCCGTGGGCAGGACGCTGTAGCGGTCACAACCTACACCCTCATGTGAATATTAATGACACGTTCTCACTTTACAAGCTCACATAGAGCGGCTTTGCCAAATCATTATTATAATCCCCCCACCGTTGACGCATTCCAATGCTTGTATGTTTGCTTATAATATTTAATTCACAACCGATTTAGAGAGGTAAAGTATGTTCGAAGAACTCTCACGACAAACATGAAATGGGAGGCCTTCGTGGAGCAGCAGACTAACAAATGGGATATACATAATTTAAATCAATAGGGCTGTAATATTAACATAGTAGCAATAGATCTGAACAGTGGCTCTTTTTAAATAGATCTATATTCCCAGAACATGACTTTCAAGTCACTTGAATGTACCACTTAAAGTGGCAATTTCTTTATTTGTTCGACGAAAGTGGATTACGTTACATTATTACCTTTCAAATTATACGGTTCGCATATTTACTTTGACCATGTAAAAAGTGCTACCAGTAAAATAATGTAAAACACGCCACACAGCGTCATAATTGGTAACTTCAATGCAAAATTGGATATTAAAGATGCCGTAAAGAGGGGATGATTAATTTTTTTTATTTCTCTCCATAGCTGTTCCTTCGTTTTGCCTCCCATGTTGGAGGCATCATCAGAAACGCCTGATAATACCTCAAACGTGGGAGGAGGCGAAACGTCACGAAAGAGAAGGAGAGAGGGTACACTCGCCACAGTAATCCCGAAAGAACGGATATGGAGAGAAATTTTCATCACACATGGAGCTGTGAAAACTTAACATCAGTAGATAGATAGGTAGATAAACTTTGTCATTCCAACCTTATACAATAACAGTATACAGAGGAACGAAACTACGTTTCTCGTGGTTCCGGTGCGGGAAAAAAAAACAAGGCTGAATCCACATTTCAACAGGGCAGGGCAAAACATGCAGACGATATTGACAGTGGATGATTCTGTTAAATTTGGTATCGGAGCACAAAGAGGGAAAGGAGAAATCATCCCTTTTTGAGTTTGCATCCAACGGGGACAGGGATAGATAGGAGTCTCAAAATTGGACTCAAACGAGGTCAAATGTGGAAATTACAAATGAAATGGACTGGATTGGGCGGCGCGGTGGCCCAGTGGTTAGCGCTGACGCCTCACAGCAAGAAGGTCCCGGGTTCGAATCTCTCGGCTCGGGTGCCTTTCTGTGTGGAGTTTGCATGCTCTCCCCGTGTCCGCGTGGGTTTTCGCCGGGTACTCCGGTTTCCTCCCACAGTCCAAAAGCATGCTCCTGGATAGGTTGATTGGCTCGCAGACTAAAATTGTCCCGCAATGCCCGGCGATGGACTGGCATCCCGTCGTCGGGTGTATTCCTGCCTTACGCCCTGTGTTTCCGGGATAGGCTCCGGCTCACCGTGACCCTATATAGGATTAAGCGGTTTCAGATAATGAGATGAGATGGACTGGATTCTTAAGGACACCAAAGTTGTTAGAGACGGCTCTGTCTTTGTCATCAGGAAATTCAGTTCAGCATTAGTACCCGCTTAATCTTGTATAGGGTCGCAGGGAGCCAGAGCCTATCCTGGCAAATTCAAGGTGCAAGGCAGGGCTATACCTAAGATATGATGCCAGTGCAACTCAGGGTACTTTGGTGCAATTTACTCAGCAGGACAATTAAACAAGGCAGCAGCATGTTTTTGGAAACTGGAGTACCCGGCGAAAACCCATGTGGACATCGGGAGAGAACACAGAAACTCCACACAGAAAGGCATCCTAGCCGAGAACCGAACTGAGGCAGCAACGCTACACACTGCGCTGCCGTGCCGCTCATCAGGAAATGTAACACAGAAATTTACCACAGGCTGATGCCATGCGAGTGACAGTTCCAAAAAAATCATCAGAGGACAAAGCTAATCATGAAAGAATAAGACATCATATCAAAAACGAGTTTAGGAGCAAGGGAAATTTTGATTGCTTTAAAGACCACAGATGCCAATGCGTAGAGAACCAAAATGCCAATTTATTGATGGCGTTTGTTTAAATGATAGTACGATTGTAATGGACAGTAATTGGAACTATGGGCAAGAATAAATCATAACAGAGGATAAATTATCTGTGACCACAAAATGCACCTGAAAGAAAGCGTGCCGTATGTAAAAGGGATTAAAAGGTCACACAAAACGGGACAGAAAGATCTCTGTAATTAAAAAAATATATATAATAATAATTGCACTTCTCGAGGGTTCTTCACCCGGGGATCACAAAGCGCTGCACAGAGCTTTGGAGAGAATGGCATGTAAGCAACAACAACATCGACATATGAACGGAAAATCAAAAATTAGTGCAAAATACGAGGAAAGAAACGAGAAAGCATTGCACATTGATTGAAAACGTCACGAGTCATGATAGAATAAAGGCAACCAAAAATACGTTGATCATTAGTAAATCACTGATAATGTCTTTCGAGACTAAAATGAAAAAATAACTTGTGATAGAGGAATAATGCAATGCAGCACTTCAAGAACGAACCAGGCCAGATGAACTGCTGTAATTGTGGACATCATTAAGCAAAGCAGGACCAGCTGTTACATGAGAGCTAGCCGACCTGTTCAATAAGTGATTTCACAGGAATGGAATGCCTCCTGTAATTAAATTGAAAAAAGGAAAAACAGCGATTTTAATAATTATGTACCATTTAACCTGATGTGACACGTGTATACATGCTCATATAGATAACTGAGAACGGAATAATTGATGATTGCTTTGAAAAGCTGCTCTCTCGGGACAGCCGCGTCGATCGCTCCCTCTCCTCGCGACGTTTCGCCACTAACGTGTGATCATCATGCATCGAGCCGTGAAAACCAACATCATTGTAACGGAATAATTGTCAAATTAGAGGCAACTAAAAATAAATTATTGTTGGAGGTGACAGCTAGAAAATACAGCATTGAAGGTATTGAAAGTGAACTGGAAACGAAATTAAATACTGTCATAGTGTTGAATGTGAGAATAATGCGGTGCGTTTTGAAGGAAAGCAAGGATGGTTCTAAAGTACCTGAAAAATATACATTTCAATAAGTGCAAATTCCCTGCCATTGCGTAAGGCTTGGGAGCATGAACTTTGGCAAAGAATGTGGAGCAAAAGCTGATCTTTACACAAAAGTTGATAATTCGAAATATCCGATAGGAGAAACAATTTTCATAGGTACGTCGAGCCATGAAAACCAACATCAATACAATTACAAAAGAAGCATTGGGGGGCAGCTTGGTGGCCCAGTGGGTAGCGCTGTCACCTCACAACAAGAAGGTCCCGGGTTCGAACCTCGGCTCGGGTGCCTCTCTGTGTGGAGTTTGCATGTTCTTCCTGTGTCCGCGTGGGTTTTTGCCGGGCACTCCGTTTTTTTCCCACAGTCCAAAAAACATGCTGCTGCATAGGTTAATTGGCTTGCAGACTAAATTGCCCTCAATGCGCGGTGATGGACTGGCGTCCCATCGTGGGTATATCCCTGCCTTGCGCCCTGTGTCTGCCGGGATAGGCTCCGGCTCACCGCGACCCTGTACATGATTAAGCGGTTCTGACAATGAAATGAGAAGAAGCATTGGGGTTGGGTGCGTTTTTGGAATTACAGTGAGAGGCAGACGGGCACATGGATTGCAGTAAATACAGACATCATATTGATTGTGAAGAAAAGCATCCGTGAGCACGGCGCATTGTGAGATCTCATCTCATTATCAGAAACCGCTTAGCCCTGTACAGGGTTGCGGTGAGCCAGAGCCTATCCCGGCAGACACAGGGCGCAAGGCAGGGATATACCCACGATGGGACGCCAGTCCATCACCGGGCACTGCGGGCAATTTAGTCTGCAAGCCAATTAACCTATGCTGCAGCATGTTTTTGGACTGTGGGAGGAAACCGGAGTGCCTGGCTTAATTCCACGCGGACACGGGGAGAACATGTAAACTCCACACAGAAAAGCCCCCGAGCCGAGACTCGAACCCGGGACCTTCTTGTTGTGAGGCGACAGCACTACCCATTGTGAGATCGGTGATATCCAAAGCCAAAAGAGAGAGGACACTTGAGATGACTACCGCTGTGGAGCGACGAGATCAGCTCATGCACAGCAGCAAGTGGCATCACGGGACCCTGAGAGAGGGTTAGCGGGAAGGCTATCGTTCAGCAGTGAACAGACCATGGCCTCTGATTATGATAATGATAAATGATGAACTTACGACTTGGGAGGGATTTTACCCAGCAGCAAATAAATTATGGCAGCCGATGATGACAACTGTGGGCTGACGACGTGAGAAGGCTTTAATTCATCTAGCAGTAAAGAGACCACGACTGCTGCCGTTGCCCACAATGTTCGCGACGATGAAAACGTTCCTCCTCGGCACGAAAAGGAAAAGATAGTCGACCCCTTTGGCAGAGGACGTTTAATGTCACATTTGCGGGTCGTTTCAGCCGCTCTGTAACAGGATCCTGTGGGCTGCGGTGGTAAGCGCTCGCTCTGGGAAAAACGCTCGTCCCTTCATCACCGCCACGACTCTGGCAGATAAGCGGGTTGGGAATCGGGTTGGGCACGGGGGGGGGGCGCCTGCACCTCACGTCCATGATGTGTGGATCGGACCCCCCCCCCCGCGCTCCTCCTTCAGTGCGTACGTGTACACGTTTCCAATGGGGCCCAATGTCCGTTCGCGATCCCATGGGAGGGTCGCGAGTTTACACGATATACAACCTTCGCGACGTTTACACTTCACACGTTAGAGGCATCATTACGCGTTTCTGAAATTCTGAATCGCTTTGTGATGTCTTCAAAGTGGGAGGTGGAACGTCGCGAAGGAGGGACAAGGAACACTCCACACAGCTATCCCTAAAGATTAGCTATGGAGAGATATTTTCATACATCAAGCCATGAAACCCTGCATCAGTGCAGTAAATACAACATACGCTCGACGGCACGGTGGCATGGTGAGTAATTCTGCCGCCTCATAGCCAGAAGCCCAGAGTTCGATTCCAGGCTCGGTTGCCGCCTTTCTGTATGGAGTTTACGTGTTAAACCCGCTACCACGTGGGTTTTTGCCATGTAGTCCGTTTTCCTTCCACAGTCCAAAGACATGCTCTCTAGGATATTCAGTCCATTGACTAAATTTCCCCCGGGTCCCCTGCGATGGGCTGGCGTTCTGTCCCGGGAATAGTCTTGCTTTGCACCTGTGTTTGTTCGGATAGGATTCGAACTCACTGCAACCCTGGCCAGGATTAAGCAGATACTAATAACAATGATGACAATACAACTTGCAGCCCGTATTTGCTTTACGGTCTAGCTTTGTGTGTGAGGATGACACTCGCATTAACATAAAAATACAATTCTGACAATGATGTGATGTTCGTGATGTGACAATACGATTGATATTGTGAGAATTTTGAGTAAATACGGTAATCTACCGGTGGTGAGCGTTCCTCATCAATAATGTAAAAACTGATCAAGGATAGGATAATGTAAGGTCAGTCATGGATTGTGGCTTTTCAAAAAATGTCAAGTGAGATTGTTATGCGTTTTGTACTGCAAAGTTGTTCTTAGAAAATTGAAAGCGCTTGCATTGGCACCCTTAATTGCTGATACAGCTAATACAGCATGCATACACTCATGTGGTATTCTGGAGGTTGTCAGAATACAGCACTGCAATAAACAACCCTCACACTAATGTCAGGCAAGTTTTTTGTTACAATCAAGCAATGTTTATTGCAGCTCTGTTATTTGTGCACATGAACAAATGCAAAGAAATTATTATTAAAGACAAGTACAGTATGTGTGTGAAACGCTCTGTGAATGGCTCCAGCGTAAAACTGCTTGGCCGATTGTTCTCAATGTTCGGCTGAGTTATTTTTTTGGGAATAAAGTTTGCAGTAAAATTTAAGGCCCGCGTTGACTTGAGGAACGACCAGCTGTCATATGCGCTTAGAAATAAGGTTGCTACGGTTTGTGTCCTTTATTGATGTATAGCCATTATAGCTATTATTTTACTTAAATTGATTTACTCTTATGTTGTTGTTGTTGACATACCGTTCGCTCCACAGCTCTGTGCAGCGCTTTGTGATCCTCGGGTGAAAAGCGCTCTGGAAATGCATATATTATTATTTGAATTGTTAACAAAACACAGCTCTTGCACCCCTCATTTTTGATGGGCCAACATTCTCGTCATTCTTATCATTAGCGTGCATTTGTCTTTCGCATCACGTGTGAACCTCTGCAGAGTTACCATTTCATGCATTGATTTCTGATTATATTTAGTTGCAACCGGCAACTTTGTACCCGTGACTAAACGGTACGCGAACGGGGATATAGAGTCAAGAAGGCATCTTACAGAAGGGTCGCAGAAATCCACCAATGACTTACGTGGTGCGGGGGATATCATCATGCAGCAGTGGATCGAGATAAGGCTGTAAATTACTTTATAACGGACAATCGACATTGCATACACATCAACACGTTTCTCCGTGTCTATTTTGTACAGTGAGCAGCACTGTGTGTGCATATGATCTGCTAAATTAACACGACAGTTCCATTGATTTCATTGATGCATAGCCCATTTGTCAAGCCACTGCTCGATGAAGATCTTCCCATACCCCGTGGGCAGAGACTGGTGTTCGACCATACTTCATTACTCTAAATCTGTGTGGGTTGTAAATTAAACATTACGATCTATGTAATGTACACGGCGTTGTGCCGAGCAACACACGCCTGCCTCCTGTTGGCAGCAAATTCCCAGAGCCAAGCCCGTGCTCCCTTGCCCAGGCATGCCTTTGCCATAAGTACATGGACATGTGGGATTATTTAGAGCAGTTAGCGCCAGTCTCTCTGGTCCCGTGGACCGCTGTCAACCGGCATTTTCGCAGAACCGCATGCAGTAAGTAACATAACGTTTTTGTAAGAAAAATAAATCTACAGTAAAGAGTTTGGTGGTCCTGCAATGGCAGTTGTGTACAAGTAACAACGAAAAGACAGGATGTTCCTCAATAGCACGGGTGGCCTTGAACGGGAAATATATATTAGGCAACGTTTACGGCAATGGCCCTTCTTCATAGCACTCCATTTCTAAGGCCTGCCTATGAACTCTGAAAAAGGGCCAATACCAGAAACGTCGTTAATTACAGAATATAAGTATTGCACTTTAAGGCCATAGTGTTATTGACCTCAACAGTTCGGCAGATCCATTCCCACGGCTTTTCAGACGAACCAGCCTAGGTTAATTGTTCTGATTAAATTGCCTCCGGTGCCCTGAGATGTTGTAGCTTGCTTACCGCTCCCCATTGGACAACTGTTAAAACGAGCAACAAAGCTCAACGGTTCTTTCCATCTTAAATACAAAGTGGCTAACGGAACCAGCAGGAGGGCACAGCTCGAGAACCACTGATTCAGACATTTGCTACAATTAGTGAAAATTCTAAACTTTACATTTCGCCTAATACTGTACTAAACCCTACCAACGAGATAAACATACTCATCATGTTCAGCTCTTTTTAAATCCACTGCTGAACAAGGCCTCCATAAGATGAGTCCGTCATGGGGGTTGTTTGACCGTCTTTCTGTGTCCGTGCTGTGCATCGTTGAAGAACTCCATTAATGTTTGATCTAGTCATTCTAGTGCATCTGCGGGAGCACCGGAGGCGTGAATGCTTGTGGGAGATGGCAGCAGTCGCCTATGGACATTCTAATACCCGTTTGCTACTGTAGCAAGAATTGGCCACACACGAGAACCTCGTCGACTACGAGGGTTGCTGTCCTGGAAATAAAACGACTTGACAAAGGCGCAACTCAGGGAAACCGTGGACGGGAAAGACACTGTCAGCGAGGTTGTCCAATACTTTGACAATGAGATGCATTGACCAAGTTTATCTGATCAAATCTGGATTTAACAACGCCCTTATAAATGTACTGGTCATGAACTGAGATAATTGCTCTCCAAGAGAACCCAATATCAGAGGCGAAACGTCGCAAATGAGAAAGTCTCGACACGGCTATCCCGAAAGAACAGCTATGGAGAGCTCTCCGTAGCAGTCAATATCTCAGTAAGCATGGAATGTTGGTAAAACGTTGTGTGTTTACTGGGGTCATCGCTCGAAATTTACTTTCTTCTCCCACTTATCTCTCAGTGTAATTCCAAGCATGCATGCACTGTACTGTGTAATCAATCAGTAGTTGAAGAGCTCCCAGCCATCACGTTTGTTTGATCAAACTTCAGCACACTGATTAGTACGGTCTGCTGAAGTATGGTTGGGCTTGGGAGGGGCCGTGAGGGAGTGGGCACCCCAAAAAGAATTCAGACTTCACTTGGCACTGATATGAGCCACAGCCAGGAATGGAACTCAGATTACCAGACACTGTGTCACAGCTCTCCCTGTATACTCAATCAATACCAATACCCACTTAAATCCTGTACAGGCTCGGAGCCTATCCCAGCAGACCCAAGACGCAAGACGGGGCGAAACCAAGGATTTGACGTCTGTACATCGCAGGGCACTGGTTTTTTTTTGTGGGGGGGGGGGGAGGTAATTTACTCAGCAGGTCAATTAACATAGGCAGCAGCGTGTCTTTGGATGCTGGGAGGAAATCGGAGTACCTAGCGAAAACCCACGCGGACACGAGGAGAGAACACACAAACTCCACACAGGCACACGAGCCTGGAACCGAACCTGGGTTCTTCTTGTTGTGAGACAGCAGCGCTACTCGCTGCACCACCGCGCCTCCCCTCCCTATATACTCAACCCAGCATTTACCCAATAAAGACAAAGATCCCCCTTATAGCGTTAACAGCCTGTAGGGTTAAGTTAGCGATCACCTGTGAAGTACGATTGCCACCTCTGACTTACAACCACCAGAGCCATTTCGCAACAACGCTCATACTATTATGCATAACTGTGATTCTTATCCAGAACATGGTTCAGATGTCTTGTGACCTTCATTTAATTGACCACTGACAGTGTTTTCTTTTATTCATTCGTTATCTTTATAAATAACCCTTCCGCTAACGCAT
This sequence comes from Mordacia mordax, assembly GCA_036362905.1. Taxonomy (NCBI): domain Eukaryota; kingdom Metazoa; phylum Chordata; class Hyperoartia; order Petromyzontiformes; family Petromyzontidae; genus Mordacia; species Mordacia mordax. The sequence goes on from JAZEWT010000004.1 coordinate 12,601,498, forward strand.
GGACATGGCAAGGCCTCACGGGTTGCTGAATATCTCACAGATTCGAATGAGGTGAGAACGGTTTGTATAGATATGATGTGGATGTAGAGGGATGCCGAACTTTGTATTAGCAATCCAACAACAATCTGGGACATTTAATATCCCGCAAAGTAATACTCATTTTTGGGGACATTTGCCTCAAAAATAGAAAAATTCTGGCAAAATTGAGACAAGTGGCATCCCTAATGTGAAGGTCGGCACGGCACACGAGGAGGTGAGTGGCCAGGACCACGCCAGACCGCCTTTATCTCCCGAGTGGCAATGTTTGCACCGGTACTCATTAGAGGCTGAGTCGACCTAGGGGAGGCCCAGAACTGGTTCAGTAAATCGTCACCGGTGTTTGCCCGTGAACGGGAGTCGAACTCGGCTTGCCGGGTTCGCAGCGCGTTGAGGCGTACACACGGACCGCGTCATCACACGCGTGGCGGTGATGTATGACCAGACAGCCATCATTAACAGACCGTCCTGATGGAGCCTGCTGGCCTGTCCAGCCGAGACCCTGCGTCATGTCCCTTCATTATCCACCTCCTGGCTCCGATGTCAGCTCCGTGCGCCCAGAACGACAGAGAAAGCCACGGTGGCAAAGGGGAAACCATGATAAATGATCGTTATAGTACATTGTGGTCCGAGACGTAATTGTGGCCTGCTAATACATCGACATGTGATACATTGATCGATTGAGATTGTTTCTATACTACGCGAGCGTCAGCTGTAATACAATACAGGTGTATACAAAATAACCTTCACCGAGCTATCCAACGTTTGTTTCAAAATCAGATAATGGTAATTTTACACTATAAAAGCTTAGTAACCATGGGAACGGTGGCTTTATGTTTGAGCCGACTCAGTCATTATCTTCTGTAAGAAGATTTTTGGCAGACCAGTATTGTAACTATGGGCTCACATTTATGAGCTTTGAGCTCACATTTATGAGCCCATAGTATTTCCACAATTTAATTACGTATATTTCATATCTGTCGGCATTCATAGTTTATTTAGGTATGTATACCCATTTATTGAAGAGTGGTATAATATATTTCAAGCCAGAGCTAAAATTATGTGGTAATTGGTTCCGATCTGGTCCTTTGACGGTAAAAACAAGCTCCACTGACGAGTGTGGTAAAGTATGTTCATACGACCCCCATTAATGACCCTACACGAGTAGGCTTTCAATCAGCAATAGACTTACAAATGCAATGGAGTTCTTTAAAGACCACTCTTAATTGCCATACCTTTCTACCAATGTTTCCCGGAGGAGCGGCTTCTGAAAGCAATTTTCAGTCATATCTTTCATCAAAGGAATACAAATAATTAATATAATCACATAAAATGTTCGACATTGTCGTTGACATCACGATGCACTGGTGTTGTTCATTTGACCAGCGGTGTTGTGTGCTTTTCTGTAATTTGATGAGGGTCTTATTTTTATCCGCCTAGTATATTTACTATCGAACAGCGATGATATCACTTTTAATTTGGTAGGCTATATCGGTCAGGTAATGGGTATTGTGTGTCGGGCTGTCACGGTGTAAAGGCAGGATGCTGACTGCACAGACACTGTACTCTATAAAGAGGGGGGGTTCTTATCCCCCCACACACCCCTGCCCCCCATTCCAGCACTGCTCAGCCCTAATCAGCCCAATTATAAGAACACGAAGAGCAAAAGCGTTGCAAAATGTATTTCTTAAATCCGTACAGAATTTGAGCAAGAGCTGAAGGTGAGTATTTTGCTTGAACGTGAGTAAGTAGGCAGGCAAAGCAAGTACTTCATTGTGCTGAATGTAGCGGCCACTAGGTGCTTCTGGGTTCACGAGAACCCATAATATAAGCATGTCAAAATAACATTGTTAGACTCGTCATTCAATACAAGAATATTAACCGAATGGCTGCATCGTCACGTCTATAATCACAAAGCAGGGCCCATGTCTGAATTTGTATCGAAAATCCAGTATATAATGCTAGTACCATATACCGTACGTACAGATGATGCTAAAAATGAAATTAGGAATACGTGAAGTTGTTATGAATTAGAGTGGAAAGAACACCCGTATAACATGAACCCATTACGTACAACATACAGTGTATGAATCTACAGTGAGGCGCATGTTGACCTCACATTCCTGAGTGCTGTTTTATGGAAGGGTTAAAGGTTAACATTTCAGCTATCAACAGAAACACACACATTGGACGACTGTTACACTTAATAATATATATATTTCTTTAAATTTAATGATATGACCGTAATGTGGCGTCTTGATGCCTATTGATTCTAATTTTGAAGACAATACTTTATTGAGAGAAGGCATTTTTTAAAAATCACGTACAAATCAAAATCCTCGACAAGCCAACAGCATTTTGAGTGCACATTTATTGCCCACGCTAAGCATTAGTTGCACTGCATAACATCTTGAAATGTTGGCTGTTATTAATCTATACGTGTCACATTGTGTTGTGTATGTATAAGCATACGCTGTCAACCTGCCAATTTCCAGACGACACAAGTTCAAACCAAAACATGTAGATGCTTTGCACTGACTGCTTGCAGGCAATGGGGTTAATAACAACATACGTTAACGCGATGTTACTCAAACTAGTTAATGTTTACAGACATCTTGAAAATACGAGCACGATGAAGGATTTGGCTCTAGGAAGGCTTCAAAATGTTACTTGCAAGGAAGTGTTTTTCTCTCTTTTTAATATAAATTATGGTTGTTTGTTTTCACATAACTGAGGGATACATTTTAAGACGTGAACTGTAAAAGAGAGAAAAAACGTTAAATATCTAACGGCACGTACGGAGTGGGCGCATGTGCTCGTAGAATGTCCTGGCTGGGAGCCCTGAAGGCTTGAATGTCAATAAGTACGCATCACACTTCGAGCTTATGATTTATTTACATGTATTGCCTTTGTTATGCACTTGAGCATCAAAGATAATACAATTTTCCGTTTCATCAATGGGTTTAACCTTCAATGAGTTGAGATACTCTGAATAGCTCTGAATATTCACTTTTCAAAGTGTGCTGTTTAAAATCCATAACTGCACCAAAATATTTTACGTCTGCGTGCAATGTGTTTTACTATTCATAAAAATACACTCGTAAACATTTCTGGGGGACAATTTTTTTACCTGTTTCAATATGACGCACGTGTTACGATAGATAACTCTATTGTCTCATTATCTGAAACCGCTTAATCCTATATAGGGTCACGGTGAGCCAGAGCCTATCCCGGAAACACAGGGCGTAAGGCAGGAATACACCCGACGACGGGACGCCAGTCCATCGCCGGATAACTCTATTGTGTGGCATATAATACAGTAGTTGGCCTGCTGAGCAAATTGCTTCAAGTGCCCTGCGATGTACAGGTGTCACATCCTGAGTATAGGCCCGCCTTGCGCCCTCTGTCTGCTGGGATAGGCTCCGCCCCCCCGCGACCCTGTGCAGGATTAGGCAAGTATTGATAATGATGATGAAAAGGTATTGTATCGCGCCGCGATACCAGTGACGGATACAATAAGATTGAAGCTCTTTGTTTAATTCGCGTGAAACCAATTCTCTGTTCACAGCAGAACGAACATGCAGTAGAATAAAGGATAACTAATAACGGTGATCTTTGACATCAACAGTAAACAATGAATTAATTGAACAATCACAGATTATAGCAGTGTCTGGCGGATTGGTCGCCCGCAAACCTTCCCCTCCCCCCTTCCCTGCAGTCTCCTCGCGCCTACGAATCCTTGTCTCGTCCCCGTGATCGGTCATCACATTTGTGCGCATGACAAATTACAAATTGTAATGTATTTAAAACACGTTATTTAATATGAATGCTTCCTTAAAAATAATGTGCGTCCGCACCTAATATCGTTCAATGCGTGCGCCTAACACAATTGCTAACGCGGCTAATTCTGTGAGACTAATTGCATCACCCGCGCCGTTCCCACTCCATAGCCCAGTGGAAAGCCCGTCGTTGACTGTGAGTGATTTGATTTCGCTTTTGCTTCGCATGAATATCCTCGGCGCTTCTGGGGCTGAGCCGGCTCGCCGGTGAGCATTGTGCAGACTTTCCAGGGCTGGGAGCTGCTCACTGCCGCGAGAGCAGTGGGCTGTGCTCTTCGATTCATTTTTACAACAAACGGCACAGCGCGGATGTCTCACACGAGCAGGATTTGCAATGACGTTAATTGTA
>JAZEWT010000004.1:12620415-12636497 GCA_036362905.1 Mordacia mordax
AGGAGGCGGAAAGGGATGTGTGTGGGGGGGGCAGTCGGCGGTCAGAGAGGAATTGATGTGGGTAGTGAAGAGGTTGGGAGAGGGGTAAGGAGGAGGAGGAGAAGGAGGCGGTACGCAAGCCATTGAGGGCGGAGGCTTCGGATGGCAGGAGTTGACGTGCGATGGAGGAGAACTGACAGCGGCACTCCTCGACTTGTCTCAGCAGAGACACAGAACATAAACAACCCACGGTGACCACAGAGCTGGACTACTGTTATCGCTACAACCTCGCAACACAGTCGGCAGTTTGATCGAGAGTTATCTGTGGTGGAGATATTGATTGAACACAATGTAATGCTGTACAGCCTTTATCCAATCCACTGCTGGATGACGGCCTCAATGCTCATTGTGTAAACGGCTCAATGTTCTCGCTGACCATTCTCGTTTAGACACTAAGAGGACGTTGACTAATCACCTCTGGGCTGCGATAGTTCCCGACGACGTTCCAGCTGGACATAGGGCATCGTTTCCGAGCAACGCGCGAAACTATCCAAAAGAACATCGCCGAGCTGTCGAGGCAAGCCCGACAAATCCGAGCAGTTGTAGATTGAGTACCGCACACACGTGTCCAGTGTCGCATGCGATGTGGCGCAGTGTAGATCTCAATTGCTGCGCTTGATTCATTTCATCAAGAGCGCTGAGCGGGATGAGGTACAACAATACAGCAATATCTCATCTCATTGTCAGAAACCGCTTAGTCCTGTACAGGGTCACGGTGAGACGGAGCCTGTCCCGGCAGACACAGGGCGCAAGGCAGGGATATACCCATGATAGGACGCCATTTCATCACCGGGCACTACGAGCAATTTAGACTGCAAGCCAATTAACCTATGCAGCTGCATGTTTTTGGACTGTGGGAGGAAACCGGAGTGCCCGGCTAAAACCAACGCGGACGTGGGAAGAATATTCAAACTCCACACAGAGAGGCACCCGAGCCGAGATTCGAACCTGGGACCTTCTTGCTGTGAGGCGACAGCGCTACCCACTGGGCCACCGTGCCGCCCATACCGCGATATATGTGTGTATGTGGTGGGTGGGAGGCTAAGTGGTTCGCGCGCTGGGCTACAAACCTGGCGACCCGAGATCGAATCCTACTCACGGCCAAGACCAGTGACGATTTTCTGAAGCAGTCCCATGCGTCCCCTAAGTCTACTCAGCCTCAAATGAGTATCTGATGCAGTTTGTAAACATTGCCCATAGGGAGACAAAGGCGGCCGGGCGTGGTGTTGGTCACCCATCTCCTGGTGTACCGTATCGACCTTCATACGTGCTCGCCAACGGCGCTTGACCCCGACAGTCTAAGTCTGTACGGGAGGATTTTTGTTGTGAGTGTGATCGCGAGTATGTGTGCGTGCCCGGACACGCTTGCCAGACGCGTCCGTCTCTTGCTCTGACATGCGGGTCCCAGCCAGGTAGCAGGAGAGCAGGATGATGCAGACAGTGACGCTGTTCCCAGGCTTCATCGCAACGGAGATCGCTGGAGAGTCGTGTGGTAGCGCCATGCTTTCTCCACGCTCTCCTATTGGCCAAAACATGTCAAGTTGGTCAGCAACAACAATACTTTCAGGTGTGAAGGATGGGTTTTTATGTTTGAATTTATGTTAACGATATCACTCTATAGTAAGAAGTGACGTTAGACCTCGTTTGCTGGTGTATTGCCAGGGATCGAAATTTAATGGAGGGATTCACTTGTGAGTTTAAATGCTATTCATATCCATTCATTTATAGTACCTGTGTAGTCCTGCAGATGGTCGCAGTGAGCTAGAGCCCGTTCCAGCAGACAGGGCGCAAGGGCAGGGTTATCACCTTGGAATTTAACGCAAATCCATCGCAGAGCACCGAGGGCAATTTAGTCAGTAGGCAATTTAATCGAGGCAGCGTGGGTTTTTTTTTTGGACTCTGACATGAAACTGGAGAACTTGATGAAAACCCATGCAAACGATTCCCTCGCCGGAAATCCTTGCTCTGAAGCGACAGCCCCACTCACCGCGAACCCTTCGCCGGGCGCACCTCAACATTAACCCCTTCCCCGACCCCCCCCTCCACCGCTCCGCCCATTCAATGGAATAACTCCGCATATGCAGCTCCGGAGCCTTCTTCATCCAATCTGCGCCCTCGCTGCTCGATGAGCTCACGGCGAGGGGCGGAGCACGTGCTTGGTGTGCGTGTGCCGTGCTTCCCCGTGTGTGTTACACTGCGCCTGTCAGTGTGCCGGTTACGGTTGTCGCAGAGGAGCAGACGGGTGTAGGGGGGGCGGTCAGGAGTGCGAGCCCGGAGTTGGTGGCTCCCAGGAGTTGTGAGTATTTGTGTGTGTGACTGTGTGTCGGTGTGTGTCACCGTACAGACTGTCGACAGACTGTTAAGGGTAAACGGGGAGGGAGGAGGGGGGATCTTTGTCACCCGGTAAAGGAGTGAAGCGTTGTTCCCTCCGGGCGCTGGTACGAGTGGGTGTTGTGTCAACGCTCGCCAACGGTGTAGGCGAGCCTTTGACTCTTCACGTGGCCTCAAGGTGTACCTGGTCTGGCACAGGCGCCGTGGGGACGTCATCGCCGTTCATTGCGGTAGGTGCTTGACTGCAATGACTGTTGCAGTCAACGAGTGTTGCAGTGGCCCGCAACGAGTGTTGCAGTGGCCCGCAACGAGTGTTGCAGTGGCCCACGTGTGTCGACGGGGCACTGTACCTTCGAAATGCTCATTAAACGCGCGGTGTAAAGTTCATTCATTAGAACCCGTTGTTTGGAATACGTTTCTTAAGTTAATTTGCGCAACGCTTGAAATGTGTCACCGCTGCTGAAAAAAATAACCCACGCGTGAGTCACTTGGATGCACTGATGTCATTACAGTGCTGGTGATTAACATTACATATGTGGTTAGCAGCTGATCTGTGGCACGGCATGAGATTATATCCTTTTTTGCGTTCACGTCTCATTTAAAACGCAGATAGAGACGGTGGTTCGATCTGCGCTCCGTTTGGGGTAGAATATCTGAAAACGAGACAGGCGCTTGGACAATTCTCAATTCCGCCGACTTATAATCCACGAAACGTGTCAACACAAGTTATATTTACTCGTGCAAACAAAACATGATATTCCACTCATCGCATCCGCCTCATTCGCCAAGGCACGATGACAGCAGTGTTCTAAAGTTTGTGTTTGAGCTTTGTCTTTTGCACTACCTGCGCCCGCTCAGGAACACTTATTCCTTCCTTCGTTTGTTGAACAATTGTTTTTATCGCTTATTTTATGTCCTCTAAATTATAACCATTATTTGACTTTCAGTTGAACTGCTCTGATGTTGTTGTAGTTGTTGACATGCCGTTCTTTACACAGCTCAGGTTTGCAACAACAACAAAACAAACAAAAACGTTATTGTTGTTGATTTGCCGTTCTTGTCGTTATTGTTGCTGACATGCCGTTCTCTCCAGAGCTCTATGCAGGGCTTTGTGACCCTCGGGTGAAAAGCGCCCTAGAAGCGCAATTATTATTAATACCTACTGTATAGTATCCTTGTGCGCTTGATCCCAGTTTTAAATAATCTTCCAGATGTTTTTTTTTGGGAGGATGGGGGGTGGGTTGCTTATTGAAGTGGTTTGTTGATTCGGTGGGAGTCGCATCGGAGTGCAGCCAGCCGGTGGGTGCCCGTCGTCGCATCGCCGCGGTCGGTTCCCCCGATGCGTCGCTCCCCAGCCCGCTGTTCTGGGACTCATCGCGACGGCTCCGCCGGTGGCTCTCGGGCTGCAAGCGGCCGGGTTCCGCCGCGGAGCGCCGTGGAATTCTTGTGGTGGTGGCGGTGCGCACGGCTCGCCCGCGTTGTGTTCCAGCAAACCTCAGTCCTGCTTCGACTTGCCGGCGTTGCGCCACCCTCTGTAGCCCAAACACGCAGGTGCAGGAGCCACTCGCTGGAGGTGGTGCGGGCGGTGAGGGGTGCAGGTCACCCGGTACACGTGTGGCGCTGGGAGGGAACAACGTTGCCTTGTGGTTGGAATCGTCAGGCCTCCAACGTTTGTCCAACTTTCCACTTTACGTACTGGGCAGTCGATGATCCTCAATAGCATGGTGCCTCTTTGTGCCTCGGGATGTTGCAATGTTCACACGGTCTCTTTAATGTGTCACTGTCAAAATCCTCCCACAACAGCTGTTAACAGCTGTTAAATATTAAAATGTAAGTCAAAAGTTTCCAAATAAAACCTATGTCGTTTAGGGATAGGTGAGTCCCGGTGGTAATGGGACGGTAGGGGTTTCTTAAAATTTGTAACGCTATCTGACCACAAGGCGTCCTTAGTATTATTCTCAGTTTACAGCTGTCACGGAGCCTCGGCTTTAAACTCTGTGAAGCTATCGTCCGTTTATGGACCCGTGTAAATGTTACACCGTGGGAGGGGAAAATGAACTGCAAACTAACGAACAGCGGACCCTAAACACGGCCGAGTTGCGCTTGACATGTCCCCATCAGCCAGTGAGCGTCCAACGATCCCACGACAGCATTCGCAAGACTAAGCCATTGTGAGCGGTGCCCTGGCCAAATTAGCGCAGTCCCGTAGCACCCTCGTAATCCTTGTTGCAACTTGCGTCGGATTTCTTTCGGCGGACGATCTACGCAAGGCTGTGTTACCCTTGCTCCTCCTCCGTTGTGTGCTAAGCGGGGCCCTGAATGGCCAAACGCCTGACTCTGCTGTCAAGACTCACAAAGCGTGGGGAGCAAGCGCAGGCTGATGAATGCGTCGGGGGGCAGCTTCGCACGTCGCTGGATTACGAGCAAGAGTTACACCGCTTGGGACAATACGTTGGCGAGAACAATTCGGCAACTGTTGCGCGGTTGTAATGATTACGATGAAGATATTATCCATGCATCGCAGTCCACGTGAATACTTGAATTCATTTGTGGATAACTAGCAAAAGTCGACGACTTAGGTTTCGCGGACTTAAAAGAAAAAATATCAGTTGAATCGTGCTGAATTAAGTTCGATTTGTCAGATGCGGTCGGACAAGTCGGCCACGATGACAGCAACAAAAATAATAATATGTATGATGTCCCGTCTGCCATGAAACATCGTTACCCGATAAAACAAGGCTCAGACATGGCGTAATAACTTCTAAACAAATCTATATCCATTACAGCCTTACCCACAAATCCCTGCTGTTTAGCGCTGCGCACCTAATGGATTCTTTAAAAGGAATTTGGTGAAGAGACGTCCATTATCAATCGTCTCTTGGCGACCACCTTGTCACATAGCCTAGTGCTACCAGTGATCACCTTGTATGGACGCATTTATTCAACATCCCAGTTCAGTTTGTATATATATTCTACTTTAGCATAGAGTAATTGGGTCATTTAATTTCCAATTGAAATCTTACACGTGAACGTATTAATTACAGTTTCAAAAAAAGTGACCAGCCTAGGGGAACGTTTTGCTCATAATCGATAGAGAGGGTTTTTTTTAGCTTTTTTTGTCGTCTCAATAATAATCGACGTCTTGAAGTTCAATATTTCTGCACACACCGTGCATTTTACCAAGAGTGCCCACACAGATTGATCTGCAAAGGAAACTAAAAACAGTGATTTCCAAATTACCTCGGACACTGACATGCATTGCATTCTCAATTTCTCACAAGAACAAAAATTATCCGTTGAATTTATCGCGGAGTCTTGTGCGTCATCATTCTATTTTTGTACCTGTTCCGGTGGTTATGCTGCACACATTCTGTACGATATTTATATCTTTGAGAGCGTTTGCCGTATTGTGTGCAAAACACGGCACATATGCACGGCGACGCATCGTGCCCAAGCCTTAAAGGAAGTTTGTTGTCGAGTAGTACAATTCGGAAGCAATTACAGTTTTGGGAATTCATCCGTTAGGAATTGATCATTCGTTCAGTTTTGCAAAATTCGCCCGAATTTCAGGCAAGACACCATAATGTGTGAAAATGCAACACAGCCGTTTTGGCATATGCAATACAAAATAAATCCATCAACAGTTCCTAAAAAAGTGCTAGGTAGTCTGTCTTAGTTGGTAGTCAAAATCATCAGTATCTTAAAATAAATGTGGCCAAGTTTTGACCAGCTCCCAGCAGAATTCTCGCGACCGTAAAACTCAAGTACAACTGCCAGTTGGTCACATGTTCTCAATTTTATTTTGAATTATTGGTTCATTTGCATGGTGAAGTAAGACAAAAGCACCACAATGCACTTCTTCGAGATATGCTGATGGGTATTTTTGCATATGTGCAAAAGGCCGTGTTGCATTTTTATGGTTTTTGTGTCTTAATTGAAATGTTTGGCATTCCGGTTCACACTGTTATGCCTCTGGCATGGAGTTTTATCATAGATTTCACATTTGAATCCTTGCTGGTTTATGATGAAATGGTATTTAAAAATTTGAGTTGAGCCAAGTGTTAGCCCACTTTCTATGCTGTACTAGCTTCTGTATCTACAATACACGTGTGTGTGGTCCGCCTCTTAGCCTGCCCTGTTTTGTCTGGGTGCATAGATGTTATCAAACCTATTTTAGGTTGTTTTTATTTAAAAAGTAAACAAAGACAGCTAAAGCACTTTCATACCTACCTCAGTATGGAATGAAACCTATCTCAATGAACAACTTAGAGCCAGTGGTAGGGAAGTCCACATTCCCATGGCAGTGGTCTGGTCTGTCTATTAGACAACTGCTGTTGTATTCCCGCAAAGTGGTTCTAAGTTTGTCAGCCATGCATGGACGATGTGCTAATTTAATCCCCTTAGTGGGAATTGAACTCACGACCGTCCATTTACAACGCTATAATTAGCAATTCAGGCCTGTATGCCCTTTTTATTCCATGACAGCGGAAATAATACGTGCGATATTCTTATGATGATGATAATAATAATAGTAGCACATCTAGAGTGCTTTTCACCCGAGGGTCACAAAGCCCTGTACAGAACTGTGGAGAGAACAGTTTGTCAACAACAACATCAGAGTAGATCAATTCAAAGTAAAATAATGGCAGTAAATCTATGAAGGACATAAAATAACAAATAAAAATATTTGTTAAACTAACGAAGGAAGAAATAAGTGTTCCTGAGCGGGTGCAGCTCAACAGCGAGCCATCATCCAAGCACAACAACAGTGAGCAGCATCAACAGTCCTAGCCAGAGGACTTCAATGCTTTACAGATCAAGTGAGTCTTGAGACGGGATTTGAAGATGCCCAGGGACTCAGCTGATCGAATCTCCAATGGAAGGGCGTTCCAAAGTCTGGGAATAGCACACGAGAAGGCTCTGTGACCCATTGAACAGAGGTCTGATCTGGGCACATGCAGCAAGTCTGTACTGGAGGATCGAAATTGTGTTGAGGGTGCCTGAAGTAGATCACGGATGTATGGTAGAGCATTGTCAGTGACAGCCTTGTAGGTGATAAGGAGGATCTTGGCTTCAATGATAATAATAATTGTACTTCCTGAGCATTTTGGTAATTGGTGCAAAATGCTACTGCTAATGATTTTGTGATGGTACAACACCCTTATATTAACGATGGTACTCTTTAGAGGATGATTTTGACTAGTCAACAATTATTATTTTTTATTCACTCATTAACGATGAACATTACACTTAAAGTCGCTGCTTTAGTGAACTTATAAGTAAATTAACGTGTTAAGTGCTGAAAATGTTTTTGACAGTTGTGTGCGGAAAGAAACATGTTTCAGCCAACGAGCCTACTTCTGAAAAATCCCAGTCATCCAAAAAACCGAGACTGGCTTTGTTAAAAAATCTAAAACTTTTCCATGAGCGTAATAAAAGCCTATTAATGTCTTTAATCAGTGACGATCATGCTAATGCCGGTCATATAATTTTATAATAGTGAGCTTTGTCTGCATACAGCAGTGATGTGGTAAGAGAGCTACATGAAGGAGATGTTGCTTATTTTGATACTTATATTCTCCACAGTGATGGTAAAACTATTTATTCACAGTTCAGCCGACAATGGTGACGCTGGTGCAGAGAACAACAATAGCGGCACTGATGTTCCAACGTACTTATTGATGTAAATTTTCATGGCTTGATGTTTTAAAAGTGCTCTCAAGAGCTTCTCTTTTGCGACAGCCACATCAAACGAGCGTGGATGAGCTCGACCATTCAGCAGAAATGTGGGATATAAAACGTATCAATAGATAAAGGAGGAACACGCTGCACAGCTGTTCTGAAAGCACAACTTTTAAGATGTTCCAACAATTCTATCACCATGACAGCCGCGGCTGCTGCTGCGATGGTGACGGTTGCTGTTGCTATGGTAACCAAGTACCGGCGGTGCCGGCTGAACGGCCCTTCCTTCTCCTTCGGACATTTGTTGCTTCGCAGGAATCCCGCGTCTAGAATTTGCGAGCGTGCTGGGTATTTTATGCTGTGGTAATAATAATAAACATCTATCTGTCAATCTCGCAGGAGATCTGCGAGGAGATCTGGGAGCACGTGGAGGTGATCCACGCGCTGCAGGAGGCCGAGTTCCCGCTGCGGCTGCTCGCCGTCTCCGTGCAGGTGCTGCTCGACATCCAGGCGGTGCACCTGCTCTGGCACCGGCTGCGCGTGTCGACGCTGCTGTTGCGCGAGCGTGTGCTGCGTGGTCTGCAGCTCCGCGCCACCGCCGCAGCGCAGGGCGCCAGCGTCGCCGCCGAGATGCGAGGCGACGGCGCCCACGAGGAGGAGGAGGAGGAGGAGCAGCAGGTGGAAGAGCAGGAGGAGGAACGGGAGGATGGAATGCCCCACCGAGTGAGTGTGGTGAGGTTGGCACAGTTGTTGTTGCTGTTAGCTCTTTAAACCGCCGGTATTCATGTTGACCCGGGTTAGCCGGTTGGAGCAGAGGTCCGCAGGGAGACGCTGTTCCCAACGCCGATCATTGCAACATGCACCCCCGCACCACGATAAGGTTACGATTCACGCGGTGTACCCATAACAGCAACACGCCACGAGATCGAACTGGCAGCCTCGCAATGGCCAGTCTGTCGTGCGAGCCGTGGCATCACGGCCGCATCATAATCATATTGCCAAAATTCTGGCAGACTCAGCCCCTATCTGTATAGCTGGCAGCCCTCCTACCCAACCTCTCTGATGTAGGCCCCACTACCCTCTGTGAAGCTCCACCACTGGTCGGGCAGCCCCGCTCCTTTTTCCTACCATGGCTCAGGATAGAAGTCAAACATTTTAAACCCGTGTAGATATTTAGTTTTCACACTTGTTTTGGGATAACCCAGGAGAAAGTGTCCGGAAATCGGGATGCTCCCGGCATGCAGGCAGCGCACCTGTGCACGTGAGCCGTAGGGGCTCAGGTGCTGATATATGAAGAGAAAGGGGGGAGATGTTGTCCAGGTGGTGAGTGTGGAAGGGTCGGTGGGGGCTGGGTGGAGGTGGGTGGAGGTGGGTGGACGGGGGGAGCGGGGGAAGGGAATGAGGGGTGGGGTTCTAAAATTGCGTGTGCCAGCGTGCATGCCACATGTGCCTCATCGAAAATGTGCCGGGTCGTACTGCTCGAGGGGATGGCACGTCCCCCGACCGGACGCCCCACCAGACACAAATGGAGATCTGTCATGATACCACCGTTTTGGTGGTTGAGGGGAGGAGGGGGTAACACGGGGTAGTCATCATTGCCGCATGTGCCCACATCGCACCTTCGTTCGATGGGTGACAGAGCCTTGTCGCGCACTGCTCCCACACTCTGGGACACCCTTTCATTGGAAATTCGGTCAGCTCAGTCCCTGTGCATCTTCAAATCCTATCTCAAGACTCACTTGCTCCATAAAGCCTTGAAGTCCTTTGGCAGGGACTGTTGATAATGTTCACTGCTGTGTACTTGGATGATGGCTCGCTGTTGACCCTGTGCCTGTTCAGGAACACTTCTTTCTTCCTTTATTTGTTTTTTTTAATAATAGTTTTATTTTATGTAATGATGTAGGTTTTCACGGCTCGATGCATGATGATTGATCGAAAAGCTGCTCTCTCGGGACAGGCTCGTCGAGGAGAGAGAGTCATCGACGCGGCTGTCCCGAGAGAGTATCTTTTCGAAGCAATCATCATTTTTATTTTATTTAAAATTCTTCATTGATTTACAATCATTTTACTTCATTTATCTATTCTGATGTTTTTGTTGACATGTCGTTCTCTCCATAGCACCTTGCAACGCTTTGTGATCCTCGGGTGAAAGCTGCTTTAGAAATGCAAATATTAGTATTATAAAATGTGGGAGGGAGGGTGGTAACGAGCGGATGAGCCTGTGGCTCGCATGCTCAGAGAGCCCCCTCGGTCTCCCCATCTCCCCGAGCTGCCTCTCAGCGCTCAAGAGTCATTGAACTGTTCAGCGTAAAGGGAGGTATGGGGATGGCGAGAGCCCTGATTGGACGGCCCCTGTGGAAACATATCATGGCATGCACGCTAATTAAGACACGACAGTGTTTAGTTATGCTGCTGGCAAGCTGTGCGTCCGTCAGCTGCTTTTAGAAATTAGGCTAATAGGAGTTGCTGCCCCTGTCTGTGCGCTAAGTGATGGCGCGTGAAGGTGTTGTTTTAACGTCCTCGTTGTTGTTTATTCTCACGCTCGCGTCTGGCCGCCGTGTTGTGTGGCGGAGTGCCAATCCCACCCCGGACAATAGCAGGATCGGTATTTGATATCCCTGGCGGGGATTTGGTCCGGGCTTCGTCGAGTGAAATGCTAAATGCTCGTAAATGGAATTGGCTGGCCGTTTGCAATCCGCCACCTACCTTGCTGAAGAGTGTGGATACCCACTGAGGCTTTCCTGGTAAATAAAGGATATTTCTCCACAGTCAATAAAATAACTACCACTGTCCATAGGCATTCTTCCGAGTCCGAAGTGGAATTCATTTCTGTTAGCATCCCTGAACCAGCGGGGAAAGTTCCATATTTCGATGCAAACGTTCAGTCTGTTCATCTGTGAGACAGTTACTATTGTCTTCTGACAAAGTGTTGATAACTTTTACCATCCATGGAGGGGTGATACGCTCAGTTAACTTCCCTGCTGAGATTTGAACTCTCATTGGTCCATTAGGGGGGATGAGCACTCTAACACCGGGGAGATGACTTATATGCACACAAGTTATCTCCCTGGTGGTGCAGTTTTATTGCAGTGGCGAAATTCACTCTGTTGCCTGTCTGTCGCAGAACTGCATGGGCATCGTCATGGAAGATGACGAGGAGGAGGTGGGAGAGGAGGAGGAGGAGGAGCAGAGTGAGACGCAGCTACTGATTCGCCGGCCGGCCGACTATTTCTCACTGGACTGCGGCATCACAGCCTCCGAGCTGTCGGCCTACAGCCCCCGGGAGGACGAGGCCCCCTCCCCTCCATCCCTAGCACTGCCAGCGGGCGCAGACAAACTGGGGAGCGATCTCTTGACGCGGCCGGCTGGCGCCGCCCTGGATGGACGGTCAAACCCCCATGACGCAGCGAGCCCTCCTCCTCCGTTCGACGAGGATGAAGATGCTAGCGTTGGTCTGGAACACGTCAGGGACTCAGACAGTGACTCTGATTCTCTGCCGCTGCGGGATTCACGTGGAGGCCTCTATGCTGGGACAAATGCAGCCGATGCGTCCTACCTGAAGATGTCATTTTTTGGATCACTTAACGGTGCCCGACGGTCATTGGTGGACGTGTGCGGAAACACGAGTGTGGGGGCCGTTGCCGGTGATGACACCCGCAGCGAGAGCGACGTGTCCCTGGATGAAGACGATGATGGATCGCGTGATGCGCTGTATCGTGCATCCGGCATGGAAGCACCGCGGGAAATCCGTTACAGCGTCGCTTCGGGCCGAGCGCCGAGCGGAGAGAGTGTGGCCGTGACGAACAAGCGATGGAATGACACGCGCGACAGCATTACCACATTCAACTCGGCGCTGAATGCCGCCTCCTCGGTGGCTTTCCTCACGCGGCCGACGCAGATCCATCTGAGCTTGAGCAATGCAAACAGTGACCAAGTGGACGATAATCGTTCAGAGATGTCGACAGATGCCAACGCGACGGAAGGGTCTTTTGACACCGGAGCCATCCGATGCGCGAGAGACGACTCGGCCGCACAGGGCAGGGCCTGCGAGTATTTCCAGGCATCGTCGCGGCCGAGAGCCGACGACGAAGACACCGCCCGTGGCAGGAGCGGGTGCCCGTCTCACCACCGACCGAGCGACGGGGCGCGTGTCGAGCGGGCGAGCAACCGTCGGCACTGCAACCCGCGCAGCCCACTCCGCTCGCCGGCGCACGTGCCCTCCGAGTCCCAGTACTGCGTCATCGGCAGCGCTGCGCGCGTTCCGGACACACAGGGTAGGAGGGATGACGCCTACCTGGCGCTTGCGAGCAATGACGCCGCGCCGCGGATCGATGCCCTTAACAATGCGGCCAGGGACGAGTTCCCCACGGGCGACGTGGGCGTCGCACTGGGCCACCCTGGCTTGGACAACCGGCCGCAGCAGCAGCGTGGCGAGTCGCAGGAGTACATGGCGCTGCCGTCGCTGCTGCGGGAGCCGGGCTTCCTCTCGCTGAAGCTCGAGGGCCTGGACTCGCTACTGCGCTGCGGCGGCGGAGTGGCGTCGGGTGCCCGGGTATGCAACGTCAGCGACTGGGAGTTGTCAGGGACGTCCTCGGTGGCGGCGTCTCCGCAGGCCTTCAGCCCTGTGAGTGACCCCTGGGACGGCGTTAGCAGTGAGGGGAAGGCCTCGGAGCCGAGCGGCGCCTCGTCGCCTGCTTTCCCCGTTGGCTCCCCCGGCTCCGGCAGAACGTTCCTGTCGGACGCGGCCTCGCGTGACTCCGGAGCGAGCTCGCCGGACGGCTGGCAGGCCGAGACCAGCTGGTGGGAGATGGATGACGCGCGGGCGGACGGGAAGAGCGGCGGCGGCGTCAGCGGCGGTGGCGGCGACGGCGACGATCTCCTCGACAAAACGTTTGACTCGGCCACGTCCGACGAATCGTTCCTCTTCGAGTTGGACTTCTCGGACTCGCCGGGCCCCGCGGAGGAAGAGGAGGGGGAGGAGGAGGCGGTGCGCGGGCCCCGCTGGGCAGCGGCGGCGAGCAGCCTGGACGACGCGTCGTGCTGCAGCATCCCCTCCCTGCGGCAGGAGCTGCACCGGTGCCTCGAGCGGCGAGGGGACGGCAGGGAGATGGAGGAGAAGATTGAGGTAGTATTATCTTCACACGTCCGTACTGCCCCCCATACCTTTGTACTTGTGGGATGGGGCAGCGTTTCGCGATAACATTGCTTACTTGATTCTACACTGTCCCACAGATAATTTTGACGGATGGCTATTGGTTTTAATTAAATATCGGCTTTATTATGATGATTTTCTAAGCTCACGATTCTGTAGACGTGTCAGAAATTATGTTCCTTTTAAGATATTACAGCTCACTTTTTCTTCATTAAAGGGCTTTTAGATTACCGACGTTTTTTTATAAGCACGATTTCTTCTTTGAAAAGAATTTAATTGGAATTTGTTGCCGTTACGAAGACATCTCTCAACGGACATCCTGTCTTACAGTAGCAAAGCATACTTGTTATATTTCAGAATGTATCTGAACTGTGCCCAGAGGCATGGCATATTAATATTGAGCTCAAGCCAGCGTGCACAGGTTTGGGCTAAAATGAAGCCAAGTTTTAGCACATGCCCAGTAAGCGTTTCAGACGCAATTACACCCCAATTGCTACAAATACCGATGTTATAAAGATTCTAATAAACGATAAAAAAAAATCTTTAAACATCTGCAAATTTAATATTGCGGCTTGCTCGCCCATCAAACGATAACAAAACATCTCGACACATTTGTCAATAACATTGAGGCCTTAAAGGAAATGCCTAAAGGGGGTGATGCCTTGAGCTAAGGCCATTTTTCAGTGCTATTTCGTAAACCTGGATCCTTGCTTCAAGCATTAGTGACGTATATATGTTGAGTGTATTGGTGTAGGCTTTTTGAAGGTCAACGCATTGGAATTGTTCTCAAGTGCTGTCCTTTTGGGATAGCCATGTCGAGCGTTCCTCCTCTCCGCGATATTTCGCCACCCACTTTGGAGGGATCATCAGGGTAATGATTCATTAATTCACGAAGAAGAGAGGAGGAACGCTCGACACGAGTTTCCTGAAAGAGCAACTCTTGAGAGCAATTACCCCAGAACTGCTGCAGTTGCCTGTATCATGATCATCTAGCAAATTTACAATCTTGAGTGCCGGCGTTTCCTTCCAAATGTAGCCACACCATGCCAAGCGATGTGAATAGACGGTCTTAAGGATCGGGCTTTTGATCTCAGCTTTTAACTTTTCAAATGAAACCCTCTCAGACAAACGGTGCATTTGTAATGGAACTGTCTGTGACGAAGTATGCTGCTTCAGTCACTTAAATAGCATCGCGGTCCCTGTAAAGGCGCCTTGCAAGTCGGTGTTCCGTTTCTACCAACTGCAGTAAGGGATGAAGGACCATTCCCCGCAATGGAATATCCTGGACCTCCCCCCCCTCCCAAAAGAAAAAGGAATTTAAAATAGCTACGATTGCAATCGCTGGCGCTGGCCCAACTCTCCCGTTAACCTCCATTGAAGAGAAGTCGGAAAGGACAGCGTTATCTTGGAATAAACAGGGAGAATTGGAGTGCGATAGGGCTGTGGTGTTCGTTGAGTATTAGGCTGTTGGCGCAAGTGCAGGGATGTGAGCTCGGTGGGCATCTGCCCGCAGCGAGCCAGCCTTCCGCCAGACGTCTTCAGATGTTTGCCACGATGAAGCTGACATCAGGAACAAAGTCACGACAAATGATCGCAGATGGCGAGGGGATGTAATGATCACATGAGCCTGCAGACATACCCTGTTGGAATCGCAAATTTATTTTATGTATCAATTTCCTCCAATATTAATTACTCCGGGATCATTTATCATTTTCATAAATATTTTAGATGCTCATGATACAGGTAACTGCAGCAGTTATGGATTGTGATTGCTCTCAAGAGCTGCTCTTTTCATGGTACTCTGGTCGAGCATTCTTCCTCTCTCCTTTGCAAACCAATAATGACTCATTACCCTGATGAGCCCTCTAAAGTGGGAGGCAAAACGTCGAGAAGGAGAGAAGAGGAGGAAGCTCGACATGGCTATCCGGAACGAGCAGCTCTTGAGAACAATTCTCATAACACATTGTGCCATTAAAACCTACATCAGTAACACTCATAATTTCTGCACGTTTATGAAACGCGTGGTTATTTACAATCGTCATGCAACCATATGTCTAGTAATAATAATTCTTCACAAAGCGCTGCATATAGTTGTGGAGAGAACGGCATACCAACAACGACATAAGAACGGCAAATAACGTTTTTTAGGTTTTTTTTGTTACAAATCCGAGCTGTGGAGAGAATGGCATGTGAACAACATTCGGGCAATTAAACCGAAAGTCAAATAGTAGCAATAAATTATTGGACGTAAAATGAGTCATTAAAAAAATAACAATTCTTCAACAAACAAGGAAAGGATAAATGTTTCTGAGCAAGCGCAGGTCGGCAGAGAGTTATTTATTTGCCTACTACATCCTCGAATATTTAACATTACATTGTTTATTGCCACAATTACCATTGCAGCGGCTGTGTTCGCTACATTTTATATTATTTGTAGAAGCCAGGGAAGGCTCGATTTCCTTATTGCGAGATACACGGCTTTACCGTGGCGCTATTATAGCACACGCCACCCTCATTAAACTCGACGCTGTAATATATACACACATTTGAAACTGAATATTCCCAGTGTAGCTTCCGATGCGTTGCAGTGTCTGGTGCAGTGGCAGTCTCGCTCGTTCGTGCGTTGCCGTCGTTTTGAAATCCTGGCACCCGCAGCCAGGTTAGGTAAAATGTGAGCTACCCTCCGCAGCGGAGACGTTAGGCGATATTATCTCAGGCCTGCTTTAATTTCGCTGCCGATGGTGTTCTTGCGTTATTTTGCTTGGAATCGCGGGTGTGAGATCGCAACAACAAAAAAACAGAGGTAGCCGTCGCTGAAATCTGCAGCTGCTGCCCAATTCAATATTGGCGTTGCCTTCCGTTTTAACTCGATCCAGCT
>JAZEWT010000004.1:12636529-12664566 GCA_036362905.1 Mordacia mordax
GCACCGTAGTCAGACGGCACGACCTGCCACGGTTGGAAGCCTCTGAGCTCAGATCCCGGTTTGGGAAGCACACGGCTTGAAAGCCCTCGCTAATCCAGCAGCATTTGCTAAACAAACCTGACTGCTGATGAGACCCAGAATCTTGAAATGCGTCCAAAGTTTTCTTGGCTGAAACCGATTACTCAGTGTGTTGATGTGGATTTTCACGACTCGATGTGTGAATGTTGCTTTCTCAAGAGTTGCTCTTTTAGGATAGCCGTGCTAAGCGGTCCTCCTTTTGTGATGCTGCCTGCAATGTGGAAGGTGAAACATTGTGAAGGAGAGAGGAGCAACGCTCGACGCAGCTTTCCTGAAAGAACAGCTCATGAGAGTACATGTCGACGACCAAACTGTGAAGAGCGACATCTATATATTCCAAGTACATTGATAGAATTGCTTTGCATAGCTGTTATTGCGGGATTGCCGTGTCGAGCAATCCTCCTCCTTCGCAGCGTTTCGCCTTCCACGTTGGAAAAGATCAGCAATGGAAAGCGATTCTCAAACACCGAGACGTGACAAACCTCCATCAGAATATATTGGCCTCTGAGCATTTCTCTCACTTAGCCCATTCATCCAGAAGGAGGGGGGGGGTGAGGATGGGAGCCAGGTGGGATGTTTTAGAGACAAAGCGACTTCAACAATAATATTTGCGTTTCTAAACCACTTGCGCTACGGAGCCAGATGTCCGCATCACCGCTCCGCCTCTGCCTCCACTGGCGCTGCGGAATGCTTCTCGTTGCAGAGGTGGGGTGGGGGCTCCACAGCTTTCACTGTCAATAGAGTTAGGCAAACCGGTCTGGCGAGCGCCCGGCAATGGGCGTACGGGATCATCTCGCCCGTGACGAAGCTCTGGCAGCCGGCCTTCAGGCACGGCTCGCCGATGAGCGCTTACAAGGGACAAACGCACCGGCGTCTCCTGCTTCGGTGACACAGCAGTTAGCACACTGCACCGTGGTGCCGGTCACCTGAGTGTGATTCCCATGTGCGGCTAATATTAGTAGCGAGTGATATCTGAACCGGTGCTGGACCCCCTCCTCCCCACCACTTGCCCCTGCCCCCCCACCTCCTGTCAACCTGACCTTCACCAACCCACAGTGACCGGCATGGTGAAGGTATCATGAAACAACACCTCTGACTGATGTGGTGTGGAGAGGCCCCTCATCCAGCAGTTGATTTTGGAAACATTACAGTATGTACTGATGTAGGTTTTTGTGTCGAGCGCTCCTCCTCTCTCCTTTGCGACGTTTCGTCAGGGGCAAAATGAGAGAGGGGGGAGAGCTCGACACTGCTTTCCTAAAAGGAAAGGACTTTACAGAGCAGTCATGTCGCTCAGTCATATGTGATGTTTATCCTCGTGGTGAATCTGCATCGGCACAGCAGGTGGTGAAATTCCCAACGCTGAGACGCCAGACGATGCTGTTTAGTGGCGACGCTGGCCCAATTGTGGACTCTGAGCGAAACTAGTTTGGTGGGACCTCGTTTCCCATTTATACATTCCTCGCGATATACGCGAGTTATACACAAGGGGCACGGATTCGTGTTGGGAGATGAGGCACACAAGCAAAAATAGAAATGCAGGGAGATGACATAGACAATTGATATATTAGCATGTCATGTTAATTAGCCAGACATGTTAATTAGGATTGCAGTTTGAGTTGGTATTGTACTTGCAGTGCGCGTATACATTGTTTTGTCACAAATCCATTGCTTGGGTCCTACAGCGATCGCTTTGTTTATGCCAAGCGTCGTCACTGATGACATGTGTCTCCCCCCTGTGTCCCCATCTCCCTGTGTCCCCATGTCAATGTCTATCCGTGCTCCCGTCTACATCGTCTTCCCGTGTACCGTGTACTCATGTCCCCGTCTTCCCGTCTCCCTGTCTCCATGTGTCCCTCTGTCCCTGTGTTCTCGTGTTTCCATGTCACTATGTCCCTGTGCCTCCGTGTCACTGTATCCCCGTCTCCCCGTGTCCTTGCCTCCAAGTGTCACCATGCCTCCGTGTCCGTCTCCTCAAATCCCAAATCCCCATATACCTGTCATCTCCCTGTTTCCCGTATCCTTGTGTTTCCAACTCCCCGTGTCCTCATATCCTGTCCCTGCCAGAGCTTTGTGGAGAGGCTGCTGGAGCTGACCTCGTGGCTGCAGCAGGCGGAGGAGCAGGCGGAGAGCATGGGGCCCCCACGCCCTGACACCCAGAGCCTCAAGCTCTACCTGCACAACCACCTGGTGGGTGCCCGCTTCCCCCCTTACCCCCCCTCCCCACCCTGTCAATAACACTGTGTGGCTTTAAGAGAGGAAATATATATAATAGGAAACGTTTCAGGCAATGGGCCTTCAAACACACAGTTTTCACAACGCATATGTGTAATTGTAGAGCATTATGTGTGAATTAAAGTATTGTATAAGCAGAACCCTGGCCTATTAGTCAATTGGACATTTGGCTTGCCATACTAATGCCAGATTATTTTCCAAAAATATATTGATATGTGGTGACACAGAAAGGAGGTCTACTCATGGTAAACACCTCACATATTTTTTGTGACTGAGAGTAAAAGAAGCTCATAATGTGTTAGCCAATTGTGCTTCTTCAGAAGATTGGGTAGATTAGGATAATAGTCAGAGATTTTGGGTAATCTTTTTTTTCAGGATAATGTTCCTAAATAAAGCCACTTGGCTCTTTTTCCGTCACTGACAAAATGAAAAAATACCCACATTTAATTAAAATGCTACTGATTGTTGAGGTCCAGTGCAGCGGCATCAGTGTATATATAATATCAAGATACACTGACTCCTAATTTACACTTAAGTCCAACGCTGATGATGCAAGCATCGAATTGTGCACCTGAGATTAAATTACCATAAATTATGCACATTATATGCAGAGTATCTGCTAATGTTACACTTAGACTAGTGAGGTAATCAAAACTGTACAAAGCAGACTGAGAAAAAAACCCCAGAAGAAATCCAAAGGGGCGCCATGGTGACAGTCAGTAACGCTGCTGCCTCATAGCAAAAATTCCTGGGTTCAATTCCTGGATCGGGTGCCTTTCTGTGTGGAGTTTGCGAGTTCTCTTTCCCCGTGTCCGCGTGGGTTTTTGCCAGGTACTCCCACTTTGCCAGTTTCCTTCCACCATCCGAAAACACGCGACTGCCTGGGTTAATGTTCCTGCTCTGTGTATTGCCCCAAAAGTGCCCTACGATGTACCGGCATCACATTCTGAGCATTACCCCACCTTGTGCCCTCTGTCAGCTGGGAAAAGCGCTGCTCCTCCCCCATGACCCTGTACAGGATTAAGTGGGTGTTGATAATGAATGAATGAAAAATTAACAATGCAAAGGTGATGGAAAAAACGAAGTCAAACCAACAACCAATACCTGAATCAAATTGCAACCCCAAAATCGTGACGATTCATGGAATCGCCTGAGTGAGCCGAACCTTACAGCATAATTCGTGGTGGCTGCCCTAACAAG
Organism: Mordacia mordax; assembly: GCA_036362905.1. Taxonomy (NCBI): domain Eukaryota; kingdom Metazoa; phylum Chordata; class Hyperoartia; order Petromyzontiformes; family Petromyzontidae; genus Mordacia; species Mordacia mordax. The sequence goes on from JAZEWT010000004.1 coordinate 12,640,040, forward strand.
AACCCTCTGCGTTCTGTCCTCTGCATGCAGTGATGCCATATCCAAGGTCAAACACTGCGTGGCGACCGTGTAAACCCATGGCAGGCGCAACGTGTCCCACAGTTTACTTATTGCCTTGTGTTGGAACGTACCGTACACCGTGTAATCTCGCCCCTGTGGTCTCTTTTTGACTTGTGACCTTACTGTGGTAGAGGGGTTTGGGTGGTCCAATGAACAACAGTGCTGTGTCACCTGGAGTCCAGCACTCCTGTCCTGTCTCCCTTGTTAAACAGGTGTGGAGTTCAGTGCTCCTGCTAGGGGTCTCCTTTGAAGAATATGTCTGGAGTTTTGCATTTCTGGTAGAATTTTCATGATCGTGAAGAGGTCTAGGGAGAGGTTCCAGACAAAAATGTCGATCTTAAGACCCTCCAACTAAAAAAAGTTGGCATCAGAAAGAGAATTCCACTCTAAAATTCTGCTCCAATGTCCTCCTCCCCCCATATAATGGGGGGCAACTGACTAACCTGGGTCAACCTGGCAGTTGGCCGTTTAAACCGGTTGCGTGTGTGCCGTGCAGAGTTTTAAGATGAGCATGGAGAGCCGCTGTGTGATGAAGGATGAAGTGGTGGAAGAAGGAAAGCAGTTTTTGGATTTGCTCGGAGCAAGGCTGTCTGGTGAGTGCTCGCACTTCAGTTTGACTCCCAGTTGCTGCCCAATCAATGTCCCTGGCCAGCGCTAACACCTGTCACCGTCCTACGGGAGTGACCCATCAACCCTGACAACTTCCCCGTCCCACATCTGCGAGTGTGACCTCGCGTTTCATGTTGTTGCAATAGTGTTGAGTGGCGCGCACGTGTGGGTGTCTGCGTGTTGATGATCGCACGCCCTTGATCATTAACGCTTGAAAATGTAGAGAGCGGTGCGGTATCGATTACACTCACAGTCAACACCGGTGACGATTTTGTGAACCGGTCCTGGGCCTCCCCTAGGTCGAGTCGGCCTCAAACGAGCACCTGGTGTGGTGTATAAACATCGCCATTAGGGAGACAAAGGCAGCCGGGCGTGTTGTTGGCCTCCTACCCACCTCCTCTGCTGTGCCTTAATAGGTGCTCGCTAATAGCACTTGCCCTACAACTTGTAAACGCTATCTGAGAGGGGGGGGATAGAGGTTGGGTGGGATGTTTGCGTGCATGTGTGGGCGTTCATGCATGGGGCTCTGGACAGGTGCGGGGGGACTGGTAACCCCCCCACCTTCAATTTAATTACCACTAAACCACGTAAACATAAAGAAATCCTCTACATTTTCTACAACATCCCACAGCCCAGAACGAGGAGGTTTACCACATCTTTCGTTTGGAGTTTCAGAGAGCGGTGCGGCATTGCAAGGACGAGTGGTTGTCGCGGGCTGCTGAGGAGATGGAGTCTGCCTCGGTAGCCCGTTATCAAAAATTACGCATCCTTGAAAGAAGGGTAATAGGTGCAATGCTGCACCTATTACCCTTCTTAAAGGTGAAAATGGTGATCCAATCTCCTACCCCCAGGAACAGCAGAGATGTAAGGAATTCCAACAGAACCTGCATCTCTGCTTTATTGACCTGGTCAAGGCCTACGATACCATCAGTAAGCCAGGGCTGTGGATTATTCTTCGTGCTTTCGGGCTCCCTGACACCCTGCTAACCATCATTAAGGACCTTCATGAGGGTGGGCAAGCCCGGATAAAGCTACGTGGTTGGGAGTCAGAGCCATTCCCTGTTCACCTTGGAGTGTGACAGGGATGCCATCTGGCTGCTACATTATTCAACATCTTTTTTGACCACGTGGTTCGAGAGGCTTTCCATGAATGTTCCAGTGGAATTTCCATCTGGTACAGGTACAATAGGAGGCTGATCGAAGCCTGGGTGCAGTCAAGGGATGGCTCTCTATTGGCCAACCACGTTACCTATGCCGATGATTTGGTGATCGCTGCTCATTCTAAGGAGGAGTTGGGGCCTCTGCTGTTGAACCTTGAGAACGCCACAAAAAGGTGGGATCTTACCATCAGTCCCACCAAAACAAAGCACCTGTCTGGGTATTTCGTACCACCGAATACTCCACCTTCTCAGTTCTTCATTAGTGATGGCTCAGTTGTGGAGACAGTGAAGAAATTTCCATACCGAGGCAGTGTGCTTATGGCCAGTTACGGTTTGACAGCGGAGGTCTCGCTCCGAATCAGTTGGGCAGCATTATCGTTTCATCGGCTACGTAACGCTGTGTGGATGCTGCCTGGCCTGTCACTCCGTACGAAACTTTGGGTCTTCTCAACTGCAGTCATGCCCTCCCTTCTCTATGCTTGCGAAACGTGGATCCCCCTGGCGGAATATCTGCGCCATCTTGAAACTTTCTGGCTGGTCTGCCCACGATCCACCCTGGGTTTAACGAGGTTGGATTGTGTGAGGAGCTCACAAATTCTGGAAAGATCTGGACAAAGTCCCATTGGTGAGCTCCTTCGGCGGGCGAGAATGTGGTGGCTGGGTCATGTAGCCCGTATGCCCAGCCACCGCATGCCCAAGCAGTTGCTGTTTGGCCGGATAGAGGGGGCTGAACGAGCGCGGCATGGGCTATAGAAGAGATAGACTGATGTGGCATAGGGGACCTGGAGTGGAGTGGACTTGCTGAAGACTGGTACCAGCGTTGTCAAGATCGACCTTTTGTGGAGGAGGATCGTGAAGGACGCTACGGGGCAGTTGGAGGCAGTCACCCTCCAACAACAATAGAGGGCAGAGGAGCGATGGGTGGCTACAACACAGCAAATTGGCACAGTAGGGAGCATAGGTGGTGCATCTGCCAGTCTTCTCAGTCAGGCAACCCATAACACCTGGGTCTATCCTGTGACCTCCTGTCAGCGAGCCTCCGACACTTCACGTGGCCTCAAGGTGCATATGGCCTGGCACAAGCGCCTTGTGACGTCACCACCACTTAGTGGCGAATGGCGGTTGTTGTTGTTGCATGACGTGTCCGTTTGGCCCTGTCCCCAGGCCTCCCGGGGCTGCTGGGCTGGCTGGATGCGGCGTGGACCTCGCTCCAGGCCCACATCTGCCGCCAGCACCGCTGGCTATTGGCTGCCCTGGACGTGGCCAAGGCCGGGATCTTGGCGTCGCACCAGGCCCGCCCGCACGGGCCAGGGTCTACGCACGCGCAGGTTACCCAAGACTCATTCCTCGCTCTGGTTGCCCTTCCAGCCTGAGCTCCCCCTGCCCCCCCCACGCCCCGTCAGCCCACCCCGCCGTGAGCTGGCCCAGTACACTCAGTGGTGCCACCGTGTGAGGTCCACTGCCAGCGGTGATAAACGTTACGTAAACGTAACGTTTATTACAGTTGTGGTCATATCACACCCCCACGTGTACTGTAATAAATACTGCGGCCACTTTATTACTGGTACGCTGTACCAGACTCTACCGGCTTACTTTCGCCTCCAGGTACCGCAGGACGGGAACAGATGCTGCGCTTCCTTCACTCGTTCTTTCTATCTGCTTCATACCATCATTAACGATCTTTGGTCTTTGTACCCGAGGCCTTTCTGTTATCTGCCTTTGAGCTAATTTTAAAAACCAAGTTTCAAAATAGTTACATAAATGGAATTTGCATGTCTAGGAATTACTGGGTTCTTTTAATAATGTGCATATGGTTAATTATTACCTTGGCATAACCTTAGAGATTATTACCTCACAGATCGGTATGTGGAAGATTTACCTTCAGAGATCCTATGTGAAAGTTTGCGGTAAGCTCAAGAGATAACCCTGGTTTCCCACCTCACCTAAAGACCAAAGCCAAACACACATTGCTCAGCCTAGGTCTCTCAAAAGCGTGCCGTATCCTCTAATAAAGTTCAACACAACACTGGTACCAGATTTCGGTGGGAATTCATTCCCACCACCTCGACACAGATGCCAATTCCTGGGCTGTCCAGATTTAACGCAGAACAGATGGCAACCGTAAGCAGCCTCCACTGACTCAAGTGGGACACAGTCTGAGCATAGAATAAGTAAATCCCAGGGTGTGGCGATGTAAGTATTCCTGGATCGCTGGATGAGAATTGTTCTGAAAACCTGCTCTTTTGGAGTTCGTCGTGGTACGGGTGTTTTCCTTTGACAATTCGCTTAAAAACATATGTAAGGAGGTGAAACATCGTGAAGAAATTATACACTCGCCACAGTAAACTCAGAAAAAACGATTCTTAAGAGAAATTCTCAATCACCTGGCCTGATCACAAACACCTTGGTAGCATCACCTCAACTTAGTTGGCGCAGTGGTAGCATTTTGAAGGCCTTGAAGTCCTCTGGCTAGGACTGTTGATGCTGTTGACCGTTGTGTGCTTTGATGATGGCTTGCTATCGACCTACACCTGCTCAAGAACACTTATTTCTTCCATTATTTGTGTAAAAATGTATTTTTTGTTATTTTATCTCCTTCATTGATTTATAGTCATTTTTTACTTTAATTGAACTTCTCTGATGTTGTTGTGATGTAGGTTTTCACAGCTCGATGCATGATGATTGTTTCCAAAAGCTGCTCTTTTGGGATAGCCACGTCAAGAGAGGAGCGATCGGCGCGGCTATCCCAAAAGAGCAGCTTTTGGAAGCAATCCTCTGATGTTCTTGTTGACATGCCGTTCTCTTCACAGCTCTGTGCAGCGCTGTGTGACCCTCTGGTGAAAAGCACTCTAGTGGTGCCAAATATAATTATTATCTGTGCCTCACAGCAAGAAGCTTCTGCCCGAGGCAGTTTGACTCCCACCTAGGATGCCTTTCTCTGTAGAGTTTGCGTGTTCTTCCCTCGTTCAGTGTGGGTTTCCTCCAGGTTTCTCCCACAACTAAAAATAAAAACTCATTAATTCATTGCCCGATAGCATTGGGATCTCCGGATGACAGATGCTATTATAGAAACATAATAAATAACCGGCATTATTAGCGACTAACGGCGACGGTCGTTGTGGCATCACAGGGCGAAGGGCAGCTGCTGGACCTGGAGCTGGCGCGGGACACAGTGGAGCACCTGTCGCTGCGTCTGCACCACGAGCGCTACCTGGGCCATGCACGCGGAGCGGCGCGCGCCGCACGCGCCCTCGCTCTCGCCAGCGACGCGCGGCGCAGTGACAGGTTAGCCGCTGGCGCCTACACGTGTGACCGGCGACGTCTCCGCAGCAGAAATAATCCGCCACCCACCCCACTCTCCCCAGTCACCAACTCCTCTCCTACCCCCCACCCCCCTCCAAAAAAAAATCACCCCCCTTTCTCTACCAGTGGGTCGCGACCCATCAGTTGGCCACGGGTGCCACCTGGTGGTCCGTGGAGAGCCCTAGCGGGTCTTGTTTTGAAAAAAGTTTAGAATCCCACCTAAAAGCAATTACTTATTGTAACGATGGCGTCATTGTTTGCGAAGAGGTGTATGAGGTCATGATATGCTAAGACGTCTTGAGATGTGGAGACGTCAACACAGGGGGTCGGGAGACCAACACAGCACATGAGGGGGTGGATGGCCAGCACCACACCCTGCTGCCTTTGTCTCCCCAGTATATACATTGCACCTAGCACTCATGGGGAGGCTGAGGTCCACGAGTGGCTCAGATAATCGTCACCAGTGTTGCCCGTGAGCAGACATCGAACCAGGATCAGCGGGTTCGTCGTGCGCTAACCTCTACGCCACCATTCCCTCAACCCTCGTCCAACCCCTTACTGTATGGGCACTCGCACAAGAGGCGTCCAGGCACTGAGCTGTGGAGAGAGTTAACGGATTTGGACAGCGCCTCTGTTTCATCGTTTGCGCCAAAGCCAATGCCCGCTGTCCACGCTCCGCCACCTGGCAGGAGCTTGATCTATGCCCTGGCCATGGCCGTAATTGTAATTCTCGGAATTTAATGATGCTTTTAAAACGCCGAGAGCGATATTTTACGCCGTCCTAATAATCGTATTTTCAAGCTGTCAGATATTGCTGTAAATTCCCTAGCGACCCCACCTTGCGATTTCCTCAGAAGTTTCATTTCATAAATTAATGGGGATTTTCTCCGTGGGAGCCAACAATTGAATATATAATAACACTAATAATAGCACGGTTCAAAACGTGGGAAAACTTCATGCTTGGTCAAGGATGAGACACGAATATGGAGGCGTCACCAGGAAACCGCAGGGGGGGGTGGGAGTCGCCTAGGCAACTGTGCAGATGACCTGCATGAACCCGTCAGACACTGCTTCCTATGTTTTATGTTATCGGCCAATTAATTAACGAGTTTTTTTTATATATTTGGAGAGGAAACCGGAGAACCAGGAGCAAACTAATGCTGAACAGGGGGAAAACACACACGCTTCACTCAGATTAAGGCACCCTCGGTGGGGAACGGACTGTTTCAGGCAGGGCATTGTTTCTGTGAGGCGTCAATATTATTATTATTAGATGTTAGTATGGCGCCACCCTGTTTGTCTACCCGAGAAAGACTTGCCGAGCTTCAAAGCTCGTCTTCAGGGAGGTGTGGTGTCCCCTCTGTGTGATATTTGGCCGAGTTATTTTTTGAGCTTTTGTCAGTGAGCGAGTGCCAAAGAGTCTTAGAAAAAATAACATTATGAAAGAGGCGTTGTCACATACACCGGTGGTGACCTTTGTAAAACATCGCTGGTGCACAGTACTGGTTGCTTTAGATGCTTAATTGCTCTATACTCTTCATATCTGATATTAACGATCCCCGCTTCCAAGACATCTGCCGATCATTGAAGAGTCGGCCAAACTTCTTCTACAGAAGCTCTGTAGAGCTCCCTCAAGTGGAAGCCCTTTTGACAGGAAGGCATGAGCAAGAAATTACAGGGCTGCTCCTTTTTCTCTCCCAAGTCACTGAATAGCATGCAATGACTAGAGCCCCCAGTATAACGTTAGCAGACTGCACAGTCAAGAACTGTTAGTGAGCACTAACAGTATTTGATTGTGCAGCTGTGTGCAGCGCTTTGTGACCCTCGGGTGAATAGCGTCATAAAAATGCAATTATTATTATTAGCATCTAGAGAGGACAGCTTGACACTGCAGGGGGTGGGTGACCAGCACCACGCCAAGCTGCCTTTATCTCCATTTCGACCTTGGGGAGGCCCATGTCGGCATCAGAAAATTGTCATTGGTCTTGGTCATGAGCGGTAATCGAATTCGTCTTGCCGACTTTTTAGTGTAGCGCGCTAACTGCTACACTACCTGCTACACTACCACTCTCCAAAACTGCATGCGAGCACTGCATCAATCACCTTTTAGGGCACGTTGGCATAAATAAGCTCGTCTGGCGAAAATAACAAAAAAATGGGAATGTTTTAAAACCAGGTTTCCATCCTTCTGAAGCAACAACTACACTACGTTGAAATTACATGATATTGTTTGCTATCGGGCATATGCTCGCGAATGTAGGCCACAAATAATCGTTACCATGCGAGGATGCGTTTGTTCTCTAGCATGTAGAGTTGGCGATTGTTCGAGCTCACGAGGTCTGGCTCTGCTCTGCGCTCTGTTCCAGTTGGGAAGAGTTTGGTGCCAACTGCCTGGAGCTGTGGGATTGGCTGTGCGACGTGGAGGCGGTGATGTCAGAGGACAACGACTTGATGATGTCAGAGGAGCACTGGCACCAGCTGTCCAAGGTTGGTCGGCACAGATGTGGCTGGCACCGCTCATCTGCTTTGTAAGAAATCACCTCAACAATAATTGTATTACTGTGATGGGCTGGTATCATATCCTGGGTATATCCCTGCCTTGTGTCCTCTGTCTGCCAAGATAGACTCCGATCCCCTGCGATCCAGTATAGGATTAAGCAGGGCCTGATGATGATAAATGATTGTATTAAACTTGTCCTGAATTTGGGTTAGTCACACACTCTCCTTGGGGTGTGGCTGATTTGCCTGCGTATCGAACATTGATGATACAACTCTATGGGTGCTTATGCTGCATCTGTTTCGTGCAACCTCGTTTCCAGACACTGTACGGAACTGTGAGTGTATTTATTCTTGTCGATGCTCGGGGGAGTTGACCTTAATCTCAACTAGGGTAGGGAACCTACAGCACAGGTGTCTGCAGGAAGAATATTTCAGACTGCAAGAGCAGCAGAGGAGACTGAGTGATCTCCCACTAAGTGAAGGTTGACTCGTGTCTTCGATCGAAGGTCTTTATTGTTGAAGTCGAGAGTACGTTGAGAGTAGAGTGCAATCAGAAACAGTCACCTCTGGCTGCTTTTCTGTTGAATGAACTCAAAATCAAAACATTGCTTAGGATTATTTTATGCATTCATTCTTTGATTATCAACAATGACTTAATATTGTTTAGGGTCACAGAGAGGGCCAGAGCCTATCCTGGCTGACAGAGGGTGCAAGGTGGCGAATTCCCAGGATGTGATGCCAGTACATCACTGGGCATGCTTAGGTTTTTGAAAGCAGAATTTTGCTCCCTGCAACAATGAGCATTTGTTTGTAAGCAACTATCAGCCTGTTATCCATTCACATCGCCCCCTGTCAGATAACAGTTAAGTCCACTACAATTATGCAGCACTCACATGAAGGACTGGTGCAGCTATAACCACATAGGTGTGAGGAATTATCTTGGAGGTCTCTGATTCTGTAGCGGTTGTGCGCTTGAGTGTTTGGCCTCCCAGACAAGGACGCAGTGGATGTTTGGATCGGAGTCCGTATGTGACACGGCGGCGTTCCGTCGCGCTCCAGGTTTACCGTGTGGAGCTCACGATGTGGCTGCCCAAGAAGAGGCAGATCTTCACTCAGGGCCAGGAGCTCGTGAGCCTCAACCAGACGCTCACCGACACCGTGCGCTTTAAGCTCGAGCAGTTGGAGGCCAAGTGGAACTCGGTTGAGGTACGGAGATGTGGCAAGGTGTGTTTTGTTTTATTTTATTCGTCGTAGACGCTCTAGCTCAAGCCCAAGGGACCTATAGCAATGGTTTAATTTCAACCGGGTCTGATCTTGGGTTGGGGACCCAGAAAATAATTATACACCTAACACACCACATTCAGTTTACCTTTTGCTAAAGCTGTGGTTGTTTGTGATGCATCCCCATACTCTACCAACAACATGGAAGCTATCCAGTGAGACATTAAGGCCTTCTTACAATGCTGACAAGGTACTAACAGTAGTCTACAGATAAGAACTAACACTCAACTTACTTTGAGCAGAGTTCTAGCAACTCGGACAAACAGAAGATGGAGGTTTGAGTTGTGCAATTGATAACATGGAGATATGCACTGTCCTGTGATAATACAATGTTTAAAATAATGTATGGATGGTAGGAAACGCTGAATCTCATAGAACACGTCCTTGGTATTAATGAATAGAACACGTCCTTGATATTAATGCAGGTGTCAGGGAAATAAGATTCTGACAATAGAGATTATTCATAGCGATCACCCGGGCGAAAGGAAGCCATTACATAAGCATGAGAGAGTGACAGGAGCAAATTCAGATTTTGCGATGGACTTAAAAAACAAATCCCTCTACCTTATTGTTGGCGTTTTACACAACACTAGTTTACTGTTGACCGTGTATTTTTTTATTTATTTCACTTCATGCTTCCTGATAATATTTTTGTTCAGTTAAAACTGTACCTTAATCACAGTAAGGAGGTTATGAGTTTAAATTGCAGTTGAACATCAGTTAAGTTCATCATTCCTTCGGAGTGTGCTTAAACAAATTGAAAGCCTGCCCAATACCTTGTGGCCATTTTAAAGGCCTCTCTAAAGTAGATCTGTGATAGCTGTGTCTGTGAGTCACTGTGCGAAGGATCCGGGTGGAGTCTTCACATCGCATCGTGATACCCATAGCATGATCAGGATAAAAGCTTCGGATATTTTGTCCATTTCAGTAAAAAAAGTTTTTGAAACAACAAATCGAGGAACACCACCGTAGCACTGAGCTGCTTTGTGCATTTTCACTTCCATTACAATCGATATTCGTATTGTATGTCTATTGATTATGTCGCTTCGGATATGGCGTGTGCCACATGATAAATCATACAGTCATAATGAGTTTGGGCAGCAGGGTGGCACAGTGGTAACATGAAGGAACGAAAACCCTGTCTGACTTGGTTCGATTCCTGCCTCGGGTACCTTTCTGTGTGGCGTTTGTATGTTCTCCCCATGTTCTGCGTGGCTTTCCTCCGGGTTCTTTCACTTTCTCCTACAACTGAAAAAAGATGAATAAATTAATTGGCCGGTAACATCATAATATACAGGACTCAGTTTTCTGGCATATGTTGATGCCGGCTAACTGTGTGGTTGCCTTCCCCCTCCCTCCTCCACCTCTCTACTGTTTCCTCGCACCTCTGAGCCATTCTCTTTTCGAATGAAATCCCTTTGAAATCACGTGACTATGTGCCACGCATTATAAATTGTACCTGTGTTTATTAGAATTTCCTCGGGGATGACGCGCCACAGGGGTTCCTGGCGGCGGCGTGCGGGGAGAGCGTAGAGCCGCCGGCGTGCGAGTCGCTGAGCCCGGCCGCGGCGAGGATGGTGTGCCGCCTGGAGGGCCGCGTGCGCGAGCTCAAGGCATGGCTCCGCGACGCCGAGACGCTCGTGTTCGACGGCTGCGTCGAGCGCCGCACGCCCACCGACCTCGACCGCCAGCTCCACTGCTTCAAGGTGCCGCAGCCCGCGCTACTACCACCACCACCCACCACCACCATCATTGCCGCACCGTGGCTCCACCACCACTGCTACCGCACTCTGACTCCACCACCACCAACACCGTGGCTGCACCACCACAACGGCTGCTACACCGTGGCTCCACAACCGCCAGCAGTGATGTCACCATCACAGAGCAGCGCTAACTACATCGCTGCAAAGCGAGCCACGTGACTGTTCATCACATGATATTCTATCATTCTTAGAGCTGGAATAAATCTCACAGCAAGAAATTTCTGTGTTCGATTCTGAGTTCGGGTGCCTTTTTGTGTTGAATTTGCATGTTTGCATAGGATTTACCCAGGTATTCCAACTTCCTCCCACAATCCAAGACAAACCGCTGCCAAGGTCAATTGGCCTGCCAACTAAATTGCCCCCTGTGCCCTGCAATGAACTGGCCTCCCATCCTGGGCATAGCCACCCTTTGCGACGTACGTCTGCCGGGATAGGCTCCAGCTAGCGGGTACCGGTAGCAAACAAACGAGCGAATGAAGGACAGAGGCATTGTTTACCTTCTCCGCGCAGTCCCTGTGCCACGAGATCAGGCGCCGGCGTGGAGGCGTGGCGGCGCTGGTGCGGCTGTGTCACCGTTTGCTGGAGGGGGTGGGCAGCGGAGACGGTGGCGACGATGGCGGGAGGGGGGCGGATGGGCAGAACCTGCAGCTCGCGGCGGTGTCGCTTGAGCGCCGCTGGGAGGCCGTCGTGCTGCAGGCCGTGCACTGGCAGTCGCGGCTCCAGCGCCGGCTCAACGCGAAGCAGGTGGGTGCGAGTTGGGAGGAGAGCGTGGGGGGCAATAGAGGGGGGGAGGGCGGGGGGGGCAGCGGGGACAGTGAGTTGCGAGATTAGACGGGGAGAGATGGCTCAGTGGTGTGGTGAGTAGCGCTGCCGCTACACAGCAAACATTTTCCGGGTTTGATTCCTTGCTCCGGTGCCTCCCTGTGTGGAGCTTGCATGTTCTCTCCCCGTGTCTGCGTGGATCTTCACCAAGTACTGCGATTTTCTCCTGCACTCAAAAGACATGCTACCTCGGTTAATTGGCCCTGCTGACTAAATTGTCCCTGGTGACCTGAGATGTCATAATTTGCTTTCCCTTCCCCAATGGACAACTTTTAAAAAGAGTTAATTCAACATTGGTGTGGCAAGTGTAATTAAATTAATAATTATAGATTTTAAAGGACGTTGCCCTCAAGAGTTGCTCTCTTTCAGGATAGCCACGTTGAGCGTTCCTCCACTCTCCTTCATAACGTTTCACCGTGCATGGTGCATACAGTATCATACTATCCTGATGATGCGTCTGGGAGGTGAAATCAGTGGTGAGCGATATCTGAACTGGTCCTGGGCTTCCTCGCCTTCACCCACCCGCACTGACTAGTCTGGTGAGGTATGGTCAGACTGCACTGGGAGACCTCCAACAACAGACTGATAGAGGAAGCACTGTGAATTATAATAATTAATTTAACATACAGCTGTCATATGGACAGTGCTCACACTGTGGCAGCAATATGTGATTTCTCTTTATTAATAACAAAACTTGGCAAGGCACACTTGCAGGAAGCACGTGTTGTTTTGTGATTATACATTGCGGCTTGAGACACAGCTGCATTTATACCCCATATCAATCAAAATTCTGCCGTATTCTCTTCCTGCCATGATTCACAATTCACGGCGCGCACGCAGCTACGTGAGAAACCTCCCCGTAACGTTTCCTGGTGTTGGCGTTTTCTATCCCTCTGTCTCCAGGTAACCCTCAATTACGTGGATGCCTCCCAGTCCGACCTGTCAATCTCACCTGTGGAAGGCCTGGAGTGGGATGAGACGGCGGACCTGGGAAATGAGCTGTCGGCCGCCTGCGCCGAGCAACCGCCCCCGGTGTCCTCGTCCACGCCGAGCGACGCCGGAAAACCTTCAGCTGTGGACGCCTGGAGCATGGGCCAGTCGTTCCTCCGAACCAGCCAAGACTCCGGCGTCTCGCCGGACTTGTGCTGGAGCCACGGTCGATCGGACAGAGCGACCCAGCGATCCGCGGCTGAGTCGGGCAAAGACGGCGGTGGCGCCGGTCGTCCCGACGAACCGCGTGAGGCCGACAACGGCCAGGACTCGTTCTCATCCACGGATTCGCTGCTCAACCTCCTGGACGGGCTGCTGCTGGCCGGAAGCGGCGGGAAGCGCTCGTGCGAGTGCGAGAGTGGCATCGCGAGTGAAGGCGATGCGGCCACGGCTTCGGACTCGGGGCTTCTGTCGGAGGAGGTTGTGGACGTCGACGGTGACGCGTGCTCCTCCTCGTCCAAGGCCGGGGATGTGCCGGCCTACAGGCCTGATCCCTTCACCGGGCTACTCGCGTTCGCGGGCTACGGCGGCTTGTCATCGGACGATGAGTGCGACGAGTACCTGGACACAGGAAAGAAGCCCGAGGGTAATGCGGGAAGTACTACGAGCCAAGCCAGAGTCCCAAAGCGAGAGTGCGGCTGTGATAATCCAGAACTCCAGGAAGCGCTAACCTTCTACGATTATTCTTACCTGAAAGAGGACAATCTGAAGAACACCATGGCTTTCTCCGGCCTTCCAACGATCGTTATACAAAGCGACAATGGCGAAGATGCGCTTGATTTAAGCAACAGCAACAAGACACGTAATAACGCACTGACGAGTACCAGTCCCTGCTCTTCTAAGATCGCAGGATACATGCAGGATTATGAAAATACGGGCCAGCTGAGCCCGATGTCATCTTTTATGGGGCAGCGTTCCAGCAACGTTTTCCAGGAGTTTAAGCTGGGCAAGATATGCACGGAAAAAGGTGACCACTTTGACACCATGATACACCAGGAGGACTTTGTGAACGTACCCAGAGAAAGGCCCCAAAGTTTTATATCGAGCTGCCTTGCTGAAAGCAACAAATTGGGAAAAAGTGCCTACTTAAATGAAAGCAGCTTGCACCTTCTTCAGGAGCCAGAGTCGCCACAAGCTGCAGTCTTCAAATGTTCCGATTTCAATGAGCGCAATGGCTCCAACAAGTCACCACCAAGCGCAGACGCCAAGCCAGCTTCAGATCACGGTTGGGAGGACCTCTCGGCCATCATCAAAAGCCTGGAGAACAGGCCGGCCAGTCCCTTTGATGGAAAGACCAATGACGGGCGACAGAGCGCCTCGTTGCCAGATGAAGACGTCAACCTGAGCTTGATCGTCAACACCTCCAGGGCGTCCATGTGCTCAGACGATGAGGAGGATGACATCGACCTCCTCTCGAGCTCCAGCACTATGCTGAGTGACGATGGCAGCAAGCTGGAGAAGGACAGCTCCTCCAACTCCGAGGACTGGCGCGTCGACTCCGATTGCAGCGACAGCTCTTCTTCGCTCGACGAAGAGCTGAAGGATCAGAAGTTTTACGTCACTCCGCCATGGGAGAACATCTCGAAGGAAAGGATGCCCCTGCTCCACAGGAGCCCTATGTTGCTGTCGAGCAAGCTCTACTCGCGCTTTTCGGTGTCACCCTTAACCGCAACGGGACATTTTTTTGGCTCGAGTTTTAAAGCAGAGCCCGGAAGCTTTCCGACCGGCAGTCCCACCAAAGGCCAGGTGCACCCGCTACTGGATGACATAAAAAATGGCAACGTAAGCAATGTGTGCGAAACCCTGCCTGAAGCTGCGCACACGGAAAAGTGGGCTTGCGGAGATCCCAGCATTCACGACCAAACCTCGTTGTGGATGCAGCGAGGGGCCTTCCCAATTACGGCTGACACTTGCCCTCCGTACAGTGATACGGATACAAACTATAAATACGCCATTGACCACGAGAGTGAGATTTTTAGCAGGGGTGACAATTACCCTCTCCTTGCCGAAAGTGTCACATCTCTGACACGAGAAAGAAAATATCTGGGTAAGCAGACAGGAGACAGCGGTGATTCGGTGAACTCCAAAGGAGGTGAAAAAAGTGCTGTGGAGCTCAGAGAGGAATTGTCTTCGTTGTGCTACAGAGCTTCAGAACAGCTTCGCAATCTGAAATCTACGGATGCCTCCAACGGACTTGGATTCCTCGTCAGGGACGACTCGGACTCGTCACTCTCTGCACACACCGACGAGGACAACGTCTGCGATGCGGACTGCGAGCCCATCACCCCACCACCCGATCCCCGCGGGGCCTCCCACCCCTCTCCTTGGGCCGGCGGAGATGCTGACAACAGGTTGTGGGCGATGGAGAAACACTTCTGGACTCGTCCCATTCGCGAAAGAGGCACCACGCTGAACGTGAACAGCAACAGCAGCAGAGAGGAGTGGTGTGTGGCATCTGAGTTTCTGGAGAGCGACGGTCGTGCTGGTAATTTTAAACTGGGGGAAGAGGTTCTGGGCGTGTACAGCTTTGTGGATGGAGTCATAAAAGCAGCTGTCACTCACATTAAGGAATCAGAGATGGCTGCCCCCTCCTCTTCTTTGTCTGTCGACGGTGAAATTCCCCACCACGGGGAGAAGCCTCGTGCACATGGAGAGTCGGTTCCACGCGTCTCGCAAGGGACTGAGTGCGTGGAGCTCGGTAATCATGGAGTAGCCATGGGGATCCTGCATGAAGGAAGACGTTTGCCCAGAAACGGGAGCGGTGATGTCGCCGGCCGTCACTCTTCGGTGAGCGGTGCGGAGAGAGAGCGCCCGGGTGGAGCAAGCTGGGGGGTCGGCGATTTCGCGCAGCCGCGAGAAGGTGCGCGAACGCGGTGGTGGCAGCGTCATGATGTGCTGGGAGCAGAGCAGGAGGCGGCGTTGTCGGGGTCGTCCTGCCGAGAGATGACGGTTGAGCGTGTGGGTGCTCAAGCAGAAGGCAAAACGTCAATCAAATTGCCTGACTTACCAGCACTTAGCTCGCCAGCTGCTCCAAACGAAAATGTATCCACGCCTGCCTCGTCTGACCTGGAACCCAAAACGCCTCGTGGCGAGCGTCCCGTAGAACCACAGCAAACTGCTGTCAGCAACTTTATCGAGTGCTCGACTCGAGGTAGGGGAACGCCGGGAAATTCGAGATCCCGGCTGGAAATCTCAAACTCACTGCCGTGCACCATGGTCTCCGGGCAAACGAGCTGGGACATCAACTGCAACAGCGAGGAGCAGCAAGCGCTGAGCGGCAGCGGTGGTGGTGAAGAGGCCACGCCGGGGTCAGCCGCCCGGAACTCACCGACCCTGAGGAAGCGCCCGCAGATGGGCACCAGAAGTCTGAGCGGCGGTGGAAAAATGCTGATGGTGGCATCAGAGGCGCCACCCTCGCCATCGAAGGAGGTGGGATGCAGCACCACCACCGCCGCATGTCGCTAATCTTATACGACTCGTCCCAGTCTTAGCACAGTCACCCTTTTGTCTTCTCGATACATGTCTAACACATCACCTGCCTATCTGTAATCATTCTTACTTTCTTTGTGTGCTTGCTGATAACTGTAACACGTTTATATTACTGATCTTGTCTGTCCGAAAAAATATTTAACAGCTGTCTTAAAGACCACGTTTCTTAGATAAACTTAAAAAGTAAACATCAGCATGTACTGCTTATAGAACCAGGAATCCTAACCAGGACGATCCTCTCAAGCCTTGCTCTTTCAGGATAGCCATGTCAAGCATTCCTCTTCTCTTTTACATGACGTCTCGCCTCCCACGTTGGAGGAAACGTTCCGAAGGAGAGAGAAGTTGCGCTCGACACGGCTGTGCCAAAAGAGCAGCCCTAGAGAGCAGTCCTCATTGCAGGTCGAGCGTCAACTCGTTCCCAGTGAGGCAGCGAAGCTCGCGGAAGCCGTTCCGCTCGCGCGCGCGCGCGCGATATTTCACGAGCGCGCGTCTCTCGGTGTCGTCGTTCAGCGTGCGCCGACCGAGGGGGCGCGCGTCCGGCCGTCAGCCCACACTCATGGGGAAGCGCCCATCGACGGCGGCGGCCTGTGTGGCAACGGGCGGGCGAGGCCCGTCCCTCCCGTCCGCACTGGCTGGAAGATGGCGGCCGTGCGTGCGCCGTCGAGTGGACCGGCGGAACACGAGCCGTCGCCCGGTTCACCAGCCCAGGTAACGGCGAAGGCCCGTCGCTGTGATGATCATCTCCGAGTGGATGGCGAGACGATAAATGGCGCTGCTCTAGAGGATCTCGTCGATCTTTCCGGCACGGGTTTGCGTTGACATTTTCCAACGTGGTTTTGTTGGAACCACCAAATGTTTTTAGCGGAATTCATGTCAGCCGTAGATTTTGTGTTTTCCTCTCTCCAATTGGGAAGTTTGCGTTGGGGTTTTTTCGGTGCGGACGCATGCGTCCACACACCATCACGAGCAGCTCCAATCGATCTGCGTGCCTGTGTCTTCTGTGCAGCGCTTTGTGACCCTCGAGTGAAAAGCGCTCTATAAATACAATTATCATTATTATTATGCATAACATTTTATAAAGGGGCATGAAAGCAATGAGCACAAAATCGAATATATATTATAGGTTTATGAAGCCGTCCACGATCTTGCATTGACTTTTATTTTTACTTATTGCTTTGTTTTTTTTTCTGTAATTTTTTTTGTTGTTTCCTTGTTTACTTTTTAAAGATTAAAAAATTAAATCAAAGCAAAAGCAATGCCTCACAAATCCCTTTTATTATTTTTTTTGTTTCTTGTTTTTCTTCTGCATCTGTGTAGATGTCAATAGCAGCAGAGCAAGATCAGAATCAAAGGTAATGCGGTTGATTCAATGCTTACCGCTCGCAGAAAGGGGCGCCGCAAAGATGCTCTGCGCCGCGAGCGTGCGCTGCAGCGTTGACCTTCACTTCCCACTCCCGCATTTAGCATTCCGTTAATAAACAAACAAAAGCACCTTCTTTTGCTCTCATTTCACCTCTTGCATGCATCTAGCGAAACGGGTCCGCAGTGGCACAGTGTGTTCGCATCCCCTTGCTTTAGATCCTGCTGTCATTATGATTTGTTCGGTTGTTATGAATTATGTTGTTTAATTTTATTTTGTTTATTCCCACCCACTACAATTGAGAACTTTTGCGAATTTTCACACTGGCTGGATCTCACTTCTCGCCGTGATGAATGGCAATTCATTTCTCGTTGGACGTTGGTAAACGGTTAAACGGAGGTTTTGCTTACGCGTTTATCCTTTAGCGTTTTCTCCTTTCGGTTTCTTGTCGTATTTTGTGCTTTTTGCTTTGTTTTTTTAGCAGAAATGAAAAGACAAGATGTCTCTCTGGCTTCCCCAAAGATGTCACCCCTTCCTGCATTACTGGCGAAGGAGGTTTGAAGAAGGTGACGATGGTGAGAGAAGGTTTGTTCGACGAAAGTTGCAAGAAGGCCCAGGAAAGTTTACGCTGTGTGAGACAAAGCGCAGCTGACGAGGAGCGCGTAAGTGGAGCAGAATCGACGAAGGGAAATCTGAAAGTAGCCGACAGTGATTTGAAGGTGCAGGGCAGAAACTCGCAGGTACAGAGTAGGGTGACGAGGGTCACGGAAAGGTCGTTAAGCAAAACGGTGAAGCGCGACGATAGACACCGTCACGTCTTCGAGAAGAAGAGGGAAGTCGCGCCGAAGGGCAGTGGCGTGAGCGCGAGCCTCACGGCGGAAGAGCGGACGATTTTAAAGAACAGCAGGGGTGTGGGCGGCGGCAGCGTTCCGCTCACGATCAAAGGCGGCATCGATTTCGCCGTTGGTGCCGGCGACGGTGCCGACATCGAGGACATCTCCAAGGTGGTGGCGAGCCATGCGGGCCGCGTGTGGAACGTCGGCTGCCTTATCTGGCTGCTGCTGCTGCTCGTGCTGTGGCTGGTGGCCGTGGGTCCCAGCTTCATCGCCCCCAGCAACTGCATGCGGTCGCGAGCCTCTCTCACCACTATGGGCATCACGCTGAGCTACCCGTGGGGGTCCCCGCCCATCTAGAGGGGCCGATGGTCGCGCGGGAGCCGTTGGGGAGCGGTAAGAGGAGGTGGGGGGGGAGATCCTCCTTGCTGAATGGTTGTATTCGACAAGCCTGTGGGGAGCACATAATTGAGAAGGTGAAGGTTTGGATTTATAGGGTTAGCCATTGGTAAGTTTATTCTTCAGTAATTGTTATTTTAGGGACCGGCACAATTGCCTATAGGAGGAGCGATATTAATAATCGACAATGGTAGGGAGGTCAGGGACTTGAGGGTTACGTACGCGCCTTTTAAACAATCGCAGGAAAGTTGCGCATTATTGTTTCTTTTTTGACGGTTAATTTTAACAGCTCCCTGGTTAAGAGGCATTCTTTGTAAGAAAGAATAAGTCCTGTAAAAAAAGATTTTAAGTTAATGTCAAACAGCACCTCCCATATATGATATTATGAGAACATTACCACTGGTATGTTAAGAAATGTGCCGTTTAAAAGGGATTGTTTTAACTTGCGATAAGGGGAGGATAGAGTTCACACTGTAGAGTGGTGTCATGCTAATCTTCAAAGCAAGAGCATCTTCATCAGACATAACCGGCTATCATTTATGAGCACAAGCGTTGTAATCGTTTAGGAATATAAGTACTACAGTATACGGTGTTAATAGTACAACACCACCGTTAAGTTCTGTAATAGCCGTTTAAAACAACAACCTGTATACTTGCCAACTATCTGCTTGTTCACGGCAGAATAATATACGAAGGCTCTAGGGGGGAATTGGGATGCCGAGTAAGGTAAGTGCAGCTTATTGCTGTGTTTTATATTATTGCAGTATTTTCTTTCTGTGTTTTTTTCCTCAATGCTTAGATTTACTGCTGTTGTCCCTGCCTGTGTTGTGGGTATTCGCCACTGAATCTCAGTCTGTCACCATAGTGGTCAAAGCTGATGTGATGGCAGCATGATCGATCGACCAATCTGACCTTGCACAGAAAAGTCAATGGTGCATCAATGACATGTTCATTTCACTGGTAGAAATTTACCAATTTTCAGCAGGTAGGCATCTTGTGATCATCGTGAGGTGGATATTTTTTTATTCTTTCCAACCTCTGCATGCACGTAAATACACACACATACACACCACCAGCCATGCTGTTGTCAACCTATATAGAATTTGCCTAAGCTGTCAAAGTCATACGCTCGAGTTGGAACCATACGACCAACCACTGCATACATTGCACAGTGCGCAGGATGATATAATTGGTCAGTTGGCAGCTAAAGGGCAGTGGAAAGGTGTGGATAGATGATATAGTCAACGAGCCCAGACCAGATCAACTCACTTGTCAGTGCGACCTTAAGTGGCATCACTAAACTTTAACGGCTTCTAATGTCTCTGCGTGGCCAATAACAGTTACATGTGAATGTCACTTGAAACGCCAGTGGATTATCAACTCAATCCACTTTCATTAGCTGTATTAATAAACGGGTACGACCTTTGAGTTCTGTTCTTAGTTCTCTTCTGGCTCGTAGACTCATAATCAATGGAAGGTTTTACCAAAGTGTAGTGCTTTCTGCGTTAGTGCAATAACACAGTAATCCTTCAGTTCATTCTCTGAGCATTGCGAATGATGTGGCCATTTACTTTATACTTATTTTTATCTTTCACGTCCTTTCTCCTTGCCGTATTCGCAAAGTATTACCGAAGCACTTTTTAGTTTTTTGCGGTGTGTATTTTTTTTAAATGCTAATATTGTTTAATACTATGTTCTTTTTCGGTGGGATTATTTTAGGGTATTACGGTAAAACGTACTATAGCTACGGGTGAGTTGAACTTTATAAATTATGGGTTTTTGAGTACTGTATATGATCAGTAACGATATCATTGATAATTTTTGTTATGGCATACATGTGTATAATCAGAGCCACTAGACAGTAGAACTACCAGGTCATGGGAAACAGCACTTAGAAAGACTGTGCCATATCTTCATATATTTGGAGATTCGCTATTGTCCTCTCATGCAGTTAATTTGCCCATTTAGTCCAGGAACTCAGACCAGGTATTTCGCTTTTCGGTTCCACCAGAGCTACCCTAACAAGAGTAGTTCCAATATCTTGAAGTCGGCAATAACAGTGAAATATCGTGGTAACCAGTTTAAATGAGTAGCTTTTCACGTCGGTATGAATAGGTTGATCCGAGTAGAATTTTTGCCACCAAAGGTGATACCAAATTTCTGATCTTGCTCAAGGACTAATTATACCGGATGTCCCGAGTGGGAGCAATGGCATCGAACCACTGTACATGGCTTCACTCCCGTGGCAGCTGTGGGCCCACGTTTTATTCCCAACGCCGCTCCCGCAACCGCAATTCACGATCGGATCCACCGTCATCACTGCCAGTCTCCAGGAGCATTTTCCCATTCCAACAGGAGCAATGCCTCGAGTGTCGGCGGAAACAAAAGCAACCTATGTTGAAAGGGATTGGCGATTGATTGACCCAGACAATGAGTAAGCCTTGTCTAGTGAGGCCCTGCTGGGTGGAGTGTGCGGTTGCAAGGCAGATGCAGTGTGAAAGCCATCCTGTGCTCGGGCATTGCCATGGGTGCTGACCCTGGCTCTCTCTCTCTTCGCCTTTCTGTCTTTGCTTCTGTATATCTCTCTGTATTTGTGTCTATGTGTGGCTATCTGTGTGTCTTTATGCGGCTCTGTATCTTTCTCTATCGGCATGTCTCTTATGTCTGTGGCTCTGTCTTCGTGTGTGACCCTGTGTCTTGGTTTTCCCGTTATGACACGCAAATTCGTGAAGCGTTCCTTTATCTGTACGAGTGTCTGCGTATGTCTCGGTGTTAGCGCCTATTTTTATCTCACTGTGTATGTGTGTGTCTATTTCTGTCTCTAATGTTTGTTTCTGTGCCTCTGTCTCTTTATGTCTCTGTATATCATGTTCTCCCTTTGTGTATGTTTCTGTGTCTTAAGAGTCCATTGATTTTTTGTTTTTCTATGTGTGTGTGTGTCTCTATTGTCTATCTTCTGTCTTTGCATGTCTACGTTTCTGTGCCTTTATGCACTTGTGTCGTTGTCTGTGTGTCTGTCTGCGTTCTGCGTTGTCTTTTGAATTGTTATTGTGTAATTTGTCGCTGTGTCATTATGTGTGTCTTTGTGTCCGCATATGTTGCTGTCTCTGGGTGACTGTCCTTCTCACTCTTTATGTCTTTGTGTATGTGTTTCTGTCTCCGTATGTGTTTGTGTCTGTCTGACCTTCAAGGGTCTTTTGGTCTGTCTCAATACGTGTCTATCTCTGTCTTTGCGTCCATGTGCGTGAATCCATCGCTGTCCCCGTGTCTTTCTCTCTGTCCCTGTGTCTCTCGCTCTCTCTGTGTCCGTCTCTGGTATCGTGCGTACAGTATGTCTCCATCTTTGTGTCTCTCCACGTCGTCATCTGTGTCCATCCGTCCCAAAACATTTCCCTCCACACGTTTATGTCTCTGCTTTTTTTGTATTGCTCATTATTCCTGTATCTCTACCTCTGTCTATCTCCTTGTATTTATCTCACGATGTCTCTCTCTCTCTCTGCATCTCAGCTCTGTTTTGGTGTATCTCTGGCACTCTGTATTTATCGCCCTTGTATATACAGGGGGAATCACAAGCTCTGCCTTGCGCCCTCTGTCGGCCGGGATAGGCTCCATTCCCCCCGCGACCTTGTACAGAATTAAGCGGGTATTAATAATGAATTCGGGCGACACGGTGGCCCAGTGGGTAGCGTTGTCACCTCACAACAAGAAGGTCCCTGGTTCCAATATCGGTTCAGATGCCTTTCTGTGTGGAGTTTGCATGCTCTCCCCGTGTCCGCGTGGGTTTTCGCCGGGCACTCCGGTTTCCTCCCACAGTTCAAAACACATGCTGCTGCATAGGTTAATTGACTCGCAGACTAAATCACTCACAGTGCCTGGTATTGGACTGGCGTCCCATCTTGGGTATATCCCTGCTTTGCGCCCTGTGTCTGCCGGGATAGGCTACAGCTTACTGCGACCCTGTACAGGACTCAGCTGTTTCTGACAATGTGATGAGATAATGAATAGATGAATCACGAATTTATACCAATAGGGAAAATTACCGTGTGAGTGCACCGGTTCCACCTGTTTGCTATGAGAGCCTTCAGTGTATTTCATTGCCCGACAGACGTAAACAGACGTTCGAAGCGTGTTTATCCAACATCAGAAGTATATTTAGTGTTTCGCAGGAATCTCGCATACAGATCAATGTTTATTATTGCAGCAGAAAGTACCCAGTGAGCTTGAGAGCCCTAGATGTGACAACAAACTTCCAAAATAATCAACGTAACAACTTGCAAGCTCACTGGGTATTGTCTGCTGTAATAATAAGCATCTGATCTATCCAACAAAAAGACCATCTCATCTCATCTCTTTTTCAGAAACTGCTTAGTGCTGTACAGGGTCGCGGTGAGCTGGAGCCTATCCCAGCAGACACAGGGTGCAAAGCAGGAACATACCCACGATGGGACGCCAGTCCATCACCGGGCACTGCGGGCAATTTAGTCTGCAAGCCAATTAACCTATGCAGCAGCATGTTTTTTTGGACTGTGGGAGGAAACCCGAGTGCCCGGCGAAAACCCACGCGGACACGGGGAGAACATGCAAACTCCACACAAAGGCGCCCGAGCCGAGACTCGAATCCGGGACCTTTTTGCTGTGAGGCGACAGCGCTACCCACTGGGCCACCGTGCTGCCTACAAGGACCAGACTCATGATACACCCCTGTATGTGTCTGTCTTTTCATATCTCTGTGCCCACCTGGATCTGTATGTAGGCCCATATGTGTGTCTTTTTTTCGCCTCATTCTGTCTTTCCATATGCCTCCATATAATAATAATTGCATTTATAGAGCGCTTCATTGTATCTCTCTGCAGGTCTCTCCATATCTCTGTGTCTGTGTCTCATCTATAGCACGTGGCCTCTCTCTCTCTCCCTGTTTCTGTGCGTGTGTTTCATTTGGATCTTTACACCTTTGTTTTCATTTACCTTTAACCTTTATCTGAATCTCTACACCTCTACCCGTCTATTGCTGACTACCTGTCTGTGTGCTTTCCCGCTTCACTGTCTCGGTGTCTTTACTATGTATCGATATTGTTTTTTAAGCGCAATCAATGAGAATTGCTCTTGAGAGCTGCTCTTTCGTGAAAGCTTTGTCGAGCGTTCCTGCTCTACGCGATATTTCGTCTCCCATGTTCGAGGTAATCCTCGGGATAATCATGATATCTCTAACACTATAGAAGCCTGATGATGCCTCCAATGTGCATGCATTCATTATCAACACCCGCATAATTCTGTACAGGGTCGCAGGGGGCCCGGAGCCTATCCCGGCTGACAAAGGGTGCAAGGCCACGATGTGACACCAGTACATCACAGGGCACACTTATTGGTGTCATGTACTCATTAGGCCAATTCACCTAGGCAGCAGCGTTTCTTTGGACGGTGGGAGGAAACGGGACTACCTGGTGAAAATCCACACGGGCATGAAGAAAACACGCAAACACTCCACACAGAAAGGCACCAGAACTGGGAATCGAACCTGGTTGCTCCGCCTTGCTGCGAGGCGACAGCACTACCCACTGCGCCACCGTGGGAGGAAAAATGTCGCGGAGAGAAAACGAACGCTAGACACGGCTATCCTGAAATGGCAGCTTTCAAGAACAATTGTATTTTTTGCTGTGTGTGTATCTCCCCATCTCTCTGTCTCTGTGTTGCTCTCTGCCTCTCTCTCTCACTACGTGTCTCTGTCCATGTCTCCCCGAGTCTCTGTTTTTTCATGTCTCTGCACGTGTTCTATCGTTGCCTCTCCAAATCCCTCTCTTGTGTCTGCGTGTCCCTTCACGGGTGTTTATGCATCTCTGTGTCTCTCTGCTCGTTCCTGTGTCGATACCCACGTCTCCGTGCGTTTGCGTGGCTCCGACGCGTCTCTCTCCATGTCTCTGTCCCTTCACGTCTCTCTCCATGTCTCTGTCCCTTCACGTCT
>JAZEWT010000004.1:12670348-12681652 GCA_036362905.1 Mordacia mordax
ATCTTGAAATTATCATCTTGAAAGCATAATACAGCAAATGTTTTTATGTTTACCCTCACTGAAGGTATCGGGCTTAAATCCTTCCTGAGATGTAATTTTATCTGCACAACATCCAAACTTTTGTCTTATTTCAGCTATCTTTCCCATTTACTCTTCTTAAACATGAACACAATTTTAGCTTTAAATTCCCGCTTTGCACTGCATCAATTCTCTTAAGTAGTCTTCCGCCTCTATCCTGACGTCGGCAGAATCGGATACATGCTTGGAACAACATCCCTCGAAGGGCTATTGGTAACAATAACATACCAACTGGGATAGTTCCAGTGAGCTTGGCTAGGTATTGGGATGTGGATATAAGATTCATTTTAACTCATTGTGCACTATCACTTTTATCTCATCTCATTATCTGAAACCACTTAATCCTATATAGGGTCACGGTGAGCCGGAGCCTATCCCGGAAACACAGGGCGTAAGGCAGGAATACACACGACGACGGGACGCCAGTCCATCGCCGGGCAACTATCACTTTTATTATAATTAATAATCAATCATCATGGGCGACACGGTGGCCCAGTGGGTAGCGCTGTCGCCTCACAGCAAGAAGGTCCCGGGTTCGACTCGGCTCGGGTGCCTTTCTGTGCGGAGTTTGCATGTTCTCCTCGTGTTTGCGTGGGTTTTCGCCGGGTACTCCGGTTTCCTCCCACTGTCCAAAAAACACGCTGCTGCATAGGTTAATTGGCTTGTAGGCTAAATTGCCCTCAGTGCCCGGTGATGGACTAGCGTCCCATCGTGGGTATATCCCTGCCTTGCGCTCTGTGTCTGCTGGGATAGGCTCCATGACTCAGCGGTTTCTGACAATGAGATGAGATGAGATCAATCATCATCAATATTAACATCATCATCAGTAACAGCAGCATTATCACTAATCGTATCTTCATTCATTCTATTCATCATATTCATCATCAATCATCATCAATTGTCGAAATTGACGATCCCCAGTGCGCGTGCCCCGCTAAGTTAAATGACAGTCGGGCGGGGCTAATTAACCAATTACCTCCGGCTGAGCCAATTAACCAATTGCCGCGGGAGAGAGCCGTGTGGAGACGTTATTTGAGCTTCATTGTGGGAACCGTCCTGTCGGCCATGAGTTTTTAAAGTCTCAGTCGTTTAGTCCCCTGAGTCTGTCTATTGATGTCGGGTTTCATAGATTTCGGTATCAGAATTGCTCTGCAGTGCTGCTCTTTTTGGTTTGCAGTTTTGAGCGTCCCCTTCTCGCTTTCGTAAAGTTTTGTCTCCCATGTCGGAGGAGATGTCGTCAGGCTTCTGTGTATATGTGTTTAAATGATGAGCTGGAGATCGTGCGCGCGCACGGTCTGCGTGTGCGGTGCCGAGTGCGTTTCTTGTTCCAAAAGCCACGAGACAGGGCGAGAGGCCAGCAAACAGGAGTAACTCGAGATCGCAGCAGAGCTATATCCCACGTTCAGCATTGATCTGGTACGTTGGACAATTTATACCACATTCAATGTCTTGGGGTGCGAAAGCAAAGGCTTTTATGCTTTGGGTAGAAGTCTTAAAGTTCGCTGGGCAGCGATTTTGTCCTGATCTTGGTGGGCAATACAGCAAGTAGACTCGTGATATTTATCGGTGCGACGATGTGGCTGTACTTCCCTTTCGTGTGTGCGGCGGGCTTTACGCAATAATTACGATTTGTAACGCGCTGCCCACTCTCGTAAATAACCGACGAGCGGAGCAGTGAACCGGCGCAATAAACAATTAGTTAAGCCCTGCAGTCCTTTGATACACAAAGTTGGTTACCAGCTAATTAATAGGCTTATAATAATATACCATCACCTTGTTTTAAGGAGCCGCCAGGCTCCGACTGGAACGGATCACATTGTGATTACGGCCACGTGGCGTGTAGACTTCCCAGTCTCTCGGGTCAAAGGGATATTTGGATAAAGTGCCTTCACTCGTCAAAGCCTCGTTGGAAAAGCTGTGATATTGATGGTTACTTGACTATATTTCACCACTTGTTACAGTGGGGACCATAGTATTGTATATAAAATTCATACACTGCTCCTTCTGATTTGTGGATTTTGCTTAAACTTTGGCCACCTAGGCTCCAATGCACTTGATCTTGTCATGGGCTTTTCAGGCGTGAAATAAAGCCAGAAAGAGTTCAAGGACATGCTGATTAACAAGGATTGTTTAACTCTGTGAACTCCGAAGCTTCATGCGTTCACACCTGAGTGAGAAGAGTAGACGTGAGTTATTTCAGGAGTTGATGAGCACAAAGCAGCATGAGCATGAGAGTCCCCAACAGTTCCTATATCGAATGATAGGACTGAAACAGAAAGTCATGTTTACCTCTAGACAAGATAACCGGGATATTGAGTATGAGCCCCGCACAGTCCAGAATGTATTTCTACGTACTATTCATCAGGGCCTCCTACCCAAGTACGTAATGAATTCAAGCCCCTTCTGTCTGACTACTCTGTGTCAGATGAAGCGCTCGTACAACAGGTGAACAAAGTTTCCTGTGAAGAGAGCGAGAGACGGCGAAGACTGGGACATTGCCCTTGCACAAAGGTAACACATGCTCACAGTGCCCAACTAAAGAGTGATGAGGACATTGAAAAACCACCGGACTTAAAACAAAGAACAGAAATAAAGTGATAGAGGAATTGAGTGCGAAAGTTGATGCTCGGACTAAAGTGGCTGATGACTGCTTCGAAAAGCTGCTCTCTCGGGACAGCCGCGTCGTTTGCTTCCCCTCACCACCTCGTGACGTTTCGCCTCACACGTTAGAGGCATCCTCAGGCGCAGTATGTGTGTGTGTGGTGCCGGTTGCTCCGTTTATATATGTGGGTACTATGCATGTGTTGAGTCATCTTTTGTTGTGTAAGTCTACATCTGAATCACAGTAACATTAATTTATTTATCTTATTCCCACCCCGGAACTGTGATAACCCCCTCCCTGCTTTGTCTTGACTGTGCCCATGCCAACCATATTTCCAACATTCTGGCAAATACCTGCAACAAGCCCAAGATTCTTTTCTCGACCATTAATCAGCTCCGCCATCCTACCAGTCACTCACCCCCCACATCCTTTCACTAATGAATATCAGAAGGATTATTGATTCAGTCCATCGTATCTCTACCCAGCTTCAATCACCAATCAATACCTCCAAAAACACCTTCTTAACAATGACCTCTTCGATCCCTTTCAGTCTCGGTTCAGATTCGGCCACAGTACTGAAACTGCTCTGGTCAAAGTAGTTGATGACCTCGTCGCTGCTGATGAAGGCTTTCCAAATATTTTTGTCGTCCTGGACCTGAGCGCTGCCTTTGATACCGTTGACCACCTGATCTGACTTGAGCGACTTGAGGGTATAGGGGTCTCTGGCTGTGCCCTGCATTGGCTGGGCTCCTTGTTTGACCGGAAGCAGTTTGTCAGCCTCGGAGGACAAAACTCAAAGATTCACCCCGTTTTGTCTGGAGATCCTCAGGGTTCAGTTCTCGGCCCACTCCTCTTCAGCATCTACCTACAACATCTTCACCATATCCTGCCCAGCCTCAATCTCAGCTACCATTGCTATGCCGATGACATCCAAATCTATATCCCCGCAAAGTCATCCATCAATGCGTACATCAATGCGTCTGGTCTTTGCATGTCATCCTCACTGGCAACTGTGAAAACCTGGCTCAATTCAAAATTTCTTAAACTCAATGGCGACAACAGAAGTCTTGCTTGTCGGAACCCCGCACCAATTGTCCAAGGCTGAACCTATCCAATTGATGCTTGACGACCAGACCAGTGAAGTTGCTAAGGCAGTCTGGAGCCGAGGTGTGACTCTTGATTCCTCCCTCACCTTTGAGACACACATCAACTAGTTGATGAAGGTATCCTATTTCCATCTCAGAAATATAGCCAGACTGCGCAACATCCTATCACCTGCTGATGCTGAAAAGCAAATACACATCTTCATCTCCTCATGAATCGATTACTGCAATGCACTTCTCCCTGGCACTCCTGCCTACCTGCTCAATCGTCTCCAACGTGTGCAGAAATCGGCTGCTAGAATCCTCACTCGCACACCCATCCACGATCATATATCCCCAGTACTGATGTCTCTCCACTGGTTACCTGTTAAATACAGGATTGAATTCAAGATCCTCCTTCTCACTTAGAAGACTCTCACTGGCGCAGCTTCGACATCCGTGACCTACTTCAGGCACCCTCCTCTACGGCAATTTAGATCCTCGAATACAGGCTTTCTGCATGTGCTGCTCCAAGACTCTGGAATGCCCTTCCACTGGAGATTCGTTCAGCTGAGTCCTCGGCATCTTCAAATCTCGTCTCAAGACTCACTTGTTCCGTAAAGCTCTCCGGCTAGGACTATTGATGCCACTCAGTGTTTGTTGTGCCGGGATGTTGGCTCTCTTCTGACCTGCACCTGCTCGGGAACATTTGTTCTTTCCTTCTTTATTGAATAACTAGGTGGGGCGACCCGGCGTTGCCCGGGTAAATTTGATGGTTGATCCATGTGTGTTGTCTGGGTACATTTTAGGACTCAATGACGACAAATAAAGTTGACTTTGTTTATGCAAGCGACGCCTTTGTGTGCACAGTTGGGCCACTCTGTTCGATCTTGTTGTTAAAGTGAACGAGGAGATCCGTCGCGTCTCAGCAGACCTCGCGGTGCGCGGCGCTACGGCGCCAAAGACCCGTGTGGGGCCGAGTGGCGTCGTTGGACGAAGGTCCGGCGCGATGTGGTTGCGATTTGCAGAGTTTACCCTGAGCAAGCAAGCAACACATCTTGTTTATATATATATTTCTCGAGCTATTTACTGATTTTGTCCGTGGTACCTTTGACATGGCAGAAAGGTGCAGATCTTGGTGTCTTTGTCTTTATTTTCTTGGTTTTTTAGTTTTCTGTTCATGGCTAGTTGTATCTCTGTGTCTGTTTGTTGTATCTATTGTTGAGTAGTGCTTGTCGTAAGTGTTGTAACTCGTCGCTTAGATGTTTGTTGTCCGATATTGTTTGGACCGGAATCTGGCTATTCAATTTTCATTCTGAATTTGATTTTCGGGTGTGTGGAGTTCAGATCACCAAGGAACTCATCTAGCTTCCGTCTTCCATGTGGACATACAACGAATGTGTTGCTGAGTTTATGGCTTCCTCTTCGAAAATACTTGGGTAAAGGTTGGTTGCTGTGGGTGAAACTCACCGTCGACCTTGAAGTAGGTTGTTGTTGTTCTGAGGCATACCTTTACCTACATCGGTACTGCAAGGTATTATTTTAGGCGGTGGCTGTAAATAATAATTTAAGAAATCGTCGATAATGCTTAATGTAAATCTGCTGTGCTTGCTGATGCTTTGCATAGTCATAACCGTCCGTGGGACACAACTCAAGTCACTACTAAGCCCCTGAGGCAAGGAGGGCGCTGTCTAATCGAGATAAGGGTGCGCGCTGCGACCTTAGTGGGATGGGTGCAGAGCGTGAGTTTAATGGTACCTAGAGGTGACTTGGGGTCAGTTGCCGGCTCTGTCAATCATTCTTTTCTTTTTACTGCGTGAAGTTTGCCGACATACTGTGTTATTATCAAAGTTAACTGCCTCATGCTTACCTTTTTATTGGCGGATCTGCTTACACACACGTTCCGAGTCCAGGTAAATGATAACCCTGAATTGTCCCATGGACAGTATGGACATTAGCCCCAAACGGATGGCTGATGCAATGTCGGTCATTTTAAACGACAGCTAACTAAACCACATTGTATAAAACAGGATAAAAAATACAAATTTAAATGACCCGCTTTTACCGCACTCAAAAGTAGAAAATAAGTTTTTAGAACACAGTTTATCTAGGGATACAAACTAAAAGCGGATGGCCAAACGCTGACAATATGTAACTTACAATTGACTGATAATACAATGAGATATACATTATTATTTTAATTATAAATACGTGTTCTTCTAATGTTTGGTTAAAGGAACAACTCTCAGTTATCACTTAATATTAGTATGGTTAGAAAGGTTTTCATTAAAGAAAAAGATTATTGTAGTCTTAAACGGTCAGTGTTTGGCCACCTGCTTTTAGTCTATCCCTAGATATATTGATTTTGTGTTCTAAAAACTTATTTTCTACTTTTGAGAGCGGTAAAAGAGGGTCATTAAAAAAAATTGACCCTATTTTATTTTCTACTTTTGTCAGTCTTAGCCATGTATTGTTTGATGTATACTTTAAGTTGATGCGAAGTACACTGTAAGTAAACGTTTGACAAGAGATCAGTTTCACCTTATCATCAGGAAGAGCTCGCAAACACTCAATTTCCTTGAGAGCTTCTTGGTTGTAAACTTTTTGTAATGATGTAGGTTTTCACGGCTCGATGCATGATGATTAGTTCGAAAAGCTGCTCTCTCGGAACAGCCGCGTCGATTGCTACCTCTCTCCACCTCGCGACATTTCGCCTCACGTTAGAGGTATCCTCAGACGCGTTGTGAGTTTAACGCAATCTAATTCCTCAAGACGAAGTCCTTCCAGTGACCTGACATAGCTTAGTGCGACATATGCTTGACCTGGAACGAATAGTTTGTGTCCCAAATGGATAACACCTTCGCTAACAGTTGAATCCTGCATCTTGTGTCCCGTAGAAGACCAACATAAATTGAGGGGGAGCATGCGTCGTTCTGCGGTGCCAAATACGTATTTTGCGGGGAATTGAACAGACATTGGATCAATTCGTTGTTCACCTATTGGAAGATCATCTCTGCCTAGTGCTTTTTCTGGTCTCAGGCTCTGGATCACCTTATGTACTTCCGCTATAGGTGGCATCTCCACCAGCCACTCACAGGGTGTGACTACTTCTTCTATTATCTGAGGTACCACAGCCCCAGCAGGGTCACCCCCATGTTGTACCACGGTGTTATATGATCTGGGGGGGGGGGGGTCCCCACTCCCCCAAGACCTTACAGAAATGCTCTGCAAATCTGCAAACTTGTTCCTGGGGGTCGGAGATCAGATCACAATTTTCCCCTTTAAGAAGGGTAATCGGTGCAGCATTGTAAGTCAATCTTTTGATGGAATTAAAGAGTGATTTTTGATCACAGGCTACTGAGGAAGACTCCATCTCCTCAGCAGCCTGTGACCACCACTCATTCTTGCAACTCCTTACAGCTCTCCGTACCTCCGAGCGAAGGCTGTGGTAAACCTCGTTTTCAGGCGTAGGATGTTGCAGGCAGTGAGAGTGTGCATGCCGTTTTTTTTCTCGGCTCGTTTGAACACCTCCTCCATCACCCAGGGTTTCTGGGGCAGTCATTGCAGCTGCATGAGCCACAGCCCTAAACCTCATCCATTTCCCTTCGGAATTGGGGGGGAGCGGGGGACGATGTCAGCCCCAGCTGCAAACGATGATGGAATTATTTTTTTATCCGCTTTTACTTAACTTACATTGGGGGATGTATGAATGGTTAAAATCTTTGATCACAAAATTAAAGCATTTCTGATAAAGCTGGAGAGCTGAATTTGCACGCACGCATAACTCGGATAATAGTGTAATCTAGTGATTGACTTTCAAATTACAATTTTTTATTCAAGTCTGATGGGGGCGCTAATTTCCCGATGCCAGACAACGCACTAAGCTGACGACATTTTTACGTCTGTAGGGGGCAATGCCTAGTTAGGGGTGAACCAGTCCACAACTTTACACCTCTTAACGGTTTCTATAAATTAATCGGGTTCTTGCCCATCAAAAATTGCTGGATGCAAGAATTCTGTTTCGTTGATTAACAATTCAAAGAGCTTGACTTGATTTGCAAGTACACATCAAACAATAAATGGCTAAGACCAAAAAAAGTAGAAAATAAAATATGATAAAAATTAATAATTTAAATCACCCGATTTAACCACACTGAAAAGTAGAAAAAAAAATTTTTGAACACAATCAATCCAGGGATAGACTAAAATCGGGTGGCCAAACATTGACGATAAGACTACAATAATCTTTTTCTTTAATGCAAACCTTTAAACCATATTAAGTGATAAATGATAGTTGTTCCTTTTATAAAACATTTGAAAACACGTATTTATGACTAAAGTCATTAAAATGTAAATCTCATTGTATTACCAGTCAATCTTAAGTCACATTTTGTCAGTGTTTGGCCACTCGCTTTGTCTGTATTCTTAGATAGATTGATTTTATGTTAAAAAAAATATATTTTCTGCTTTTGAGTACGGTAAAAGTAGGTCATTTAAATTTTATCTTATTGCTTTCATCAGCTAGGTGAGACCAGGCAACTGTGGGTTTGAATGGGATTCTAGGAGGACGCCCACCACTGCCGTGGAAGAATGGCAGTCAGATCTTCAAGATGACAAGCCGATGGTCAGAGGTCAAATCAGCTCCTCCGTGGCTCCTGGTGTCAAGGACATAGGTCCGCATCCGCTGATCCGCCAATATGTAGATCAGCAGATGGTCTTGCTTGGACCCGGCATTCACCCAAGATGTTGTGTGGATGCGCCAATGACGGAACGGCGCATTGGTTATTAGGAGCCCATGTGCTGCACAGAAATCGAGCAACTGTTGTTGAACTGATCTGGCCCATGGCTTCCAATCTCTCCAGCCCAGGTGTCTGCATCATGACCCACTCGGGCATTAAAGTCACCAGCAGGGTCCACTTTAGCCAATACCTGGACAGGAGGTCATAGAAGGCGACTCCTCAGCCTTGCCTACATCCCTCCATTGATGTTGATCTTCAGTGGGAGCGTAAGCCACCATCACCACCACCACCCCTCATATCCCATTTACAGGTAAGCGAGTCCAAAGTAACCTGGTACTCACAGGTTCCCACACCTCACCACCGCGTTCCCACGCCCCGTTCTTTTATTAATAAGAAGAGTCACTCTCTATTGCTTGGCAGTTTCTTGTCCCGAATGGAGGATTGTCCACCCCTCCTGCTCATTGGAGCCAGAACCAGTCCACCGGACCTCCTGTATCCTACAGAGGTCCAGGCGTTACCGATCCAGCTCCCGACAGAGGAGTGGCAACCTCTCCTCTACAACGAGCGTTCAAACATTCCATGTGGTCACACGCAGCAGCTTCTTGTTGTAAATTGGAGGAACCCCGGGGATGGGAATTCAGAGTCTCCTGGCTCCGCCAAATGCGGTTTGGCCAAGAGACGTCATAAGTGCCTGCGCCTGCCCCCCAGGGCCTCGGACACAAACTTCTGTTTTTCTTTTAGTTCACATGGTATTTTAGTAAATAAATTGATGGTGTGGGGGGGGGGTTACCAGCCCCGGAACCCCCCTTCTTTAAATCATGGGACAATCAATTATTATGGCGGGTTCACTTTGGCGGACTGATAATTACAACAAAAAGATCCTACTAGGGGGACTGAAAACCTCGATCCTCCACGAATAATGAGAGGAGCTAATGATGCAGACTGTGATCTCAAGAGGGCCTCATCAGCACTGGTGACCTNGGGGGGGGGCGGCGAGCCAGCTCGGAGACCACGGTCTCCACAGCTGAGAGCCGAGTCAACGTGAGGGATGCTGCTCGAATGTTAAAAACGGCAGTTACCACGATTTACGGTCATCTCTCCATATACGGGTTACTGACATTGAAATATTTATTAGTGAATTTGCATATATCGAATGCAGTTATCCAAACACATCGTGGCGTTTTAAAGGTCAATATAGTCCGCAATTACTCATTACTGCTTCAGTGAAAATGTTATAACGTATATTGGGGGAAGCCTTACATGAAAAAGCTAGAACCACAAGGGAACCTGCATTACGTAAGGATACTCTGTTGTGCAGTGAGGTCAGTGAACAGCAATGCTCATGGGATAGCAGAAACATTTGGTGACGTGGAGATGTGCTTGCCGGGTATGGATGACTAACCTGGATC
This sequence comes from Mordacia mordax, assembly GCA_036362905.1. Taxonomy (NCBI): domain Eukaryota; kingdom Metazoa; phylum Chordata; class Hyperoartia; order Petromyzontiformes; family Petromyzontidae; genus Mordacia; species Mordacia mordax. Next base: position 12,680,259 of record JAZEWT010000004.1, read on the forward strand.
CCCAGCTGGGCCTATATTTTTGAAGCGTTTGAATGAGCCTGCGGACTCATCTCACACGGAGCTTTGGTGTAAAGTAGAAGCACGCCAATTCCAGCAACTTTATATCCGTGCAGTTGCAAATGCATGGTGGGTACTGCCTACTGGGCCACTGTGCCACTCCAAGATGGAAATTTATATTCTGAAATTTCACACATTGGCAATGCAAACTGTAAAATTGTTTATGGGTAAAGTGTGCTAAAATTCGGAATATTGTACTTATGTAGGTTGTCACAGCAAGAGCCATGATTGCTTTTGAAATGTTGAGACTCAACCGCTGAGGATGCTTGCAACGTGGGAGGCGAAACGTTGCATAGTGGAGGAACACTCGACACGGCTATCCCTTAAACAGCTGATATCAACTTAAAGGTGGACTCTTTACATATTTTATTGTAAACACTTTAGTACCAATAAAAAATTAACAGGTAAAAAAAGTTTCAATGCATGTTGAACTCTTAAAAGGCAACATTTGTTTTTAAACTGAGCACCTGCAATTTATTTTCATGTGCTATGCCGCCTAAAACCTTCGCGGCAACATCTAGGTCAGAACTGAATAAACGCCAGAGACCTTGCACTTTAGTGCAATGCTAGATTCACAAATACTGTTTGCGATGCATCACTGACTAAAAGGTACGTTGTAATTAAAAATTGAACTTTGAGATCAATGTTAATTCAACCACATTGCCAACGTTGGCCCAATGTTGCATGCTTACTAGGCAATCACTGAATATGATCGAAATTTAAGGGCAACTTTCAAACATAGTTGATGTAATCAATACTGCCCGTTTGAAGCCTTGTATATATTCCATTTTATAATTTTCTTACCCGATTTCTCACATCCACCACGTTTTTGGGTCAAGATAAAATTGCCATCTATCCTTTTGGAATCAAGATAGGCATGCATATAACACTTTGTGGATGCTGTAACAAAATGTGCTTTTACATATACGTTATATTGTAGGTTGATCGAGCTTGTGCTGAAGCGGTACATGCAAGCACGGACGTTCACTCCTGCGTTCTTCACTTCCACGTTTACAAAGTTAAAACGGATCCAGACCCAGCGGCAAACCAGTATGACCATATTCCGAGTTAAATAGGCGTATATCACCTGGACAGCCAGTGTGCACACAGACGTTATCCCAAGCAACACGGAGTTTGCATTGTGGCTGCTGAAATTACAAATGGCTTTGGTCAAGAGACATTTGCAACTTGGAAAAAGTACAGTTATGAGACTTATTATAATAGATCCGCAATGAGATAATGTAAATAACTGCTGGCGTCTTAAAGCAACTCATCTCATCTCATTATCTGAAACCGCTTAATCCTATATAGGGTCACGGTGAGCCGGAGCCTATCCC
>JAZEWT010000004.1:12681667-12695054 GCA_036362905.1 Mordacia mordax
GAATTAAACTAAGCAGAGAACACATGGCAAGGATTTGGATGTGATTAACAGTCATATGAGATCACGCACACGCAGTGGTTAAAAAGTAAACCTATTTGCGGGAGGTAGTGAAAAATGGTCTGTTAGGATGTGGTGACAACGCATTACAAAAATCTTACAAGCCACATTCGCTGTTAATGAGGTGGAGTTGGCCAGGCATTGTGAGCTTTGTCTGTGGCTCAGTGACAGTCGTGGGTGCTCTTGCTGCCAGTCGAATGAGTGGGACGAGATGTGAGCAGAAGCAGCCTCTGTGTGTGTGTCCTCGAGAGGGGAAGCACGAAGGTGGTGGCTGTGTGTGCGCGCGAGGACTATTCACTCCCAACCGCCGGTCAGCTTGTGGAAGAGCTCTTCGTCCAGATTGTCGTCCTGCTCCTTGGAGCGTGTGGACATGAAGATGTAGCCACCGATGTACTCGTGCACCACCTTGCAATCAGCGCTGATGCAGTTGAAGCCGATCTTCACCTCCTCGTCGAACTCTATAATCACCTGGTAGCCGGAGATGGAGCACACAGCAACAAAAGAGCGCAATGAGCAGCGGGTTGAGTGTTGAGCTTCAGCTATCCAGAAGTAGCGTTTTGTCGTCACTAGAAGTGTGGGGCTGAGAGAAAGGATTGGTGTGGGGATGAAGTAAGAGCAGTGGTCTAGGGGTTAGTGCGCTGCACTATAACAAGGACGATTTAACGAACTCTGGATCACCCCTCTGTCAAACTGAAATCGGCACCTCTTACAGTGCATCAACATTGCCACGACAGAGACGATGGTGGCTGGGCATGGTACTGGTCACCCACCCCCTCGTACGGTGTGCTGGGCTTTATTAGGCACTCACTAACAGCACTTGACGCTAGAAATTATATTGGGAGGGGGGGGGATCTTTTGGTAAGGAAGAGAAATAGGCTGGGGTGGTTTGGGTGTGTGGAGCAGACTATTGGGTGAAGAGCTCTGCACCGTAATGGTGTATGACACGACGCAAACAAAACAGTGAGAATGGCAACAGCGGCCGTGACCGCGTATGCATTAGTGCGACCACAGTCTCACATACCTGCTTGACCTCCCAGTTCACGTTCCACTGCTTCATGTTGTTGAAGCGCCAGGTCTTGATGGCCTCGCCCGTGCTCATGTCCTGCCGGATGATGCGATTGTACGCGATGCCCAGGATGTCATCCTTCTTGCTGCCGCGGAACCTACCAAGGGTGGAGAACGGTCCCATCGTAAATAACCGCGAACAGGATGTCTGCGCGTAAGTATGTGATGAAATGTCGCTGGCCATGTACGAATGTACTAAATTGTAATGCGTGCATTTACAGCCTGTCTGAAGGTGTAGCTGCCGCGCTTGGATAAGTTTTAAATGCACCAGAGAACATGCCTGACCCATTTGGCTGAAGAGGGAAAATATGGCCTAGGACCCCCCCACCATTCAATCCTCACCATGCCACAACCATGCTATGCCACAGAGCTTGTCTCTGTTGTGGTTTTATAGGAGGAACGTAATGATTAATTGATCTATGGAAATACACGCCCGTATCTTATTTTGCATGGTAAGGATCGTCACTGTTTGTAAATGAATGAAACAAATCTGACAAATGAGGCAACACTTTTATTTGAATTGTGACATTAAACCACTTTATTTGCTGCAGTGGAGGGGGAAATTGGAATTTGCCAAGTTAATTTACAGTAGCATCTTCACGATGTAAAAATCTCGAAATTGCACTTCCTTCCCAATTAAGGGGTATGCTGGGGATGGTCGCAGCCTCGGCAGGTCGAGGTCACCTTAGTGGGGTCAGGGCTACGAGCAGAAGCGATATGCGCGTATGAAGAACAACAAAACGGAGCGTCCACTAACCGTACAACGAAGTGAGCGATGCCAAAATCGGGCAGCGATTGCCATGCTTGGATGAACTTCATCTTGGCCTCCACTAAGCTCAGGTTGGCCACATTCTGGTGTGCCTCCATGATGCGGGCGGTAAGCTTTGTGGCGCAGAGAGGGGGGGTTAATGGTGGAAAGAATACGAGCATAGAATGTCAGCACCAATGCAGCAGCAGACTTATTCCCCATGCTTTTTGTGTTCCACTGTAATGCTCTTTGCTCCTGTCGCCACTCCAGTCATGGTAATACTCTTCAGCAGTGGCGTGACCATCAAATTCCTCCCCTCTGCACATACAGTTACTGCCATGATAGCCCCCAGTCTGGAACATTGTTGCTCTGCTGCATATTTAGCAGCAGCAGCGTTAATTGCACCAGACTTTTAAAGAGACAAGCTAAGTTTTCGAGTAACACTGTGCTTGGACCACAATTGTGGTCATTTACCACAGAGGACTACAGGGCTTGGGCAGTGGTTGGCACCAGCTCATCATGTGGCTGCCCTCACTCGTCTGGGGTTCTTCTTTGCGACTCTTGAGTTATCTATACAAGAGTCGGCGAATAATGTGCGGCGGTGTTGCGTTACACATGGAAGTGATATTACGTCTGAATTATAGTACGTGTAATGAATTGCATCATTATTGTTATTTTACAATAAGGCAGGGATGGGGAATACGGGCCTCCAGCGTGCCGTCTGAAGTCCTCTCCCACCTGCTTCGTCTTGATCTTTTTGGCGTAGCGCAGCGACACGAAGCACTCGGGCGTCATATCGGCACTGATGATGCTCTGGTTCGAGATCTGAACGTCGGGGCTGATCTGCTTCATGCGGAGGAAGGACAGGATGTTCTCAATCTCGGCAGGGTACGAGCTGTCGGCCATCGTCTTCCCCTTGGCGGCGAGGCGGCATGCTGCCATCCAGCGGCTGTACTGCGCCTCCTGTACGCGTGGCCAAACATCCTTACAATTACCATTATTTTTTTTACAACTTTCATTTGGCAGATGCCCTTATCTAGGGCGACTGAACAAATTTACAAGCGTAGAATTCTATCCACAATTCTTGCAGGTTATGTTAGTTTCAAATCGCTGAAGGAACCAGGGCGGAACTCAAGAGTTATTGATTAAATGGAATGTTGCGTTAAGTACATGTAGATAATACAGGTGTGGTAAGGTTCTGCCCCCTATCCCACCAATACTCCACCTTGCCTACTGTTTGAATTCAATCAATTCTCACAATTCAGTGTGAATTCGATTCAAGAATACATTATATTTAACGAAAATGAGTATAGTAGCAGTGGGAAGTGATACCACAAAGTCATTATGCATTTTGACGGATGCATCCCGAGCTGAGGAACATATAAATCAATATATGATTACGCCTCTTAATGGATATCACTCAAGCCATTCTGATCCATGTCTGTGGTAATCATTCAGCTTTTCAAAATCAAACTTCTGCTCTGTGATTTTGATATTGCTCAGCCTTTAGACATTAGCCCTTGGTGCACAGCCTGTCGTGTTGTCCAGCTATGTCGCCCTATGAATTATTAATTTTCTTTAGAAGACGTGCACTTTCAATTACACTTTATAAACGTGCACCGGTACACTGTTTATAAATCCAGTGTCCATGAACAAATGGTCCTCTTGACATACAGTATGCTGAGTAATCAATAATAATTTAGGCGCTCTTTATCAATCCATTGCTGGATGAATGCCTCTCTCAAGCTGTGCACTTACTGTCGCGTGTATTTGTGACGAAAGTCATGGAGTCCCATCAATAACACGGTGGAGGACATTTTCAAGTTCTGCATTTCAACTTCAATATTTCCCCTTCTACTGTATGACCAAATTTAAAACCGCATACGCGGCGTGTCCACTACACAATGTCTTAAGGGGCAATGCCCAAAAGACTCAGCAATTCTGCAATGCGTCTGTGTGAGTGCTGAGCCACGACCAAACCGTACGTTGTCACAACGCAGCCAGATTTCATTCATGCCTTCGGGAACCGGAATCATCAGTTTGATGTTGAACCTCTGTCCGGAAATGTTTACATCAGGTGCCACCTCGCAGCCTGGGGAGGGAAAACAAGGAAACATTCATTGTTTGGAGATGATGATGATGGCCAAGTGGCGAGGTGTATTAACAGTGACACCGATGATAATGATCCTTATTCAGGAATCCTTGAGATTAAAAATAATAAATTACGTGACATCGCCTGAGGATTAAAGTCAAAAATGACAGCAAACGAGTGAGAAATACATGGCTACAGTTAACAACAGTGCAAGACATCAATTTTGTGATGTTATGCAACTGGTGAGAGAAAGGGGGGGGGGGGGATTTAGACAGTCATCGAGGAATAAAGCCAATAATTTACAGGCGTTTTGCCATAACACTGCTGGATGCAGATCCCCATTCAGTGTTAATCGTGGGTGTTTCTAAAACACATTTCATGCTGGTCAGTGCAGCTTCGTCAAGGTGGGGAGGGGGAACAAGGATGGGGTCAAATTTCAATGGCCACTGACGTTTAACCCGCAGCTGGGAATTCAACGTGAGTGGGCAGATTCATTGCGCAGTGCACCAACCACTGCACCCCCATTAGGCTGCCTCCAATCCCCATAAAAGAATCTTAAGCGTTATTATTATTACTCCCAATGTCTGTACAGTGAATTGTGACCCTTAGGTGACAGGTGCTTAAAAATGTAAATTATTATTATTTTTATGAGTAGAATGTGTTGGCGTGAGGTGAGGCTCCTGACTCGTACCCTTGAGGTTCATGGTCTGCATGGCAACTCCCGAGCTGTCCTCCTTGTTCTTGTAGCAGGTGATGCAGGTGTCCTTGAAGATGCACCAGTACAGCTTGTAGCCCTTCAGCGTCAACCTCTTGGGCCTTGAAACATGATGCAGGGTTGATGCTTACACTCGGCGCTTCACACACTCGTTATGGCCAATTCACTCCATTTGGAGTGAATTGGCCATAATGTTGTTCAGGTTTGATATATGCAGCAGGTTTGAGTCTGTTAGTACTCGGATGTGTGCCTGCTTGGGAATATGAGATATGGTAGCTTGGGCTGCAAGTCTGCAAGGTGGTAACTGGCGGCACAGCGGTAGTCTGAGTGATGCCCTCCCTATGGGTGGTGGATTTTTTTCCCCCATACTCGACTAATTTGTGGCAATGACCAAGCATTCCAATTCAGCAGGACCCTTATGAGAACACTTAATATTTGTCACGGCTTTCCTGGACAATACCCAGGGCACGCTTTTGTATACAGCTAACACTGGGAAGTGGCAAGCGCCAGTTCAGTCTTGCATACCTGTAGATGGCCGTGCATCTTGGTTTTCTTTGTCGACAAATTGGGAATCAAGCGGTACATGGAACTATAAGCTCCTTGTCCTATCACGGGTCTGTGTGCACTTGTCAATTGTGAACAAATGCAAATTTCATTCCGGTCTGATCTTACTACGGGTGAATGTGTCACAGGTAATAACAAGGATCTTTAAACAATAATAGCTTATATCCAACTTGTTCCAAGAGCTAAAGCGGCAGAAACGGAGTCAAATATATTTTTTAAAAAGCAGAAGCAGGCAAAGCCAAATTTAAGTGGTTCTGCTTCTACTACTGTCTTAAACACACTAAGCCGTTCAGAACAGCACACTGAGTTATTCAGTGTTGAGCAACTTAGAAGAGTACTGGATACTGTAGAACTGGCACATGAAAATGTTGGCATGGGTGGCATGTACTTACTTAAAAACCTTGATGTAATCCTCGAGCTGTGGGATGGACGTTAGGTCTCCCTGCAAACACAAAGATTTAAAAATATACTAAACTGAACACACGACCTGCTTTCCATAGTTATTAGCAGGAGAATATTGGTAACGAGCAGCCTCAGGAAAGATTCAGGGAAGCTGGCTCGTCCCAAATTGGTGCGAGTTTCAGATGATGCTGATTGTAATTATCAGTGAAAGAGTATTTCATTGTAAATGCTGTGAGTCTACTCTGCAATGCACCAGTTTGCTCACATAGTGAAGAATTGGCACGTTCTGTTTACGTGACAAAGCTTACCAATTGGCTGTCGGGTGTGGAGGGTTTGACACTTTTTTTGCGTGACATACCCCAATAAAATGGATTTTATCGATAACATTGGTTGCGAAAGCCTTAGAATGAAAGATGAATGTGGATTCATGATATAACTACAGAATACAATTGGTTACCAGGGGAATGCTTGGGTTGTTGACCTCCAAAGCCACTTCCAGGTCACTGAGGGCCGAATCCACGGCATCCACATCGGGTTCGCTCTCCACCTTGCGAGTCTCGGGTGACGAAGATAGCTTGCTAATATGGTACTGTCACAGAGACGGAACAACCACCACCACAGCTGTGTCGGCTGCCAGCAAGCAATGTCAGTATGCACTTATTAAGGCTTGTGCAGCACACACGAGATGATGACCAACAATTGCCCTATCAAGTCAGTGAAATGCTGATATTTAAAAAATTATATCCACAAAATGTGTGTGTGTGTATATATATATATATATTTTATAACCGCAAGAGGAAACTGGAGAACCCGGTGAATACCAACAAACTCCACACGATAACCACCGTGGGGGATTAGCAGGTGGGGCGCGACGGTCAACTGTACCTGCAGAGCCGCGAACATCATCATCTCCTCCTCCGTGCAGTCCACCTTCTCCAGCAAGATGCCCCAGCGTGCCTGCTCATATACCTGATTTATCCGGATGGCGTCGTACTGCGGATGGATGTGGGGGGGGGGGCATGCAATCCATCAGGAGGGATGTGCGGGTAGGCAATGAGGAAACAGGCAGAGAGTTGGGGGGCAGTGGATTGAGGGGCAGTGGGTAGTCAGGTAATGGGGGAACTGGGGAGAAGGGTGCAGAGCAATAGGGGCAGTGGGGAGAGAGGCATTTAGGAACATTTAAAATCAATACTTCAAAACGAACTAGGCTATGTGATGACGATGCAAATTGTCTGTAAAAAAGGTACAGACACTCCTGCCTAATCGCGTTAAATACAGGCGCATTCTTGAGGTGCTTTATGAAGCGACCATGGGCCAACACACCTTGGGATTCAAGTCGAAGAAGGAAAAGTACTTGTATCGGAGCAGCAGCGAGTCCTTCTCCTTCACATTCTGCTCCATGAGAGAGCGTGACGAGTCCAGCCATCTGCAAGTGGTAACAAGCCCCATTGCTCAAGTCACCCGTGCGACCACTTCTGTATGTAGCATCAACGGGGTCAGAACTTTCACCAATGCGCCGCTGTTGCTGTGCGCCTTATGAAATGTGATATTGTACCGATGTGGGTTTTCATGACTATAAATAAAAATTGCTTTCTAATGGTGTTCTTTTTGGATAGCCGTGTCGAGCGCTCTCCCTTTCTCTTTTGTGATGTTACGCCTCTGATGCTGGAGGCGTCGTCAGGCATTCTGAGAACTCGTAGAGGGAGGGTGTCGTCTGCACGGCTATCCCGAAAGAACGGCTTTGGAAAACAAGTCTCAAATTTCAAATTGTAATATTATTACTAGGGCGGCGTGGTGGCCCAGTGGTTAGCGCTGTCGCCGCACAGCAAGAAGGTCCCGGGTTCGAATCTCTCGGCTCGGGTGCCTTTCTGTGTGGAGTTTGCATGCTCTCCCCGTGTCCGCGTGGGTTTTCGCCGGGCACTCCGGTTTCCTCCCACAGTCCAAAAAGCATGCTGCTACATAGGTTAATTGGCTCGCAGGCTAAATTGCCCCGCATTGCCCGGCGATGGACTGGCGTCCCATCGTCGGTATATCCTTGCCTTGTGCCCTGTGTCTGCCGGGATAGGCTCTAGCTTCACCGTGACCCTGTATAGGACTAAGCGGTTTCAGACAATGAGATGAGATATTATTACTACACTGCTGGATCTCCCCGGATACGACCGCTCACCCGCCGTTGATGCGGGCCTTTTCGGGGAGCGACTCTTGGCGGTAGCGCCGCGCCAGCACGTCGGGCGCCGCTGCTTCGCTCGTGGCAAGCACGGAGAGGCCCCCGTCGGTGAGCCCGTCGTTGCCGAACCACTGGGCGGTGCTCGAGAGCGGTGTGCCATCACGCGTGTCGTACATGGGCGTCATGGTCTTGCTGTACAGGCCCTGTGTGGCTGCTGGGGGGGGGGGAAGGAGGAGGGGGGTGGTTAAGAGGAGTATTTAGTGGACGTGGACGGAGATTATGCGCTGTTTTTTTGTGCTCGCATTTGTTTTAGACCACGTCTTGTTGTATTCTTCCTCTAACTGTAGTGCAATAAAGCAAAATAAAGTCTTATTAATTTGCACCCCTGCTCAATGCACCTAACTTAGTGTATAGGTATTTAATCATAGTTTTCTGTAAACTGTAAATGTTTCCCATTGTCAATGTGCGACTGTGAGTCGATGAATACAGAGGAGGAGAGGTCAGCAAGAAGGTCGGGGACCACATGGAGACGGCACGGCGCCACTGTAACGCACGCGCCACCTTTAGGGTTCGCCTGAATGAGTGGCTCCAGGAAGTCGTCCTTCGTCTCTTTGTCTTTCTTCTTTTTTTTCTTGGTCGGGTCGTCGGGTTTGCGGAGTAGGGATAACTCCTCTGGGTGCCGGATGTCTGCAGGCAGACACACGAGGATTGCGAAGGTTTATTGTGACGACGTGTGTGATGCTCATCGCTGAGCGTCTAACGATTCTCCCCCTCCCCCAACCCCCAGCTCAGCGAATTTATCTCCTCCTTGCATATGCCACCACAGGTCGATATCCAAACCACTCAACCTCTCGGTTTCCAAGGCGTCGTGTTCGATCGGGCTTGTCATTCTATCTTCCAGCTGCTGCCGTTAAGGGGGCAGTCATTGCAAATGGTGATGGATGGTGGTTTTTTGATTCACTGCAAACTTGGACATATTGTGCAGAGGCAACCGGAGCACACGGAGAATTGATTTAAGCCTGATCCAAGACAAACTGGTTGGCCGAATCGTGATTCACAAATTAGAGTTTTGGTACGATTTAAGAAAAAAATAATTTTCACCATACAATTTTTATTGTTTTTTTTAATATACCAATCTTTTGTAAAGTTTTGTCAACTCTAGTAGCCTAAGCGTAACAGTGATTCATGCCAAAAACGTGATAAATAATCAATAGTATGGTTTGCTGCAGATATCACAGCCGAAAATAGATTTTTGATCCATTAATTGGTGTATATTTACAGACCGGAATTGTCAGTCTGGACTGTGGTCACCACATCCAGTATACCTCTCATGACGGCTGTGATCACTATTGCAGGCCTACTCTAATACAAGCAATCTGGAATACATTCAATGGAAAATTAATCCCTGGCTATATGTTTACTGATGATTGCAAAGCGCTTAGTGGGTAGGGTGGCACGAAGCAGTGATAACATCTGCATTTCATAGAATAAGCTCCTGCAAGAGGTGGTTCAATGCCTGCGTCGGGTGCTTTTCTATGTGGAGTTTGGTTTTCCCCCTGCTCTGCATAGGTTTCCTCCCACAACAAAAAAAACCTTTATTTAATTTGGCCGATATCATCAGGGACGCAGTGTCGAGCAGCTTGTCACTGTCAGCATGGCTGCCTCCCCCCACCTCGGTTTCCTGCAGCACTTTCAGGCAGGCAGATTGGTATAGAGGTAGATAGGCAAGTAATCGACTAAGCAGGTGAGCAGACAATCGGGCGAGCAAGCAGGGATGCAGACAGAATATAAGGCAGGTGAGCGGATGTGTAGTCGAGCAGGTGAGCGGGTGGGTGGCTAAACAGCGGAGTCGACTCGAGCAAGTAGGCAAGCGGTCGAGCAGGTGGGCACACGAGCGTGCGGGTGAGTGGGCGAGTGATGGGTGGAAGCCAACTCACTGCAAGTGCGGCAGATGTCGGCTACGGCGCGGAAGACTGCGTCGGAGAAGCTGACGGAGACACGCACGCGCTTGCTGCTGGGCAGCTGCAGGCGCAGCAGCTTGTGCTGCGGTGTGAAGATGAGCACAGCGTCCGCCTGCACGCCGTACTTGTCCAGGGTCCATGGGTGCTTGAGCAGCCACAGCTTGCGTTGCTCCCACCAGAGGGCGTGGTCCGACCAGTCCCGCTTCTGGTCTGCACGCAGCCGGAGACGTTTGTCAACAGTACCCCAATGACTCACGTGGAGGCATAGCGCTCAGACGGAGCCTATCCCGGGCAGGTGAAAGTTATAATGATTAAATTTATAATGCGTGGAAATTCCACGCCTGGTCATGGACAAGACATGGATACGGAGGTGCGAGGAAAACAGAGAGGCAGGGGGAAGGCAACCATGCAGCAGCCAGTGCCAATATTTGCAAGGCAAGGCTATACCCAGGATGGTATGCTAGTTCATCGGAGGACATGGGCTGGGGGGTGGGGGGTGGGGAGGGCAATTTAGTAAACGGGTCAATTAATATAGGCAGCGGCAGTGTGTATTTGGATTGTGGAAGGCAACTGGAGTATCCGGGTAAAAACCCACATGGACAAGGAGCACATGAACGCTACAAAGAGAGGCACCAGCGCCGGTCATCGAACCCGGAACCTTCTTGCTGTGAGGCAGCAGTACTTCTCACTGTGCCATCATGCAGGGTGAGAGAAGTGACTCCCATTTCTTAGCGGTTTTGGTTATTCTTGGCATCAACCGTGAGTAAACCATTCTAACGTTTCCAAACGTCCCTACAGTTTCAGGAAAAAGTAATTTACATAGGTTTGGGATGTTGTGATGCAATTTTAAAAGACATTTTTGTTTTCTAGTTTCTGCCCAACTCATCGAATGCATTGCTTCAATTTAATTCCATCGCATTTGAATAGTTTTGTAGTTAAATTTGGCTCATTCAACATTTGTGTACAACTTGTACGCGATTGCATGACCCGACAGCATAATTCGATGCACTTATGTTGAGTAAGATCTGTTTTTGTATTAATCAATCATTACAAGCCCATGCATTAGGTTACACAAAGATGACTTGGAACAATATTTACTTTTCAATTGTAGAATCAAGTCACGGTCTGGTCAGCAGTTAATGTCTGGTGCAAATATGAGAAGATTAATCACAAAATTGAAAACCAAACGTGCATTTTGAACCAGAACAATATTGGCCCAAATTACTGGGTGTGCATGACGCATCTGAATAAAATTTGGCTTATTTGTAATCTATGTCATGAAATATAATACTATACAGTATTCACAATGCTGTAATTTATGCTCTAAACAGGCACTGTATCTTGGTGTAACATTATTAAGTACAATCGATTTAAAAGGATTCAGTCGCACATCTGGAGTAAATTGGATCACTTTTGTTCTGGGAGGTTGAGATGTAATGGTATCCGTGCACTGGCCTTGCAAACGCCAGCTCAGAACAGTAGCATTGGTGCAAGGCTCTTGCATCGGCCCACCTGTCTACCCAGCACGTACAATACGGCCGATCGGCAGATCTCATTCGGTGGGAACGCCTGACGTATGGCCAGTGTGGAAGAGTAGGCTGTCTCGAGGTCCCTCGAGTGGAGGCCCTTTAGCCAGCAGTGAATGAGCCAGTAATTTCAGGAACAATATATCTCATCTCATTGTCAGAAACCGCTTAGTCCTGAACAGGGTCGCGGTGAGCCGGAGCCTATCCCGGCAGACACAGGGCGCAAGGCAGGGATATGCCCACGATGGGACGCCAGTCGATCACCGGGCACTGGGGGCACTTTAGTCTGCAAGCCAATCAACCTATGCAACGGCATGTTTGTTGGATTGTGGGAGGAAACCGGAGTGCCCGGCGAAAACCCACGTGGACTCGGGGAGAGAACATGCAAACTCCACACAGAAAGGCACCTGAGCCGAGATTCGAACCCGGGCCCTTCTTGCTGTGAGGAGGCGACAGCGCTACCCACTGGGCCACCGTGCCGCCCGTAAGTAACTATTATTTGTATTATTATGCTGGTACCGCTCCAACATTTCCTTAGAGGAGGGAGGGAATTTACCTCGTCACCGACAATGGTGCGGATACACTGATGTTCATAACGCGATTGAGATCCATGGCACAACATCGCACAGGTATAAACGACCGTTAAACTCTGGGGTGCGGAGCCAAGCTAAAGTCTCGCTCGATGCACAGGCAACGGAGCCAAGGCGAGGAAGGGGCAAGCGGCAGCAGGGCAAGCCGGCGGCAGGGCGAGCCTGCGGCAGGGCAAGCCGGCGGCACGGCGAGCCGGCGGCAGGGCGAGCCGGCGGCAGGGCGAGCCGGCAGCAGGGCGAGCCGGCAGCAGGGCGAGCCGGCAGCAGGGCAACCTGTGTGGCTCCACCTCGATAAAAGCATGAACCGTGCCAGGTCGCGCACAAACTGGGGGGGACACTGGGAGGAGAGGCGCTACATTTTATGCGAGCTTTTCTCTCGCGGGCGGTCCCGCGTGGTGCGGTTGTTGGGCTTGGCTTTGCTTCCTGTTATGGCCATTTGCACATGGGCGATAAGGCCGTCTTCTTGAGTAACCGCACTGCACCACTCCCAAGTGCTCCCCCCCACATCCGCGCCACCACCTATGTGGGGCCGCGCTGCCTGGGAACGCTCGCTCGGAGCAGAGATGTACACGGACACACGGCGGCAGTGACGCTTGCTTATCCAGGAAGGTTGCGCCGAACCTCAAGGCCCTGTTAAGGAGGTGCGCTGAGTGCGCGGAGGTGGCAATTGCTATTGGATAATTGCTTTTAAGAGCGGCTCTTTCAGGACAGCCGTGTCGAGGGTTCCTCATCTCACCTTTACATTGCGCCGTGAAAACCTTGACCAAAACAAATGCTATTTTATTTCTCGATTTAAGCAATTCATGAAGTTACTTTTACAATTTGGACTGAGGTGCCGGTACGGAGTGGTCCATACTTGTTCAGACAGCTAGTGGTCAATGCACATTTAATTCTAACTTGGTCGTAGTAAGTTTGTTTTGTTCGAAAAGACGAGAAATAATGACGACCACCCATGGCTCAGTGTGAAATTCGTTTTGGCATTACGGATGCTTTGCCATTTGTAGTATTTTTGTGTAGGATGATTTATTTTGGGCGGCGCAGTAGCCCGGTGGGTAGCGCTGTCGCCTCACAACAAGAAGGTCCCGGGTTCGAATCTTGGCTTGGGTGCCTTTGTGTGGAGTTTGCCTGTTCTCCCCGTGTACGCGTGTGTTTTCGCCAGGCACTCCGGTGTCCTCCCACAGTCCAAAAAACATGCTACTGCATAGCTTAATTGGCTTGCAGACTAAATCACCCAGAGTGCCCGGTATTGGACTGGCGTCTCATCTTGGGTATAGCCCTGCTTTGCGCCCTGTGCCGGGATAGGTTCCAGCTCACCGCGACCCTCTACAGGACTAAGCGATTTCTGACAATGAGATGAGATGATGTATTGCTGCTTCATGACACTGTAAAGACTCTCGCTCTAAGCACTGAATCATCCGGAGGCAAAAATGATGCTTGGGTTAGTTTATGGTTGGTTCCTACACCTCACATTAAGCGTTTTTATATCTCACTCAGGAAGTT
>JAZEWT010000004.1:12695373-12712852 GCA_036362905.1 Mordacia mordax
ACCATATCCTACAGGACGTTGGTGACAATGGTCTTTCACAAATCTCTGCTCTGTGAACTTCAAAGAATGTCCATTGTTGATATGTTCATCCATGCATTATATTACTACAGAAACCCAATCAGTCTCCAAGTCTTGAAATGTCAAATGTTGCTCTTGGCTACAGCTGTGCGCTGGTTAATCAACATTCCACAGTGAAGCATTTGCAATCAGAGCTTCATACCAAGACCCGCTTCTTCAAGCTGGGTTCTGTGCATGTGTTCAGGTGGTAGAGATTGTTACTGAGATTCAAAGCAGAACTGGGGAACGTTCTTGAACGCAGAAGTGAAGTCAATCCCCTCGTTGTAAAATACCCAAAGCTGGTGAGGCTGCTGTAAAGCTGCGGGACTGTCCATCAGCATCCCGTTAAAGTGCCATCGACTTGGCGACGTACCAATGTAATGCTTAACGGGCGTCAACCACACTGAACACGCTCGCGAAACTGTGACGCAGCGATCGTACCGCTCTTATTAAATTGTGGAATTTTTTTTGTACAGTATTTTAATCCAATCATATCCACAGACTAAATCTGCTAATTTTTGCTTCTAGTAAATGTAATCCAAGGATGTTATTCAGAGGTGGCTTGATTTGAATATTTATGCTTCAGAATCTATAATGGTGACGCCTGTACGATAGGCTGACAGACTGTGAACGTAATTTACATTTGGAGATGTATAACTGTTCTGCTCGTATGTACCTACCCAATGGGTTTCTATTTAAGGAACAGAGTAAGACTCATGTTTAAATGGGTGCTGCTGCTGTCTGTTTGCGACAGGTGTGCAGTAAATACATTTTGAAATCTATTTCACAAAAGCAAAGAGATGTGTTGCTTGGTTCCCAATTTTTAATTTCGGAAAAATGGAGCCTTGACTAATAATAATTGCATTTATAGAGCGCCTTTCACCCGAGGATCACAAAGAGCTCCACAGAACTGCGGAGAGACCAGCGCGTCATCAACAACAGCACCAGAACAGAAGATCAGCAACAATATTTAAAAAAAAATATATACGTATCGTTGCAGAACAACATGTAAAATATGATCAGACTTTCAACTATAAATTTAAAATGCTAAATTATGACTGTTTATAATCTATATTGGGAAATAGTTTAATGTAACATTTATCGTATAATAATAATTGCATTTCTAAAGACTAGAAAGGAGCCATGGATTTTTTATAAACACCAAGTGCAATAGACTTGCCTCAAGCTCTTGTATGCGACTGAACAGAACTTTGAATTATATTTCCAGAGACGTATCGCCCACACAGTGATATCAGATATTATGGCTACTTGGAAAATCTCTGCGTTAACATTCCCATTCATTCGACAATGATTTGTATCTCTAAAGAAAATAGCTACATTTAAAAGGCAAGTTTTTAAATAGGTTATGTGACACGTTATCATGGCATATTGTACACTGGACATGTACTGTAGCAAGACTTCACTTTAGCATCAATGAAGTCGATTATTACAATCCGGGGGGCCGCAAATTCATTCAAAAATCGATACACCGTTGTCTCCTTTTTAGCATTTCATTTGGTAAAAATTTAGAATTGCTCTGTTTTGCTGGTACAGCCTTGTTAACGCCATTAACCCATATGTATTGTTCGCGCCATAATTAACTTCTGGATTAAGGTCGGCTCATACGGTGTTGGTTATGAGCGTTTCAATCGACCATGCTTCACCAATTTGCTCAGCACGTGGTGAAACGGTGGATATGGGAGCGGTTCAGATCTTACTCATCACTGACATGAGCCACTGATCTGGCATCTCTGTGACAGCCCATGCCACCCAGAACTCTGTCACAAAGAGGAACATTCGCAGGAATTACATAACAAAGGCCTCCCAACCTCTCTCGCTTGGCTTTCAGGTGACACTGAACTTGTCACCGAGTGTTACATATTGCTTTAATATTGTTATTAGCCGCAGCCGGGAATCAAAGTCGGGTCACCGGGTTCCATCACCATGTAAAGTTTGAAAGTAGTAAACGTGAGATTCGCGCAGGTACAGGTCAATGCGCATATTGCGAGTGTGCACAACAATGAATTAGGGCATTGTTTCGTTAATTGGTTGATAGCAATGCCTTCTACCCTTTGTTTGCCAGGATGGGCTCTGGCTTCACTGCAACTTTCTGTAAGATTAAGCACGGACTGACAACGAATGAATCTCAACAAAGTGTTCACGTGCGGCACCATCGCGTGATCCAGGCCGCCAGCCATGGGAGTAGAGAAGCTTCGAGTCCCAGCAAGCATGGAGACATCACTTAGTACGTAATTATGGGTAATTATCCCAGCTCAATGCTGACAATGTCAACACAACAATACAATCTTATGAATAACGTTAGAGGCATCCACTGAAACAGCCATTATGAGCCCCACCTTACACAGTAAGTGCTCTTCTCGCCAACAACACCAAGTACTTTAACCATTCTTAGCTGATGAGACTCGACCTATTGTTTGTATCCAGACACAGATAATCCCTATACATAATAAACCTAGCAATCAATGTACATCCCTTTGTCACTGCTGCTGAATAAAGTGTCTCAGAGTGAGCGTATTATATGGGGAGTTATTTGACCATATTTCACCACGGTGAGTTGGTGATAGCCACGTAGCCGCCCATGGCAACCTGACATGCACGGCAGACACCCGCACAAGCACAACCGAGGCTCAACCCCTCTCAGTTCCGAGAGCTTATGACCAGGTACGTTCTGAGTGACATGGTCGAGGTCAAAGGCTACCGGCAATAACTTTACATTAAACAAACTGGAAACGAAAGTGAATTTCCAGTGACACCTCATAACACTTTTGCATTCGTGTGACATGGAGTTCATGCTGAATGTTGCCAAAAGATCACTTATTTTTTTTATGTGGGCAGCAACGTGATAATAAGTACTGTTGCGCACTTGACAGAAGGACCTGGTTTCGATTCCTGGCAGGTGTCTTTGTGGAGTTTGCATGAATCCTCGATGCCTGCACAGATTTCCATGGGGTATTCCTGTTTCTCCCTACCATTCAAAAGATATGCTACTGCCTAGGTTAATTAACCTGCTGACTAAATTGCCCCTGGGGTATTGCGATGGACGGGGGGGAGAGAGAGGCGGGCTACCTTGCATCCGCTGTCTGCCATTATGATTTTCTTTAAATCGTGAAAGAAGGTAGAGGTGAAGCCCTGCAATCGTTTGCTGTGGTGCACCCATTTATATTGCTGCTGGATGGACAGAGGCATCGTGGGCGTGGATTTTAAGAAAACTTGCATTAGTGTTTCACCTGCCGTGCCATGAAATGGAACTGATAGCGTCTGCATTGCAAGTCAAGTGTGTTAACTATTAAGCCACATTTTATTTACTGAAGTGCATCAAATTGCTCAAGAGAGCTGCTCTTTAGGGAAAGTCGAGCATTCCTGATCATCATCATTCCCTTGATGATGTCTCCAATTTGGGAGGGAAAATGTCACAAGGAGAGGAAGAACACTCGACACAGCCATCCTGAAAGAGCAGCTCTTGAGATAATTTCTCATACATTGAGCCGTGAACACCTATTTGAACACAGCATTTAAAGGTCATTCACAGCTCTCAAGTGGCAGAAACTCTGCACATCGTGGAACGGGGAGAGCCCCGGCCTGCTTCTAAAGTCCCAAGCAATGTGCCGCGTGCAGAGCGTGTCTGGGGGTGTTCGTCCCACTTATGGCCATAAACAAACGTGACTCCGTCATTCGATTCTGTTGACAGTGTCGAAACTCATCTCCTCAACAACAGCGTTTCCTGTACCAGTGGCTCAACGATTTCATTCGGCGAGCACCCCTGTCGAGCTCTGCCAGCTGTTGTTTGCCAAATCGTCTAGAAATACCCGCTGTGGTGAACTACTCACCAACCCCAACCGTCAGAGATGCCAGATTATGTGGGTGGCTGTCTCTTCGCTTTAGTGCTTTAACTGCGCTGAGCAATGCGTCTGCAGCTTTAGATTCTAAAAGTCCACAATGCAGTCATTTTGGCCAAGGTGACGTAAAAGAAAAAGTGTCAAGCCCACTTTCATCCGACACCGCCAATCAATCATGTTTTTGTTACGTTAAAACAACATGCTGATTTATTACTACTGCAGCAGCACACTGGTGTGTTAAAGAGCAAACATACAACATTTACAATATAACGTTTTGCTGATAATTTCAACCAGATTCATCACGTCTGTTACCACATCTGTAAATGTTGTGGGTTTCCTCTCTAACACACCGGTGTGCTGAAATACTAATAAATTGGCACGTTCTGCTCCCGTGACAAAAATATTACTCGTTGGTTGTGTCAGGTGCAGGTGCGTTCAGAACACTTTTACGTCACTCATCTCATCTCATTGTCAGAACCGCTTAATCCTGTACAGGGTCGCGGTGAGCCGGAGCCTATCCTGGCAGACACTGGGTGCAAGGCATGGATATACCCACGATGGGACGCCAGTCCATCACCGGGCACTGAGGGCAATTTAGTCTGCAAGCTAATTAACCTATGCAGCATGTTTTTTGGACTGTGGGAGGAAACCGGAGTGCCCGTCGAATATGCAAACTCCACACAGGCACCCGAGCAGAGATTCGAACCCAGGACCTTCTTGCTGTGAGGCGACAGCGCTACCCACTGGGCCACCGTGCCACCCACTTTTACGTCACCTAACCCAAAAACGCTTTATTACGTATAACATTGGTCGCAAAAGTTGACGTGTTAAATTCACAAATCGGTTTAACTGTTCAAAATGAAGAAAGCGAGTGGAGTGTGTGTGTGTATACACAGCCTCCATTCAGTCCACTGCTGCATGTGGGCTTCCCCCATGCTAGCGTGGATTACGGGCGTTAATCGACCGTACTTTCACTGGTCAGGTTCGTGTGGATTCGTGATGGCGTCGCGGCCCTGAGGAAAGCTGTGCGTTCACAGTGACCCACCCAAGCAGTGTCCAGGCTCGAGCCGGCTTTGCTTGTGAGATCAGGTGCACTGCGTGTGATCTGGACTGGGGCGGAGCAGACAAAGGGAAGGGGTGGCAAGGAGCGGGGGGGGGCGACCTGCCGAGGCACGCATCACGTTGCCCACGAGCTGCTCGTCGCTCGGCGTCTCCGGGACAGGCTCGGCCGCTTTTCTGCCAACACTTGTTTTTTTAAAAAAGGCATTAGTTTAATGACTGAGTTTGCGTACGAACTATTTTTCATTGTTTCTACTAGCCTGTGATGGACTAGCGTCGCGTGCTTGGTACAGCCCTGCCTTAGGCCCCATGTCTGTCGGGACAGGCTCTGGCCCCCCATGACCCTGTACAGGATGAGGTGGCCACTGATTACTGGCAGAGAATTCATCCCAGGGGTCATTTTGTTCCAGGCAAGTTGCACGTTCTTCTGACATCTCTTGTTGTTGACGTTTTCTGCTGACATGACTGCTTTGACCTGGATTTCTTTTTGACTTTTTTTGGCGGATATTTCTGCTTGCTCTCTGAAGTTTTAAAAGAGCAATTAAAAAGTCGGAAGTAAAGCTGTAAGAAGATGCAAAAGCCATTGTGTCGTGTGACTAAAATGTGTGCTGAGATAGGAATTAATACTCACAGTGCTGACATACATACGTAAATGCATAAAACACTTGCCCAATTATATATATGATATACAGATTTACAGCTTACAAAATATGTTTCTGCGTGGAAACCAGTGTTTAATACAAAATGGGCCTGATCCATTGTAGAGCATCGCGTACTCATGACAATGAGTTGGGGACCGATGGACATGAGGGGCGTTCGGTTTGGAACTATTCACAAAACCCACCCACTTCCTGTCCCCGTAGATGAAATCTCACGAAAGAAGCCCACGCTTGTCAGGTTTCCACAGTCTCTTTTGAATTGTTATATTTTTTCTGTCAATTAAAACGGTTTTATGTCAGGCTATCAGACTATAGTATATTTCAGAGTATTATTTGCCTAAAATTTGTATACAAATGGGAAAAAAGCCAGATTCGTACGTGTGTATTTTATGTGCGCAACGTGGGTCTTGAAGAATCGATATTAATTGAGGAATTAATGCGTCTTTACTCCCCAAATTAAACATGACCGAGAATCTTCCATTCAAGGCGTTATAAAGTTATGTGGAAGCTTATGCCCGTGGCAATGTTCTGTTGAAATATTCCTGTGAATGTGGTGACAAATAGTCCTGCCTTTATCATGACATGCCGTTGCATGAGCCACATCCGCATGAGAAATATATAACAACTATCCGTACGGTGTTATCAGAATAAAATACAAGACAGAATAAAACCAGAAACATTGTTAACTGCAGCGATACGAGTTGAGGCGGAACAGTGGTGCAGTGGTTAGCACCACTCGACTATGAACTTGGTGAGCTAAGTTCAATTCCTGTTCATTGGTAAAGTCGGGGATGCAGTTATATCTGAACTAGTCCTGGGCGAGTCCCCACCACCCACTCCTTCCCCCAAGCCTCCACCCCAACCTCACCAAATCATGCTGACCTGCGTAGTGAAGAATTTACAAACAACCGCATTGACTGACTCTTGTAAATGTGACAATCCTGCTTTTTGGAGTTCTCACGTGGTTCCAGGAAATAAACCTGAAACTTGGAATACGGCATGCAGTTTTTAACCCGCAGCGGATTGATAAAAGGCTGCAGCCTCTGCGAGTGGAAATTTAAATGTGAAAATGTGAATATGGCAACAAGAACAACATCGCCGTCCAGTTGCATTGGCTAACAACCTGCATTGGTTTTTTTTTGCGGCTACGTGAGTGAAACTCTTCTTGAGACGCACAGCTGGTACTTATCGATGTAGGTTTTCACAGCTCGATGTATGAAAATTGACTGATTACTCCAAATTGGGAGGCAAAATGTCATGAAGAAGAGAGGAGGAACACTCGACATGACTTTCCCAACAGAAGCAGGTATTTAGAGGAATTTCCATAGTTGGCATTTTTACAGTCTTTAGATGATGGCTTTGCTATTGGCATGGTTGGGCATCGGTTGCCATTTCTCACTTTCACTGCAGACATCTCACATTCCCGGCGGTGACCACGACACTCACCAGCTGCCTGGACGATCCGGAGGATTAGGCCGCCGATGTGCAGGTCCCCTTTGAGCCGCACTGTCACAGGCTGCTCCAGATCCGTGATGTTCACCGACAGCTCCCAGCTACCGTCCGCTAGGTGCCCATCCGCCGTGCGGATCCCATCTTCGTGGTGCTTTGCCATCGCCGACGCCAATTTCTGGGAAACCCACAAACACTTGACTCTGGCGAGGCTGCTACCCAACCTCCACTCCGCTAACGGGAAGCACCGCTGGGTTCTTCACAGACCGTTTGGCTGTGGTGGTGGATATAGCCCTAGGAACATTTGCACTCGCGAAGTTTTGATGGACGGTTAATCTAAATGTGGCATCAGTTATTGCCGGTTTAACGGTCGATATTTGGGTTGACACGGGTAGGCTGATTGACACCGCATAATGTGGGTATTGGAGCAGAATTTTATTGGCAGATAATAATTGCATTTCTAGAGTGCTTTTCACCCGAAGATGCCCTTTCTGACGCCAACCTCTTTTAGGTTGGAGGGTCTGCGGATCGTTATTTGTCTAAAACCTCCACTCAAGACCCGTTTGTTTACCAAGGGAGACCCTCCCAGGAGTGTAGGATTTCAGGCAACATATCTTTTGGGTTCATTGCAACATGCATATCCCTTTACCACGATAAGGTTATGATCCAAGAGGGAAAATGTGGCATCAGGAAAATGTAAATTATTGCAGGGTGTCTATAACAGATAGCAGGCAAAGTCAGCTTCCGTTTAATAGTACAGTGTACAGCTACTGCCCTTTTGCCAATCCACTGCTGGACGAGGGCATCCCAACGCCGTATGGGTTGCGGGGTTTATTTGGCCATACTTCACTATGATTGTCATTGCTGGTTGCATGCGTAAGTGCATGCGACATCTGCCTGTTGTGGCACATGAACTGCCAACTGGAGGCAGTACAGCAGAAAACTGCTCTGAAGATCTCTTTGGCAGTTTGAGTAGTATTGACTTCTATATGGGTTTTCTCCTGCTACACCAGTTACATTGGATATAGAAGAAAATAACTGAAAATGAATTGAATAAACATCTTAAGTAGGGCTGACGTGAAAATATGTGCAATATTCGTCGTTGGACTGCTTGGAACGTGTGATTGGTTCTAAAAGCACAAGTTCCAAATGAACCGGAAACAAGTGTTGCAAAAAATAACATGGCAGTCAGATAAGGGCCATTTCCACCGTTAAATGAAGCGATCACGTTTTATTACGTTAATGTGGACAGGATTTAACGACGGTGGAGGTTAAAGTTCTTGAAATGAATTCCACCACCTACATCCCGCCAAACCAGACCTACCGAACAGATGGCTCAATCGGTAATTCGCGACCCATCAGTGGGCCGCGAGTGACACCTAGTGGTCCGTACAGACCATACCCAAGTACGCCTTGATGTGCAAAATGTTGACAATCTCTGGCACATTTGATGGCCCTATGCCATGCTATACGCGCTGGCGTGCCAATAAATGAGTGCAGTTCACAAAACACAATAACAACTGCCGTCCATGCAAAACATTCATGGGAGTGACATTTCACAGACCTCATCATTGCTAGACCGTAGTTCGAAAGCCACAAGGGCCCGGGATAATGATAGCGTAATAGTTGCTTGTCTCTATGGGTAATGTGAATGCATGTAACAACCAGAGATAATGTTCAAGCAGTCATGTCATCGTAGCTCCTCGGCGAACATGATAACTTACCGTGTCCCCACTGCAGTCCAACCAATGTTTCTATATCGTCAGTCACTTCCCAGTAAGCCGTAAAGATTCCATACTTAGAAAGTATTAATGCCATCGTTTCGAATACAGTGCAGTAGCTATATACTCGGTAATACTGTTTGAACGTTTGTGGGATTTCACTCGTCAGACTGCTGCGTTAATGAGCTATATTGGTGCCCATTAATTTGGCTATCATCATTATCAATACCGGCTCAATTCTGTGCTGGGTCGTGGGTGGTTCGGAGCCTATCTCGGCAGACAGAGGGCGCAAGGCAGGGTGGTGTACCCATAGCCAGTCCATCGCGGAAATAAAGCGCAATTCAGTCGTGCAAATAAACCTAAGTTAAACAGAATTTTGCAACTGTTCGTGTTGTTGCCATTGTTAAAGTTAACGAAATCTTTCAGTCTCAGCTCTCACCTTGTCAGGAACGACTGATTGAACACAGAAGCACATCTTATTGACCTTTAAAAGTCTGCTGGGACAGGTGCTGTTAGTGAGCACCTATGAAGTCCGGAAGGGCACACGACGGGGGTGGCTGTGCCAGCACCATGCCCGGCCGCCTTTGTCTCTCCCCTCCCCCTAAATGCTCACGTCTTTACACACCGTGCAAGACACTAATTTAAAAGGCTCAGTCGATCTAAACCGGCTCGGACATCACCGCTGAGCGCCGCATATGAAACTCCACACCAGGTGCGCACCAAAGCAGACACCGTTAAGGCCCACCGTCGCGCAGACAGCGGCGGTTGACGCGCTCCGCTAGCATTACCGCTCGATTGTTACTGCACAGTGCAGGAGGACATTCCTTCTCGCCACCAAACAGACGGCATTCCTCCATCACACGGCGCGCATCGCCGCCAGCCTTTGCAAACCGACACTCCGCCAGCGACAAAGGTAACGTTTACCGCAGCGCGCCTCGGCTTACCTTGCGCAAGGATATTACTTTAAGTCACCGACAACAGCTACTAACAGCAGCGGGAAAGTACAGCGGCATAGACAAGTAACGCAAGCAAAGAGCGTGAAGGAGCCTCTCCCGGGCAGAAACCACGCGATGGCAGGGGAGCCGCAGCGAGAGACGAGGAGGAGGAGGTGGGACGAGGAGAGAGGTTACGGCCGCCCGCTGCGGGACAGCACCGTGTGGGGGGCGGAGAGGGGGCGGAGAGGGGGCCGAGAGGGGCCCCGCGCCACGCCTCTCGCAGGCGGAAGTCGCCTCGCCCGCACGAGGAACCCCTTCTTCATCTTGGTTCCCTTCCTGCTCCTGCTCGTCCCGCACTCGCCGCCGCACGGCTCTTGCAAGAGGATTGAGAGGCGACCCGTGTCGCGCTTGTTACAGAAGGAGAGAGTGGTTCTCTCTCCCCCCACCACCATCACCACCACCAGCTCCGTCGGATATGAATTGACTCGCCGAGGGTTGCGTTCAACACGTGTCAATAGTCGCGCGGTACTGGACAAGGGGGCCATCTGCTAAATAATAATACTGTCAGTAGGTACAGTATCCTCGTCCGCAATGTGTTTCACATGGATACAATGCGTACAGCATACGTACACTGTACGTGCACTTTGACCATTAGTCGATCCACTGCTGGATGATGGCCAACCAAACGGTCGCACAGTTGGGCGTGGGAGCTATTTAACCATACTTCACCATGCCGGTGAGTGAAGGAGTGACGAGTAACACAATTCATGTTGCTGTACTGCCCTCTGCTGTTCATAATTTACAACCTGCTATGTTATCGAGTAGCAAGGGCAAAGATGCCCCACATAGCCTCAGACTCTGGGGTCAAGTGCCGTTAGCGAGTACCTTTGAAGGTCGACATGGCACATCAGGAGGTGGGTGACCAGCACAACACTCGGCCGCCTTCGTCTGCAGTTACAATGTTTACACACTGCAATAGGTACTCACTTGAGGCCGAGTCGACCTAGGGAAGGCCCAGGACCGGTTCAAGAAATCGTCGCTGCTTTACGCCGTGAGCGGGATTCGAACTCGGGTCACCGGGTTTGTAGCCCAGCGCGCTAACCGCTGCGCCACCGCTCCCCACTCCATCCAGCAGCACTGCAGTATCCAGGCTCAAGACTTGCTTAGCTTGAGATCGAACGAGGTCAGAAGCACCCACGATCTCATCTGTCAGAAATCGCTTAGTCCTGTACAGGGTCGCGGTGAGCCGGAGCCTATCCCGACAAATACAGGGCGCAAGGCAGGGATATGCCCACGATGGGACGCCAGTCCACCGGGCACTGCGGGCAATTTAGTCTGCGAGCCAATAAACCTATGCAGCGGCATGCTTTTTGGTCTGTGGGAGGAAACCGGAGTGCCCGGCGAAAATGAAGTTTCAATTATGGGGTCGCCTTGCTGGTTCGAATTTGAATGTATTGAGTTACTTGAATGAAAGCGATCATCAAAATACTTTGTCGAGTCGCAGGCATGAATATTGACTTTCAACGGAGTGGCAAGAGAGTAGCGCTGTAGCCTCACAGCAAGAAGGACCCAAGTTGGGTTCCCGGCTCGGGTGCCTGTGTGGAGTTTGCATGCTCTCACCGTGTCCGCGTGGGTTTTCGCTGGGTACTCAGGTTTCTTCCCACACTAAAAGACACGCGGCTGCCTGTGTTAATTGGCATGCTGAGTAAATTGCCCCCAGTGCCCTGCCATGTACTGGCGTCACATCTTGGGTATAGCGCCACCTTGCGCTGTCTGTTGGGATAAGCTCTGGTCCCACACGATCTTGTACAGGATGAGCAGGTATTGATATTGATGGTGGGTTGCAAGAATATAAATTCGCCACAATACTCTAAGGTGCGGTTCATTGGCCCTGGGCTGCCGGTCATCGATCCGTCTTACACACGTGTGCTAAGCTCACTTTGCTTACGTCAATGTCTTTAACTTGTTCTCATTTCCATGTTTCTCTTACTATCTTTTCTCCGATCACCAGTTTGTATTTGTTTACTTTGTAGACAATCAAAGCAACTTATCAAATGTCATCAAAAGAGAACGTGTAGATAACGTGCTATGAATTAGAAAAATAGCTACTGCGGTCAATATGTAGCCTTTAAAAAACATCTACAAATGTGACCGTGTGAAATGCGGAAGCAAAAAAAGAGGGGACCTCGTAAAGAAACAGTTACTGTTACAGAGTCGGTGGTAATCCAAAGATAAACCGTACAGCTTTAACAGACTGCCGGGTCAAGTGCTGGTAGCAAGCACCTTTAAAGGTCGATACGGCATAGGAAGTGGGTGACCACCACCACGCGCGGGCACCTTTGTCTCCCTAGTGACAGTGTTTACACACTTCACGAGGTAGTTATTTGAAACTAAAGTCGACCTGGGGGAGGCCCAGGAGCGGTTCATAAACTCATCGCTGATGTTGGTGGCTGTGAGCAGGATTCGAACTCGGGTCGCCGGGTTTGTACCCAAGCACGCTAACCGCTGAGCCACCGCTCTCCTATGTAATCCACACCAGGATACATTTAAACGCACACTTTGTAATAGCTTTTGGTAGTGCAGCAGCCCGATTGCTGCTCGAATTGAGCCGCATCCCAGCTGTGAATGTATATAACAAACTGTGCTACTTGTATACTACTATCAGCCTATTTATGAACTATTTGGAAACATGCTGTGAGCACACTTTAAGGCATGCATGGAACACAAGGTAGTGAAGCCAGTACCATGCGCAGCTGCACTGGTCTTCTAAAAGTGAGGTTTCTTTTCAGACCACACTTGATCCTGGTTGATCTCGAGGAGAAGTACAAGGCATGTTATGACTGGCTACGAATGACCAGGAACCAAATTTGGATCACCATATGAATTGTAGTAGTGGACATGGCACAAACATGGACCATCGCTCTGCATATACAAATCACAAAGACAGCATAAAATACAGGCAGAAAGTGAAGATAATGGAGAGCAGTTGTAACGTGTTCAAAATTGCTTTTATGTTTCACCACTTCACAGTTCATATACACGAACAATATCTTGTTCAGCAATCTGCACCTTCCTTGCCTGTGACATTTACAACATTTAACCTGTAGCCACACTGCTATACCGGCAACTGTGGACAATCATAACAAGAGCAGCTTATATTACCCTCTCGGGTTGAATGCAGGTTTTGCCCCTTTCCTCAACTTAAAATGAACACGTACTAGGGACGGGCACAGGCAGCTGTGTAAAATCACTGGCTTAAAACGACTTCCGACTGTCGCCACCAACAATCGTTCCTTTCACAATGAACCCTTACCAAGCTAAAGTTTTGGATAACAGCGCTTTACCGACGAAAAAGTGGGCAAGGCATTAACGGAATTTCAGTCTTTAGCACAAATATGTAACTGTAATCGTGGGCAGGTAGACTTTAATGCGCAAGATGTCAAATGATACAGAAACAATATCAGGAAAGTTTAACACTCAGAAGAACATTATCAATTGTTAGGATGTGGATGAATGACCGATTATTGACACAATCCAAGAATTTAACTACAGCACAGCCTGAAGTGTTTATAACTTTAGACCAAATACAAACATTGCAGATTTGGTTATATATATATATATGCCCTGAAATTCTGCATTTCATGTTTATTTATGTCTTCCAGTAAGACGTGTACTGAAAAGATCAGAAAAAAAAGAAAGTCCCCATTAAACATACCTGCCAGTGCACAATGCGATTAAATAACTTGCTGTGATAAACAACTGTATGGTCAAAACTTCCTTGGCTCACCATATCAACGTACAATCCTAGTAATAAAAAAAAATCCCAAACCTCACTTCTTACAGTAAATAGCTGTTGATATTACTCTGCGTTCTTCAGTTTTTGTACGTAGTATTCGAAAGATTCCTGCAAAACAATGAAAACAGGTAAAATAAAATGCATGTGTTTTTAAAAAAATGTCATGAATCTTCTCACAAGAATTACTGAAAGCAAAACTAAGTTTTTTTTCTGATTAACGTTGGACATTAGTCATATAATTTAAGAGCAGTCATTAATAACAACAGTCCACCACAGGCGACTTGGCACATCAGCGCATTAAACTGGCTCAATTTGCTGACCATTAAAAATATAATTTCAATAGCTGTAAAAATATCTAGCACAAGAAAACTGTCCAGAGTAAACATGAAAACACGCTGTCTGTTAATCATCATTTAACACAACACGTTTATGATAAATATCATTCAAGGATAAGCTCTCGGCCATTTCCAGAGGCAACATTTAAATTCAAGCAATATGTCGCAATTAGAACCGTGTGGGTCAGAGTGAGAGGGATAACGTACCACTGGCACGTCAAAGGGCACCGACTCGCCAGCTTTTTGTAAAAGTGCAGCCAGCCTCTTGAGGAACAGCTCATCGGGAGTGACGCCATCGGCCAACACTTTGTTGTACAGATTCTTGGCTGCCGCCAAATCATTCGTTTTGGCTGTTGGGCGAAAATTGAAGGCCATCGTAGTTAAAATTTTTGTAATCATAACACTTTTTAACGTGCACGTCATCGTTCAATGCCAAAGGTAATCATTCGAAGAAATAATTCAGAGATGCACGGACACCGCAAAGGGGTGGAAGGCAGCTAAGCAGTTAGCCTGCCCCAGATACCGAGTGGAACATATTATGATGTTATCAGTCGGGAAATTAACGAGTTTATTTTTACTTTGGAAGGAAACTGGAGAACCGGGAGGAGAGCCACGAAGAACAGGGTGAGAACACACGAATTCCACACAGAAAGGTGCCCAAGTGAGGATCGAACTTATTCTGGCAGAACTTTCTTTCTGTAACGTGCAGATCTTACCACTGCACCATCCTGCCGCCCACGTGCCCACTACTAATATCATTTATCCAGCAGCAACAAAGTGAATGTTAGCATTGGTGAAATATATTGTTAATATACCAAAGTGATTGTCACATGCAGTGGCAGCTTTAGAAAGATCCTGTTAAAACCATATTGACAAGACACTCTTGATAATCCTTTATGAATTAAAGTGAATTGGTTGTGGCCCATGGTGCCTTACCATAGGACTTCAGTAAGTAGTAGTAGATAGCGTTCTTGTAAGGAAGGTCTGGTGCTACTTCCAAAATGTTTGCAATTTGCTCAGGCTTAATGAGAGGGGAAAACATTTGTTTATATACATATATCTTTGCACACAAAAAGATCAAAACAACCAACATTTAGAAAAAGTGGTAGACTTAAAAAATTAAGTTATTTTTAAAAAACCCGTGGCATGTCTGTACACTGACAACCAAGACAGGATGTCAGTCCCAGGTAGCACCACAAGATGTCACCTCTTTACAGACTATAACGTCCACCTTCTGTAGACTGTCAGAATAGTGACCATTACACTCTGCAGTAAGCAACATGACAATATACAGCACTTGAAGGGATAACACGTGACACGTTCAGAGCAACGTTGCCGACCTACATTTAGTCTTATTTACCCACACAATGCCTATATTATACAACTCAAAAAATGCAACAAAAGGCAGGCTCTGTACGGGTCTGTGACCCAGAAAATGTGTCGGCGTGTGGCACACCACATCCCATAAACTTCTCGTTCTGGCTGTAGCTGTTAGCCGTGTACCGACTTCCAGTTTACAAGTCATCCAGAGAAAAATGCTGTGAGAAATAATGCCCTCAAGAATTGTACGATTTTTATTAATTTGTCGATGGGGTTTGGTGTCTCACTTTGTCGGTATTGTTGGTGATGCGCACGATGAAGCTGATGATGGTTTTCTTCTGCTCCAAAATCGCCGGACAGCGCTGAAAATGGCAATGGAGCGCGGGGTTACAAAATAATACGTATGGATTATAAAATGGAATTTTATACATAAAAAATGTCTCAGTGACGTACCCTTCGGCGTCAATGTATACATTAAATGCAGGTGGACGACAAGCAGAGGGTAACGAATGTGCTATTACTGGACAATGTTACCACCCCAACAGATAATGCTTAAAATACAATCTGGTTGTAAAGAGCACCAGAATACGAGCACTGTAAATGGAGTTATCATCAAGAGTCCTTTACCTCCAGTAGAAACTTCGCTTCCTGGATTTTGCCACTGGTGATGTAGGTGAGAAACTCGTAGGTGATGCACTGGTATAGGGAGAAATGCTTCGCGAGCTTCTCTCCCAAGGCACTCACTGAAACAACACCACCGCACAGCGCGGTGAGCCGTCGTACCGACTCACTGCAGCATGCAAAATCCTGCACATCACTTACTCAAAACATGTAGGGTGATGTTAGCCTAAGAGAAACGGAAACTGCTTTATTCACCAAGCAAAACAAATATATAATGAAACACCTCAACGCTACAAACATGTAACACAGAAGTGTAAAATACATCAGCACGCAGCTGTTGCAGTAGTCTCTAAAATTGAATAAAATACTGAACAATGTACGATTTTTTTTTATCCACTGGTGGATAAGAGCCTGCCTGTCGTTGAGGTCGTTTGAGCATATACTGCCACACTGCCATTTGGGTTGGTTAATGCTGCGAGGATGAGCCGTTGGGAGCATAGCACAGCACAACAATGGACTTTGCTGTATTGCCCTCTGCTGAACATATAGCCCCATGACAGCTTTGGGCACCTGATGTTCGCACGCTGGTTGCTCATGCAAGCTCTATCCAGGCTCAACCCCACTCAGCTCTAAGGACATGAGATGCATTCTACGTGATTAAGTCGTAGGCACTGAATTATACGTGTAAAAATAAGCCACATTTCAAGCAAAATTCCGATGCTATAGTAATGATGTACTACGTATAACGTGTGCAGTATTCGTTCACTTTCAAAGAGAGAAACAAAGCCACAGGGGTATGAAGAACCATGGATGTAGAGGAGGGGAAAGGTAGCCATATAGTAAACCTGAGCCAACATTTGAAAGAACACCGTGTCCTCGATAAATCAAGATATTAATGGCCAAATGAAGATAATTTTTTAGGTATGCGAAGAAACCAGAGGTCCCAGTGAAAATACACGTGGACACACGCAAAAAGGCACCTGAGCTGGGAAAAGAACCCAGGCCCTTCTTGCCATGAGGCATTACCACTGTGCCACCATGCCACATCCCGTGGTGTGACAACTTGCAGCGTGGAAGGTGCAATACTCACACTTATCGAGTGCAGCCTCATTCCTGCTCTCTAGGAGTTGGTTGAAGATGAAGATGATGTTGCCCGAGAGTTTCTGGGAGTGGTTGTTTTCACTCATGAATGTGGACTCCAGGTAACTCACGAAAGCATCCACTCCATCCCTGCAGTGCCCCGCAGTGTGGTGCCAAGAGTCCGTTAAGTGATGCCACATCAATAGCAATAGATCTGTGTTAGAGCATTGTCCTGGCTTGGTTAACAAGATGACGCGTGTATTGTGTGACAGAGGGATGAATCTCGATGAAGCTTGCCTCATCATCTCATCATCAAAAATAATCCAACCGCTGCTATATGAAGACCTAATTGGAACATCTCTACTTAACGCTTAAAATGGTGGTGAGATGAGTAGCGCTGCTGCCTCACAGCAAGATGGTCCTGGCTCATTAATCTCTCTTCGCGGTGCATGTATACTCTCTCCGTGTCTGCATTGGTTTTTGCCGGGTACACCGGTTTTCTCTCATGGTTTAAAGAAACGTTACCTAGGTTAGCTGTCCTGACTAAATTGCCCTGATGATCTGAGATGCTGTAACTTGCTTACCACCCC
>JAZEWT010000004.1:12718802-12731912 GCA_036362905.1 Mordacia mordax
CCCCCCCGTGGGGGGCTGTGCTAGCCGGAGGGAGCGCGCTCACCACGGGTAAATAGAACGGCACGTCCTGACCACTGCTCTGCAGGATGTTGGCGAGCAGGCTCATCGTCCTTTCGCGAGGGATTAGGTTCTCCTCCTGCATCTTGATCCAGGCTGCGTTGGCCATGTCCATGTCGCCGTGAAGTTCTGAGAACAGCAGAGTGGCAAGGGTAGCAAGAGGTTTGGTGGTCAAGCGCACCCGATCTGAGAAGAGGAATGTCCCCATATGGACTGAGAACTGCTCTTTAGAACTCTTCTTTTGGAAAAGTCGGGGCATGACAACCGACATCAACCCATAAGGACTGTTGGGAAACGAGACCGATATTTTGCTTGAAAGCACAATGATGTGAACCTATCCATCAAATGTCACTGGAACTCAACATTTGGCTAATCATTAAGAGTGGTACAAATTTAATATTGGGAGAAATTTTTCTATCAGCACATTTATACAAACGTAGCTTTATTGAGAACAGTCTATATAATTTATCAAATAGGGTGTAATTTTACGAAAAAGGAAAAGCAGTGAGAGAGAGAGAGAGGGTAATACATGCTCTTTGCCAAGCTGAACTTAGAGCAAGGGCGAAATAAAAAAAAATATCAGGTAGAAAAACTTCCCACAAGACACTGTGCATCACCAGGAATGGATAAGACGCGACAAAAGTATCGCTAATTTGGCCATCGGCATGCAGTCTTTGTTGGACTCCTATTGTAATGTAGTCCTCGTGAAAACCCTCAATGTGAAGCCCTTGTTGGCGAGTCTGCCGCTTTCACGCAAAGTCCTCCTCACTCACGGTCCAACTAAATAACCCCGCTCCATTAGAAACCATTAACGTATTATCACTGCCCCTTCCATCACGTACATAAAGGAGCATTACCTAAACTAAATTGGTCCTCAATGGCGAGATGCATTCGTGGCCACCCAATAGGAAAAGTCAGGCGAGCCAATGCTGGAATGCCAAGTCTCTAAAGGCCACTCCATTCTATTCAGCGACATGTTTTGAGGCAGTGACGCTGTTAATAAAACAGACTCCCACCCCCTCCCCAAATTTTATGCACAGAGACCCATTTATTAACTTTTCAAAAGACTGAGGTCCAACACTAATCCGTACGTCCTCGTACTATCGTTGCATTTGTTTCGGTGCAATGTATTTTTTTATCCATCGCCACACGTTTATTTTTTAGCTCATGTGTGATCTCTGATGGATACGTTAAGCAGTCATGACCAGATTACCCAGAATTCAGCTGATTTATGCTCAAACCCAGGAAGCTAAACATTTCTATGCCATCCAGCAGTCGTCTGGCCAAGGGCTGTACATGTGTAAAGATTTATGTTCACAATTACTATCACCGTAATCAAGTCGGTTCAAAACTAACAAGAGAAGGTTGAACTATATTTCTGAGATGAAAACAATAAAGTACTGTCTAATAATGCTTGCTCAACATGTAATAGGACACCTGTTCATAAACAATCTAATTCTCTAACATACGTTGCCACAGGGCTTACATTTTGAGAATGCGAATAAGCACTTTGGAAATAGAAACCTAGCACGAATAAGCATAGATTTTGGCAATTTTAATTCGAAGGATTTCGTGACCAATGTTATCCATGAATTCCATTTTTTTGGGGTTAAATCACGTTAACTCTGTTTGTCGTAAACCCTCCACTAGCCGACAATGACCAATTAGTAAGGTTTGTTAACGTGAACAAAACGTGCCAATTCTGCACTATCTCAGTACACCGGTGTGTTGGAGAGCAAACTCACAGCACATGCAAATAAAAAACGATGTTTCATTGATAATTGCAATCAGTATCCTCAGGAAAACTTGCACTAACTTGAGATATGGTTTACGACAAACATTTTTTACGTGACATATCCCTAAAAAATGGAATTCATCAATAAGCATAGGTGTATAAACATGGCTGAGTCATCTAAAAGAACTCTAAGGCACCATTGAATGTGTGCGAATGTAATTTCAGAAGAGGGCACAAATAGATTCAGACATCATAATGAAACTTTGCAAAGACGAAGATGTACGCAGAACTTTGGAGAAAGAGAAGAGTGGAATGCAAGCAAAAGAGCAAAAAGCTGGGCTAATCAAGTTGCTCCATCAAATTGAATAAGGAGCTGTGATTAACATGGAAGAGCATGGCATAGTAAATGAGTCCTAACTGTGAATACTGCAATGCACAATACCAATGGAAAAGGCTTCACTCGACCTACTGTGGAGACATCCGCTCTACTCCCGTGAGCTACTTACACGGGATGCATGTGAAGCAAAGGACTCCAGAGACCACAGAGTAAAACTCAGCAATGGCGTTGAAATCAATGGGCGCTGGACATTATTTGTTCATATTCAGCATACTCAGGTCTCTGAACATCGCCCTCTGCGCGGCTTAAGATCCAACAACGAACGATGGCTGAATGTGCCTTATACCAAATTGGTGACCTTCGGCGATAGATCACTTGCAGCCAGCGTGTCACCCTCATGAAATGGCCTTATAGCTTGATTTGCTGTTCATATGTCGTTGTTGTTGCTGACACGTCGTTCTCTCCACAGCTCTGTGCAGCACCTTGTGACGCTCAGGTGAAAAGCACTCTAGAAGTGTAATTATTATTAGAAATGCAGTATGATAACTCTCGCCATTTTGAACTCGTATTTAAACAATTTTCTATTTACAGTTGCCTTTGGGTCCTAATCTGGAAAGAATTACTTTCTGCACTAGCATGTTTTCAAATCCTAATGTTGCCTTTTGATAACAGTTTTATTACTATCCACATTCTTATTGCTTACTTAAATTCTCATTTTATTAATCATCACATATCGCTGTGTTTTATATGACTTCACATTTTGCTTTAACTGTACAGCGCCTTGAGTTTAATTTGAAAATCGGCATTTGTTAATATTTATTTTACATCAATGTGACCAAATGTGTCAAATTCAAACACACCTGGACTGGATCTGGCTGCAGTAAATGGGTCAGACCTGGCCCCAGATTGATAATATGTGGTTACCACTGTGAGGTGATTCACTCACTACAATACTGGAGCATGTAGAAGTACATCTCATCTCGATCGATGTTAAACAGATTCTTGGTCTGCTCCAACAGCTGCTCCAGGGTTTTGCCCTGCAATCCGGTGAAAAGACACATCGCATCAGTTTAGCCAGCGTCCCGTCCTACCAATAACCCTCCACAGTACGATGCTTTCTGGCCGCCTTTGGGCCAGATCGGTGCTGACCGCTCGATGGTGATGATGCGGTTAGCTCGGAGCCGGTCAACCAATGAGAGGCCAATAAATTATGGGTGCCCCGATGCATGCCTGGCCCTATTATACATAGATGAAATAAATAAATGGGCTGTTGCCACCGAAACTAGCCGGGTACCTGGCTAAGTGGAATTTTCCATCTAATACACATTGAATTAAAATGAAAGGCATTCAAAAGACATATAATAGATAGCGACACTGAAGAGGTGGAAGTATTGAATGTAGATGACTTAAATTATGATTGCTCAAACTTTTCAATTTGTGCTCCTATTACTGTAATTTTTTACAAGAATATTCTTTAAATCCTAGAGAATACGCATTATCTTGTTTTTCTACATAAAAAAACAATCAATGTTACTGTTAGTGTTTCAAGCGCAGGTTTGTGCAGACTGTATAAACACAACAGCCCTCTATTATTTTCTGAAGAAGAGAAACGGGTTCTCTCCTGGTAATAATAATGCTTCAATTTAGGCATGAAAAAAACCCCACTGCTTCATAGGTTGTTCTTACGATAATGAAACATCTCAAAATATACAAAGCATTTACCTTTTTATAAAAAATGCATCTTTCAGCAAACCACTTCAGGCATCTGGATTGAGCTTTCATGCCTGGCGTCTGTAATGAAAGAATAACAGAATAAAGTATCTGTGCAACTCAACATCTAAAGCACAGAGTTGTCAAGTCCTTTTAAAAATTTTCCTGGGCAAATACAAAACCAGCAAACGAAATAAGTACATTTTTCTCCAATAGTTCCACAAGATGTATTTGTGTTCTTTTCTTCATCTGTTATCACGAGGACCCCTTAGAGAAAAAAGGATCCTTGTCTGTAAGACCGGAAGTTTACCAGGATTTATTCAAGCAAGTCTGATCACTGATGAATGTATGCACTATCGGAGAGTTATGTTTTCGACTGGGTTGTGTAAGAATTTTATTCACGTGTGAATGCATGTGACTGAGACATTTTGTCATTTATTGGTGTTTCTTATGAGTGTGATTTTATTTCATTGTTTGGGAATATCAAAATGACAAGAGCATCTCAAACATATGCACCCTATTGGTATATATATATATATATATTTTTACATAATAATATATTTATTACATTTATATAGCAGCACCTTTCACCCAGAGGACCCAAAGTGCTGCAGGAAACAGAGGTGGGAGAGGGGGGGGGAGGCAGACACGCTGACAGCCGGCGCCAACAGCCGCACTTCACCCCTGTGTATTACGATGATATTGGCCAATTAATGAGTGATTTTTTTTTTAGTTGTGGGAGGAAACCGGAAAAAAAACAAAGGAAACCCACATAGAACAAGGGAAGAATACACAAACGCTACACAAAAAAGGCACTCGAGGTGAGGATCGAACCGCCTCAGGCAGGAGCTTCTTTCTATTCGACGCAGATGTACCCGCTACGTAGCCACCCTGCCGCCGCACCCCAGTGTGTGGCGCACCAGCTGGGACACATGTGGACAGGTGTAATGAGTTTGTTACAACGTGTTTAAGCTCAGCCATATGTGAGGTCTAGTGATGGATGACAGCTCAAAAATGCACATCATCCTACTGCAAGGTCATTCATCAACTGTAAAAGACAAATCCTTATCAAAAGCATAAATCTAGGAAATGACAACATTATAGCTCAAATCATTTTTATAAAAAAATATCGGTTGAACCAAAACTAAATAAAACTACGAAATATGGGCAGAGTAAAGTAAAATAGAATACTCAGCATTTGTTTTTAAATGACCTTTCAATTTTTTCCCCTGTAATGAAGAGGAATGTTTTATTTTAGAAGCAAGATTGCAGAATAATGACTTAAGATAAACGTGACTGCAGAAACTCGGTTTTGTATGTAAGTGTACAAAACCAACCAAAACTGTTAGGGCACAATCAAATGGTAGAGATACGTACTAGCAGAGAGTCCAAGCCTAGCGCAGGCTGGGCATGAGCTCTCATCTACTGATAATCTCCAAGGACCCCCAGCCAACCTTTACAAGCGCAATGCATAACCTGCCGTCCATCGGTGAAATTAAACTGCTTTTAGTTACATCGAAATATGGGTGCGGCATGCAAGCTGGTGAAGTGCGCATCGTTGCTGCCTTTGTGACCCAGTAGTACTGGTGAGCTACGAGCACCATTGTTTAGAAGCTTTGAGGATAATGACACTGAAGTTGTCAATTTCCCAAGCAGCAATTGAAAGCCTTAAAATGCAGTAATGATAATAATTGCATGTACAGAGTGCCTTTCACCCGAGGGTCACAAAGCGCTTCACAGAGCTGCGGAGAGAATGGAACGTCAACAACAATGGCACCAGAATGGAAAATCAGCAGCAAATATTTTTTTTTGCAGAACAAGTAAAATATGATCAGACTTTCAACTATGAATTTAAAATGCAAAATTATCAGTGAATATAATATATTCGGAAATTGTTTGATTAAATATTTATTGTATAATAATAATAATAGAATTTCTATAGCATTTCTGCAGCGATCATCACCTAAGGGCTACAAAGCACTACACAGAGCCGCTGAGAGAATGGCACATCAATAATACCAGGGCAGCCCAACTGAAAGATGAAATGTAGCAACAAACTATATAAGGACAAAAAATAAGCGATTCAAAATAATAATAATTCTGCTACAAACAAACATGGATGGGATGGATGTTTAACATAAACCTTAATTTTCTACTTTGGCTAAGAGAAAATAATATTCTCTGGTTCTATATTCTACATTCGTGGCGCCTTTCTATTCCTCAGTGTGTTTGCTTGTAAGACACAGATTAAAATAAAAGTAAGTTTAATTCTGACGGTGGGTTTTTAAAGATTTGGTACTTGAAGCTCACGTATATTCAGGTTGCCGATTTCCACTAAAGGAGCTATGCACTGGGCACGTGAACGTGAGTGTAATGCATGGAACCTTGGCGAGTTGTACGGTAATTTGCTGACCCTAATATATACGACTGAATGCATGCATGGCAGATTGCTTGCAA
The DNA here is from genome assembly GCA_036362905.1 of Mordacia mordax. Lineage (NCBI taxonomy): Eukaryota > Metazoa > Chordata > Hyperoartia > Petromyzontiformes > Petromyzontidae > Mordacia > Mordacia mordax. Next base: position 12,725,099 of record JAZEWT010000004.1, read on the forward strand.
TCATGTGCATGCTCGCACATATAAGTATGTTGCATGCACATGTACACATGTAACGATGCACAGAAGTGTGCAAAAATACAGGTACCTACAAGCAGGCACTAGCAGAAAAAAAATATACGAATAATGTACGAAAGTGTATAAAATGGGCGTTTGTTTTTATAAAAATCAACAGTCAATATGTAAATGAATGGGTGATGTCGCACTTTTGCAAATCATGAAGCGCAGTTTAACTATTCATAAGATTGTTGGTTTCGTTCCTTTTCACACAGATTATAATTTCTCATTTTCAGAGTTTACACTAATTGAGTCAATGTGACATTCCCTCGAAGGTGCCGATACATTTTGGGCATACCTTACATGTGAACTAATTAGAAAGCACACAAACACACGTAAAAGAATTTGAATTAAAGCTGATGATTAACATTCATAAGATTGGAGAGATACAAAATGCAAATGGCTCGGAATGGAATTTCAGTAAAAAATCAGCATGTTTTGAACATGTGTACATCTTAATAGAGTTTCACGAGAGGAAAGAAAACCCCAAACATTTATATACAGTACTTTGAATGAACACCCGAGCACAGGAACAGCAAAGGAATGTCAGGGCACTTATCCCAACATGTAAATAAAACATAAAGAGGTGGAAATTAATGTCACCGTTACACGCTCGGCTGCTCCAAAGATCGAAAGCAAATTGAAAAGGTTCTCCAGGAGCCGCGCCGTCAATCTGTCCGCGGACGCGAACAAAAGGCACAGGAGCTGGCCAGGCCCCGCAATCTCTTTATGCAAATCCGCAGCGCGCGCAATCACACGGCGGTGGGCAAATGGCAGCAATCGAGGGGACAATTCGAGGTCCGCGTCAGTCGGCGGGCGCTGGGCCGCCTGCCGGCACCGAGTGGCCAAATTAATAATTCAAATTGCCATCGCTCATGCTGGGCTGCCAATGAGTCCGCGCCTCGCGTTTAAATTGCCTCTTTTTCGAAAAGATTAAGATGCTGAAAGACAGCTTCACCTTCACACCCGAGTGAAGACGGGAAAAAAAAAAAACCTGTATCGCGGTAGGTAGAGATGTGCAACTTGTGAGGAGCTTGGCATAAACAACTGCCGCTCGTTCCAGTCACAGATAGCTTTTATGCGCACGCTGCCTGCCGCCCCCCCCCACCACTCCGGTTGTGACAAGCGAGGAGTGACAGCAGTTGTTGGCTCTCACCTCAATGATTTTGAGTGCCTCTGCATACTTTTCAGTCTCCAAGAAGGTGAAAAAGATGTCGTACAGCATGTTCAGCTCTCCCGTCACCTTACTTATGAATGCCAACGCTGTAATAAAAAACATTTGCTATTTATTTACCCAAGTGCAAACCCGTTTGAATAACCATTTAATGATATAATTATTGTTCACTGAAGCTGTTCTGTCGGGATAACCATGTCGAGCGCTCCTCCTCTTCTTTGCAACGTTTTGCCTCCCAAGTTGGTGGGATCAGTCACAATGAGATGGAAGATGCTTCTAACAATTGGAGGCGAAATGTTGCGAAGGAGAGAGGCGGAACGCTTGACATGGTCATCCCAAAAGAACAGCTTTGGTAAGCAATCAGCATGCATCGAGCCGAAAAAATCTACATCAGTGCATTTAACAATATTTAAATGACTTTTTTTCTGAATTACAGAAATGTTCATAAATACAGAGTAATATTTAATTTAACCATGTCTAAATTAAAATTACCGGACAGTTTGCAACATAATTACGACTCCGCTAGACATCGATAAAAGCTAAAATATTTTAAAAGTAAATTCTTACAAGTTGCCAAGTAAATATTCAAAGTAAAAACTGACATTTAAGAAAGTTGTACAAAATCATTGCTTAGTGCTGCTGCCATACGCAGCACTAAGCTACAGCAATTGCAGGTGCCCAGCAGTTTTAAAGACACACAACCGTATCCAGTTCCAAGTGATAAGCACAGCATGGCAAAGCGATGCAATCAAATACTGCACCGTTCTCTGCTGATGCATCGACCTGTTGTTTTTATCGCTGGATTAGTTGCACGAGAAAATACTTTAACAAAACTCTGCGGCAAATAAAGATTACACAAGCGTTTAATTAACACGGTGTAAGATCGATTAAAAAATATCCTTCCCTTTATTTGAGGGGAACTGTCACCCAAATGACTCAAGAATAAACAAACCAAAAATACGTTTGGCCAAAATCATTGTAGGCTTTTAATAGTTAATGACAAATGGCAATTTGCGTGAATGCTTGGCATTGCAATATTAAAATAAGCATTTGTGGCAATGTGGACACATATAATAGGTATATGTAATAGAAATCATTAAGTCTGTACCAATTTCACAGCATCCGCACTGATCGATTATAAGAAGCATTACAAAGTGCAGCCAAAATTAAAGTCATTTTTTGCCTTGCCTAGTGTATTGATGTAATTCTAGAATCTACAATGGGGCACAATTGTCCAATTTGTATTGTCTTACCTTATTGGGTCATTGTCATGTTTGCATGTTTTTTTTAACATTCGACAAAATTTACATTAGCATATAATTTACTTTTGTAAGTTAGAACCAGTTATGCACAATATACGTATTTATCACGAGAACTAAATGTATTTTTACAAATGAACGAACAGTTTTAAAGATTGAATATACTATGTTATTAATCGAACGGTAAGCATTCATTCGAGAGTAAAAAGTATACAATTCTAAAATAATTGTTGTATAATGGCAGCCAAGAAAAAGGGAACAGTAAATACCATTAATCACTTTAAATTTTTCATTTTAGGTGACCTTGATGAAAATTAAATGGACAAGAGAGATAATTAGTATGCCAGGCTTCTCACGTGTGCAGAATGATCAAACGTGATCAAATGCAATTTCAAAGCTGAACTGATCATGTACCCATGCAAAACATCTCAACCACCTAAGCGTGAGCGTACCCTCCACTGCAATGCCTCTACACGAGGCCTTCTCGGTTAACACTGTTACCTTTCTGCAGGAGATCCATCTCTCCCTTTTCCACCAGAGCCTTGAGCAGTTCCAGCTTTTGGGGGAAGACCTGATAGTTGTTTTCACATGCCATCGCAGCCTCAAGCGCTCCTGACAAGTCATCCCTGAAACGAGGACAAGGCGATACCGCTGTGACAGTGGGAAACACGTTACACAGCAAAACCGTTATTTAACGGACTAATGGGTTGGTAATAGGTCGTAATGGGTGTGCGGAAAGTCCGTTGAATCCAGATGTTTTTATAACGATCATCATCTCATCTCATTGTCAGAAACCGCTTAGTCCCGTACAGGGTTGCGGTCAGCCGGAGCCTATCCCGGCAGACACAGGGCGCAAGGCAGGGATACACCCACGATGAGACGCCGGTCCATCACCGGGCACTGCGGGCAATTTAATCTGCAAGCCAATTAACCTATGCAGCAGCATGTTTTTTAGACTGTGGGAGGAAACCGGAGTGCCCGGCAAAAACCTACGCGGACACGGCGAGAACATGCAAACTACACACAGAAAGATACCCGAGCCGAGATTCGAACCTGGGCCCTTCTTGCTGTGAGGCGACAGCGCTACCCACTGGGCCACCGTGCCGCTGGCCCACCCAAACTTTGGTACAACACCGCATACATTCTTTTGTGGGATTTAGCTCTGAAGATTAAAATAATTGAATAGACGATAATGCTGTATAGTTTTTCAAGTATTTTTTGCATATGTATAGATGATGTCATCTTTAAAAAACCAAACTACTAAATGGAATACTTATACCTATATTTGAACTGCCCTTCCAGGACAAGTTAGCTTACAAAACAGCGTTAATTGTAATGCTCTTGTTAAATAATGTATGACAATTCATACATAAACCTAACATTAATGACCTCTATTTTCCTCAGTGTAGCATAATTAGTGTGATTTGTAAGCAAGTTTTGATTTGACCATAATGACCATTCTTTAAGAGTCATTGTGAGTGTTTTAAATACAGTATTTATCTCATTTCACTGAAAGATTAGATGTCTAATTTCAATGTCAAATTCAAAAAGCACAACATGTGTTTACTTATCAATATTTAAAATAAATCCCTTAAAAACCACCACAGTCCAATTTAGGACCAATGTCACTATGATTTAGCCCTTGGAGTTATGGCCTGGTGTTTTGTTTAATGAGCTTCGAATGCAGTTACCTAGCAGGCCTTAGCATGCACACAGAAAACACCTGTAATTTCCCACCGAGACTCGTATGAAACGGCGAGCTTGGCAAGAGGTTTGCGGCAAAGCTAACTGCTAAAAGCGTCCCCCTCCTTTTGTCCGTCTATAATTTAGTCATCATTCATAATGCATTCACATTGGAGGAACCTTGCGGTTGACAGATGCGACAAGTTTACGGCTTATTAGGCGCACTCGCACAATCAGCGGGGAACAAATGGGATAAGCAGGCGAAAAAAAATTGAGCATGGCACAGCAGAGCCCTGCTTGCCTAAATACCTTCCTGTTTGGTCACGGTCCGGCGCACCGCACTTACATTACGGCTCGCAGCAGGTCGGCAGGAGTGAGCAAATAGCCCAGGCATCCTCAAGTGCTGCTAGCCTGTCATTTCCTAATCAGTTTGCCCCAAGGCAGTAAGCACTGGAGGGGGGCAACAATTACTCAACCCACTCAATCCTGCAAGGCTTGCCCCTGGCTCGCTCTGATTGCGATGAGCATTTTAAATAAAACAGTGAAAAGTGCTCTATAAATGCAAATATTGTTATTTATTATTAAAACGTATTCAATATTTTTCCGTTTTGATTTTGTTGTTGCTGCGAGTGGATGTAACAATGACATTCACTGATTAATAGTTCTCCTTTTACGAGTGATTTAAAATAAATTATAGCAAGTGTCCCATGATAAATAAGATACAAAATAGACCGGCTGAAAATAAAATTACAAAACAAAGTAATCAAACATTAAATTGCAAGAAACTCTCGGCCACTTCATATGGCATCTACCCAGGGCTGGATTAATCTCAGAAAAATATGCATTTTGCTTGATTTTATGGACACGCTACATATAAATATATGTGATAAACAATGTCAAAACCATCATTGTATTGCAATATTTTACATTCCATTAAAAAAATTGATGTCAACTTCTGGTCACTTTACCCTTATTTAAACGTCCGACTGCAGCACTAATGTTGGACTTTTAAAAGTTTATATACGTATATAAATACCAAATTGCTGCATATTAAATGGAAATGAAGTAAACATTAAAAGAACAATTTTACGTCGAATTCACGATTATTCACTGTCAACACGATGTGCTCAATAATAAATGTACAGGCGTGCACGCACTACTGAGCGCTGGGCAGAACTCCACCGGCTCTGAGTGCGCTACTAAACGTCGCTTCATGGACATACTTCTTGGAGATATGTTCTTATTTCCCAGCACTAGGTAGCCTGGCAGCAGAGTGGGTACTGCACAGTCATCGTGTTTCCAGGATCAATAAAATGAGTACCAAGTAGTTGGGAAGTCAACAGCGGTTGTGCTATGGATTGACTCCACTCCCCGATATAAAAAAATTGTTGTTTCTACCACACAGCCGGGCTCGTCAAGAGGAGATGAGCACTGCCTCAATGCTGATTTGAGCAGGAAATCAATGATCTTTTTTTCACGAGGGGGTCTATTGGTCAACGTTGTCCCGGATGGTGGTGATGAGGGTAAGGCAAGGAAAAGGTGTGTCACGGTGTCAACTGCAGGCAATGCACCAATTACACACAGCTGCTCGATTTTTGTGGCCAGGCAACACTGTGGACAAAAAAGAACATTTTCGCATGGGTGCATCTTAATTTCTGAGAAGGAGCACAAAATCCATGGACATATGTGAGACATGGGCTAGATGGGAAACCTACTTTCCATCCTCCAAACAATATTTTTATAGAGGAAATGTGTTCTTTTGATTACACTACAAGAGATAATCACACGATGTAAGGTTGCCCAGAATTGTGCGTTTTCATGATGTCACGAAGCGGTTGCAATGAGAGGTCAAATGCCTGCTGTTCAAAGCACTCGGCAAGGTGCTTGGCAATTGCTGGACGCCTTCGAGGTCGTGATTTCAGAATCACTTGAGGGTGAGAGCAGTATGTCAATTGGTCATTCCGAACAAATATAAAACCTCCATAAACGCAACATTAAGTCATAATTTGGTGGATTTACAAAGAAAATATGCATGTAATGTTTCACAAGGCCTCAAATAATTAAGTAGACAAAACTTTGCAAAGTTTATGTAATAGGTTAAGACTGCACAACGTACATTATTTATATTACGTGATTGCAGAAACATCTCATCTCATTGTCTGAAACCGCTTAGTCCTATACAGGGTCACGGTGAAGCCGGAGCCTATCCCGGCAGACACAGGGCGCAAGGCAGGGATACACCCACGATGGGACGCCAGTCCATCGCCGGGCACTGCGGGGCAATTTAGCCTGCGAGCCAATTAACCTATGCAAGAGCATGCTTTTGGACTGTGGGAGGAAACCGGAGTACCCAGCGAAAACCCACGCGGACACGGGGAGAGCATGCAAACTCCACACAGAAAGGCACTCGAGCCGAGAGATTCGAACCCGGGACCTTCTTGCTGTGAGGCGACAGCGCTAACCACTGGGCCACTAGAATTCTAGAAGAACAAAAAATCAAAGTAAGATTTGGCACAGTACAAACAATCGCAGTAATATTAGTGTTAAAGAGAAACTACCCAAACTCTCCACAGAAGGAGTCTACCGCATAAACTGCTCGTGTGGAAACTGCTATGATGGTCAGACGGGTAGAAACATTAGCACG
>JAZEWT010000004.1:12743969-12754834 GCA_036362905.1 Mordacia mordax
CATGCAAACTCCACACAGAAAGGCACCCGAGCCGAGATTCGAACCGGGGACCTTCTTGCTGTGAGGCGTCAGTGCTAACCACTGGGCCACCGCGCCGCCCACAGTCCTACGTTTACGAGCTAACACTCTTATATGCACGAATAATTTACGTATAAAAAAGTCAAGATAATGTGGTCTAGTTAGTGAAATTTCACAACACAAACGTGGCACCCACCCTTCTTGTTGGATTCCAGTGCACACCGGAGAGTGAACATGAGGGCAGAGGTATGCACATCTATCTCCTGTAGCATGTCGCAGAACTTCGTGACTTTCTCCACCGGCTGAAAATGCAGTCACGAAAGGTGTGAACCGCCGGGCGAGTCACGTGTTACCCGTGGCAAAAGAAACGATTCTGTCGTCAAAAACAAGCAAGACACGTCAATGGTATTGGTACGTTACCCTGTCGAGGGCGACGCAGTGGCGAAGGAAGAACTTTCCAATGAAGTTGTCCATGTTAGTGCGTTGCACCGGGAAGGAGACCAGAATCTGGAAGGCCGTGTCCTCCAACCCGTGCGTCGTCAGATTCAAACATAGATTCATGGCGTCTGCTTCCCCGAGAAGGGTGAAAGGGACAAAATATTGAAATATTGCTGTTTATGTTTTTAAAAAGGTATGCACTGCAAAATAGCAAAACAAGCTGCAAAATGCAAGATATAAAATAAGGCACAACAAGCCAAAACAATATACAATCCATTAGACTATTTGTTTAACTTTATTAGACTAATAGGGAAAATAACAAATCATTCTACTAGTGTTATGAAATATTCAGCAGCAGGTGGTAAATAGATCTGAGAGTTGCCAGTAAAAGTCAATTACACTACTGTGAGCAATCCACTATTATTTTAATACACATTTGAAACGCACACATGTATGTGCGTACGGTTTAGTCAAACATGGTAGAGGAGTGGCTATTGCGATGCAATATAAACCCAACACCCTGTGTTGGATTCTCCACAATGGCTCACATCCGCGGCGAACATTATCTTTAGCCGCTCTTGGATCTCACCCATGCACCTACCCCTCATTGTTCACCGTGACGAAGTACGTCCATGACTCAAACAGCAGAATGACAATAGGGCTTTAAAGAATATACTTTTCAATATGTATGGAGCGTGCCTCCTCTCTCCAGCCCGACGTTTCACCTCCAACTTAAGAGAAACGTCGTTAAGGAGAGAGGAGGAGCGCTCGACATGGTTATCCTGAAAGAGGAAGCTTTGGAAAGCAACCATCATGCATTTCGATACTTCAGTGTGTTTTTGTTATATAAAGTACAAACTTCAAAGCCATGCGCACCTGGGATGAAGCCAGTTTGATATCGCAAGTGGCTCATTATGGTCTGCACTTGATCGGGGAAGCCGGCCTTGGCCAAGGAAAAAATTATTTGCATGAGATCACGATCTGTGACGTTCTGATTCTTCTTCTCCATCTTTGTCAAATGCTGCAATGCAACATGGGATCACAAATCAGCTGATGGTCACTATTGAAAAATCGAATAAGTTACAATTACAGCCATGTTCTATAATCAGTACATAATGGGGAGTACATTTTTTTATGTATGTTCACACTGAGGACGTCAGGTTTCAATCCTGCATAAGTGCACTTTTTATTAACACCACACAAACGCTTTTCTGTCTTATTTCAGCTTTGGTTTGCACTTATTTACTGCTCTTCTAAGAGCCAGCAATATCTCCCAAAAGGACATCAACAACAAATCCAGGTCAGAGCAGTCTTGTCAGCAGAAAAGGTCATCAATAAGATATATCTTATTGGAACGCGTTACACGCTTGAAACAAGGTTTTCCATCAGGTGCGTACTCTAATAGTTGCATTAATACGACAGAGAAAAAAAATGCAATTTAAGACTTTCGATATGTTTTAAGGTTGTGCCACATGTTTACCGGGAGGATTTGCAATGCGAAATACATCGGAGAGTTATGAAGAATAACCGGGAAAACCTATGCAGTGGTATGCAAAGTTACTTTCTCTGTGTGAGCTTTTCTAAACGTGCAAGGTACTTCTATTGCTATTGTTTTTAAGCAAATGAGGAAAATGTTGGAAAATAATGAGTGTGTTTAAGCGGTGTTCATATCGGCACCTCTGTAATGCTCTGAATGTCTCCTTTTTCGGCGTAGGCAATGAGCAGAGCCAAGTACGTTTCAGAAGTAGGTTCAATACCCGCGTCACTCATCACTGCGAGGATTTTCAGTGAATTCTCCATGTCACTAAGAAGAGCAATCGACATCAGGGCATCAATCTCCGGCGAAACTTGTCAGGAACCAAACAAAGCTCAAAATTACAACAGATGTGTGTGCAATTCATGAAAAACCCACAGTTTTATGTTTTTTTACCTGTCATGTGCATTCGTTTCTCGGCTAGTAGACTTACCCAGCTCTTGCATGGCCTGTAACAAGGGAGTTGAAGACTTGTTCCGTGATGGGTATGTCTTTGTTTTTCATGAATCCCAAGATTTTGCTGAATATAAAACCACACAATAAACACAGTTAAACAAGGACAGATGTGCAATATGCGACCTACATTTTCCCCCCATTGCAATGTTCAACTGTGTTTTTATTTATTTGGTTAATTATGCATAACGTTACGTGTAAATGTTTATTTTGTTATTATTTAGTTTCGTTAATTTATTATATCCCGTAAAGAGCTTGCAAGCTCACGGGGCATTTTTCTGCTGTAATAATAAACGTTTATCTATCTATCTAACAGAATATGCGCATATGTAATAAGCAGAACAGGTATTTACTATTGCTGGCAATTATACGCGTGTTAAGGTTTTAAAACACCATAATAGACACAGTTAAAACTACAAAAAAAATTAAACCTGGTATTGTACATACATCAAGGAAAATAACTGGCATACCTTGCACCATCAATATCGCCTTCATTGCAGTAGGCAGCAATCAACCTCTGGTAAGTGACCTGTGGGGAATAAAAACGTCAATAACAAAGGAATGCCAGTTTGTACGATGGTGAAATAGAATTTCTTTAACAAAACAGGACGCAAGTTGACTCTGGTCAGCGTTTCGCTGTAACGAGACGCGTCGTTACCCTGTTCGGAGTTACGCCTTCTTTCTCCATTTTTTCCAGAAATTCGGTGGGCGAGAACTTGTGCTCGTTCTGCAGGTAGACCTTTAAGAGCGCATTGTAGTGGCTCACATCAAACGCAGCACCTGCACAGCCACAAAGTGCAAGCAGAGTGTGGTTACCTACGTGCAGTGCAGAAGCAAGGAGGCAGCGGTTTGATCACGCTTGCCCGTCATTTTGGCTGACGCGCCGATTAAATACAAAAATAAAAGGTTTACCAAAATGCATGATCGACTGACCTAGTGCCTTAAGCTTGTTCCAAAAGTTATGCAGCAGCTCTGTCCTATTGTGGGGAAGCTCCTCCGGCAGTAGCGTTCCACAGCTGCGGATTAGCAGCAGGGCCTGGTTGACACTCGGAAAACCCGAGCGGCAGATGTCATGAAACACTTCGAGCAGCATTTTCTTGGTAATACGTCCCGTTCGCCTCACGGACGAGTCGAGCTGGTTGAGAGCCCATTCGAACTGCTGCGCTTGCTTGGCCTGGATCGCCGGGGCAGATTTACTCACATCCAAGCTCTGGTGGGTCACCACTGTGCTTAGTGGTCGCAGTGCCTGTGACAGCCTACACACGAACGCGCCCATCATCGCAATCACAGGCAATCGAATGCAAGGACATTTAAGTTACTGCGCAAACACAGTTAAAGTGCAGTCATCTCCCAGTTACGCAGGGTGACTGCAGGGGAGGGGTGAATTGGATAAACAAAAAATATGGATAATGCAAAACGCATACATAGGAAGTGCCTAAGATAAATATACACTTTTTTCTGAGGTTTACTGTGCGGTGTTGCTTCTTGAAGACATCGACAACTCTAAATTGATAGGAAAAATTCACAAACATAATTCAATCATGATACGTCAGTCAGTAAATCAGTTTATATTTACGCTGCAAGAAACCGTTGCGCTATGTAGCTCTTCTAAACAGATGTCCAGTGGGGAGGGGTAAGCAAGTTACATTTCAGGACACTTGGGACAATTTAGTCAGGACAATTAACCTAGGGATAATTTAACAAATTATACATTTAATGCAATTACGGTTTTATCCTCGTATAGACTTAATTTTGCTCCACACAGAGGGATGTTGTGGGCTGAAGGTGGCTGTGACTAATGGCACAACCACTTGTGGAATTATTTGTTAAAGTGTGAGCACAATGATGTCACGTTTTATTCCCCCCATTACCTTAGTTCAGTACCATTCATTCATTGTCAATACCCGCTTAATCCTGTACAGGGTCGCGGGCGGGCTGGAACCTATCCAGGCCGACAGAGGGCGGAAGGCGGCGGAATACCCAGCATTGGATGCCAGTACATCGCATGGCATACTTATTTGGGGCAATTTACTCAGCAGGCCAATTAACCTAAGCAGCAGCGTCTCTTTGGAAGGTGGGAGAAAACCGGGACACCCGGCAAAAACGCGGGTACCTCTTCCATGTGTCCAGTAGCATAACATTCATCAGTTAAATTACATGATTTAGAAATCAGCCATGTTACCGTTACTGTTAACTGAAGGCCTTTGCAAGTGATTGATAACTACAATGGTTCTAGGCTAGCTACAGCAATACGTCTCGATCCTGCACATGAGCTGACCTCATTGCTCCATCTCCTAATTGGGCATCCTCTGTAGTATATTCCCTCCTTTGGCTGCCACTCCGTCGTTTGTCTCGACCACGGCCATAATTTCTTACAGATGTGTCCTCTACAATTAAACTTTCTAAAGTCAACACTTTATTCTTTGTTTTTGAACGACTACGGATGGAATACGTGCACGCCTAAAACATGTCCCTGTGACAAATCTTTCGTGAATGCACAATGTAAGGTGAGCGATTTTCATTTATGTATCAAGGGCACATGACCACGTGGGTCACTGCGTGGAAGCAATGCCCTTGATCGACCCGCACGCCTGTCAAATGTCGAATACAACAGAGAACGCTAATTATGATTATTAATCGAGAGGCGCCGTTATGGCCTGGACACCCCCCTCCTAAGTGTCACACAGATGATTAAACATTGAAACTGATCACATGGATAACCGACTACATTAAAATGGCAACAATGTAATTAGTCATGATTAAGACGTTATTAGTTCCCACTGTTTACTGCTAAATAGTAATTAAGGCCATTATTTAATTGATACGAGTTACGTTCTGATCGTCACGATCAGTAGTGTGTACTGTGCGGAGAACGCAGATGACCATGATAAATGATTATGTATGACGCTTGATTGCAGGCATAACACCACGGTAACCTATAATAATCAATAACCGCATCTGTTGATGATTGTGATGGGATATAACACGTAGCCGTGAACGCTTTAGAGGGACACGCCAGTAACGCGTACAGCTTATTACAGACCCAAGGTACTGAACGCCGTGCGGGCGATGCCAACCACAACTAATTATGACGGCCGACGACAACCACAACCGATCACACACCGCCAATCATCACCACACTTTAGCGGCACCAGCAACGCGCGCACGTGGTTGCCCGGTCTCACTCAAGGGCACCCCAGCGGTGATCCCAGCGACTGCATGGAGGCCCCCCACGAACCTGCGCGTTATCGGGGCCCTGACGCTTTCCAGGAGGCGCGGAGTAGCGGCCGAGGAGGAGAAGGCGGAGGCGCCCGGGGTCGCCGCTCCGGACGAAGGAAGGAGGCGGCAGTGCGCGTTGCTCCACCTCTGCGGCCGCAGTGCGGCGCGAACCACGCGGCCCGACACGATGAGCGCCGCCATTGCTTGCCTGCCTCCCTACGACCACGGGTTCCTGGCGATTCGATTCGACCAGCAGATTATCCCGAGTCGAGAATCGATTCGCTATCAGTGACAGCCGACTTTGTGAACTCATCTCATTGTCTGAAACCGCTCGGTCCTGTACAGGGTCGCGGTGAGCCGGAGCCTATCCCGGCAGACACAGGGCGCAAGGCAGAGATACGCCCACGATGGGACGCCAGTCCATCACCGGGCACTGCGGGCAACTTAGTCTGCAAGCCAATTAACCTATGCAGCAACATGTGTTTTGGACTGTGGGAGGAAACCGGAGTACCCGGCGAAAACCCACGCGGACACGGGGAGAGCATGCAAACTCCACACAGAAAGGCACCCGAGCCGAGAGATTCGAACCCGGGACATTCTTGCTGTGAGGCGACAGCGCTAACCACGGCCACCGCGCCGCCCGGCCCTGATAGACGTTTATTGTTAATAATAATGATTGTATTTAGAGAGCGCTTTTCACCCGAGGGTCACAAAGCGCTGCACAGGGCTGCGGCGAGAACGGTACGCCAATAACATCAAGACAGTTCAACTGAAAACTCAAACAATAGCGATAAATTATAGGACACAAAGTCAGCAGATAATAAATAAAATAAATAATTCTTCAACAAACAAGGAAGGAATAAATGTTCCCGAGCAGACGCAGGTCGGAGGAGAGCCAGCATCCCGGCACGACAACACTGAGCCGCATCAATAGTCCGAGCCGGAGGACTTATTGTGATGAGCTTGCAAGCTCTGTATGCGGAGTACAATAAACGTTCAAACCAACGCAACAAAATGTAAAATCACAAGGTAATGCAACGAATTTATTAATAATAATTGCATTTATAGAGCGATTTTAACCTTACGGTCTTAACGCGCTGCACATAGCTGCAGAGTGTAACACGCCAACAATTTACAGCATTATATTCCTAGGTGGGCGGCGCGGTGGCCCAGTGGTTAGCGCTGACGCCTCACAGCAAGAAGGTCCCGGGTTCGAATCTCTCGGCTCGGGTGCCTTTCTGTGTGGAGTTTGCATGCTCTCCCCGTGTCCGCGTGGGTTTTCGCCGGGTACTCCGGTTTCCTCCCACAGTCCAAAAGCATGCTCCTGGATAGGTTGATTGACTCGCAGACTAAAATTGTCCCGCAATGCCTGGCGATGGCCCGGCGTCCCGTCGTCGAATGTATTCCTGCCTTGCGCCCTGTGTTTCCGGGATAGGCTCCGGCTTCACCGTGACCCTATATAGGATTAAGCGGTTTCAGATAATGAGATGAGATGAGGTTTCAGATAATGAGATGAGATATTGATGACCACTGTCACCTCACGTTGTCACTGACTGCCTATTTCCCGAGGTCCATGAGCAGTAGAGGGCAGTACAGCAAAATGAATTGTTGTACTGTATCTTGACCATCACTTAATGACCAGCGTGGTGAAGTATGGTCAAATGGGCCCTCATCCAGCAGTTGACACCGGCTTTGCTGTACTAGCTGCTGCTGCTAGTCTGTGCATAAGTTTGTATTGTTTGTGCTGTGTGGATTTTAATATTTATATGTCTCTACGTAGGATTAAGGTTAAGGGGCCCCGCCGTGACGGTCGAGAGGGGGTGTTCTTTGATCACATTTCGTGTTGGTGACAGTGGAGGCGGAGGAGACAAGGCCGGTTCAGATGTTACTCGACACCGACGTTTGCCGTGGATGGGAATCAAGGAGGCCCCGGGGAAGACCCAGGACACGCTGGAGAGACTATGTCTCTCAGCTGGCCTGGGAACGCCTCGGGGTCCCCCCGGAAGAGCTGGAGGAAGTGTCTGGGGTGAAGGAAGTCTGGGCATCGCTGCTTAGACTGCTGCCCCCGCGACCCGGCATCGGATAAAGCGGATGAAGATGGATGGATGGATGGGAATCAAGCTCAGTATTCCGCGTTCAGGGTAGATATACGTGTCTAAAACAAAGGTTTTAGACAAAACAAAGGTTTTAGACACGTGTATAGTTTAGACACGTGTATAGTTTAGACACGTGTATCGTGTCTAAAACAAAAGTTTTAGACACGTGTATCGTTCCAGTCGAATCTACTGAATCGATTAGTCTGCAATTGCCCAACACGTGCATTGTGCACACAAACGATTCTGTTAGTTCATCGATACAAGAAAGTGTGTTGGTTTTTTTTGTGCTGGGGTGTGGTCACATTTGTACTTGTTTAACGTGTATTCTGCCTCGTTCGTATATGTGCTTATCATAAATAAAAGAGACGCATTCAAGTGTGTATCGTCTTCGAACAAGTGATTTGGCCCAACAATTCGATGTACGCTCATGTAATTAAGAATCGATTTCCGCAGCGGCGATAGACCCTCCGAAGAGAAAATCGGGGAGGGGGGGGCGGGCTTCCGGTGAGACTCAATGACGTCACACTATTAATGGTCCGAGCTAGAGGGAGGGGCTCCACGGTAGGCGTGGCTCAATAACAACCAATGGAAGCACGTGGAGCGCGTGATCGGCGCGTGGGCGGCGAGACCAGCCAATGGGAGCGCGTGCGCTGGACCATGTGGCCGCAGCTGCTGAAAACGCGGGAGAGTCTGTTTCCCTCGGGTGCTGCGGTGGACACGTGCTCGCGGTTGTTACAGCGGAATGGACCTGGTGAGCTTGCGAGCTCTGCATGCGGGACTCCTGCGATACAACACTGGCTCGCGACTCGAACACTTACCCCTATCTCCAGTCCAAGCAGTGGTTGATTTAAGTGTCAGCATATTTAGCATATTGTTCTGCAGCAAGGTATATATATATATATAACCCCCCCCCCCCCAAAAAAAAACATGTTGCTGATTTTACGTTCTAATGTTGTTGGCGTGCCGTTCTCTCCGCATCTCTGTGCAGCGCTTTGTGACCCTCGGGTTAAAAATGCTATAAAAATGCAACTATCATTATTATAATATCTCTACCACTGCATCCTATCTCGAACACTGGCCCATATCGCTATCATTGGCGCCCATCTCTAACAATGGATCCTAACACACTGGCTCCTATCTCTCACTGGCGCCTATCTCTTACACTGGCTCCTGTCTCTAACATTGGCTCCTATATCGAACACTGGCTTCTGTCTCTTAACGCTGTGACGCCTATCTCGAACTGGCTCCTGTGTCTAACGCTAAATATATCCATGTGTGTAGCCCAGACTCGACCGTGCCAGGCCACGTGCAGGTGGGGAATGTATTAGGCTTCCCCCTTCCCCCGTGTCCATGCAAATTACCAGCGAGTCACATCGTGTGGGGGGCGGCGGCAGGCCGATGAGGTAATGTGTTTGTCACCCACGCTGGGCGGCTAATGAGTAACCAGGGTGGCAGTTAAAGCGGGTGCGTAAGTGGTTATAAATGGGGGTGCGCGTGCGCTAGAGGAGAGCTCGCCTGGGAACTTTTGGAGGAGGCTACGGTGAAGATGTAGGGGAGCGATGATGTGTGTGTGTGGGGGGGTGGTAGTGGTCCGTTGTGGGCTGCTACCCAGTCATGTGCTGCTGTGGAGAATTAAAGCATTGAAAACATCCGGGAAGGCCTCTGCATCATATATCGCCGCTGGTGTCTTGTCGCTGACTGGGTGAGTGCATCGGTGAGTGATGGTGAACCGCTATGGTGCCGTTGAAGAACCACTGGCTGCCCGTGCCACATGGCCGCACGTGCCATATGGCCACACATGCAAGTTGGACCCACGGGTGTCTGGCGGTGATTGTATAAGACATGTATAAGACATTTCACACTGCACCTTTCCGGTTTTATTTTTTCACCTTGCATTTGTTAATTGCCCTTTAAAGCTTTCATCATATCATTACACTTAAAACCTCACGTGCATTTACAGATTGCTAAAAGTTATGATTTGGTAAGGGGTGGCACGGTGGCGCAGTGAGTAGCGTTGCTGCTTCACAGCAGGAAGAACCCGGCTTCGGTTACTGGCTCAGGTGCTTTTCTGTGTGGCGTTTGCGTGTTCTCTCTCCGCTTGTCCATGTGGGTTTTTGTCGGGTACTCCGGTTTCTTCTCACCGTCCAAAGAAACGCTGCTGCCTATATCATTGGTCTGCTGAGTAAAATTGCCCCAAAAAGTGTGCCCTGCGATGTCAGGTGAAAAGCGCTCTAGAAATGCAATTATTATTATTACTGGCGTCGTATCGAGGGTATAGCCCCACTTTGTGCCCTATGTCTGCCGGGATAGGCTCTGCTCCCCCGCGACCTTGTACAGGATGAAGCGGGTACTTATACTGAACTGATGACTTGGTAAAAAAAGTAATGCCTATAAGTGCATTGCATTACATGAACGCCTCGTAATATGTGATGCATTGAATGGAAACGTATTTTAAATGACCATATCGTTGTTCGTAATTGGATTAATCACAACGTAACTAAGCTATGGGTACTTTACCATGGTTTTTACCATGGTAAAAACCTTTTCTCTTCGTTACATAACGTAACTAATTGGAAATGTTAAAAGATCACCGATCATTGAAAAAAAAAACACTTTCCTCCCCTGCTGCAATATGTCTACTGCATGTGCGTTCCCTTGGGAATGTGACGTAGGCGCGTTGGAGATTTAAATAGTCGTCCTTAATCACCACGAGTGGGCAATCAGCAGTATTTAGAGCCTCTACACAGCTCGTGCAATGACGCATGCTCTAGTCACAATCTTATGCAATAACCTTTCTCGATATTTGCCAGACCCAGAATTACCAGATGAACATTAGGTCCCGTGACCATGCCTCAAGTTATTGCTGTTCCCACTACTGTAGTGTTAGTAACGTTATTTTTACGTGTTTAGGATGTCGTGTATATATATAAATATAATCACAATGATACTGTGTATGCCATACATGTACTGCATCGCAGTCATACAACGCTGTCGGGTGAGATGTATATTACGTTACTGTAGAGCGTGGGGTGTTATTAATCGCTTCCAAAATAATAAATAAATATGAAGGATTGCTAATCTCTCATTATCTGAAACCGCTTAATCCT
>JAZEWT010000004.1:12768038-12781523 GCA_036362905.1 Mordacia mordax
GCCTCGTGCCGTGACAGGCTGGGTGCGCCTGTGCACCCACATCCAGCGATTTGGCTGTGGAGGAGTCACAGTGATGTGAGGTGAATGAAATGTCGTGCGGGTGAGAGGTCGTGCAAGGTGGCGGAAAGTGTGGTGACAGTGTGGTGACCTTCCCCATGCCCGAAATCGTAAACAGCATGTGGTCTGGGGGTGGGGAATATAATGTGAGATGTGGGGTGATGGGATTGTCTAGCGGATGTGGAGTGATGTCTCATGGCTGAGTGACGTCTGAGGGGATATAAAGAGATGTGCGGAAGCGAAGGGAGAGAGTTCTGGATGGGAGACTGGTAGCAGAGCCACGTCCAAATGCAGTTAAGGCGAGTCAATAGTGCACGAAACGCAGGGTGGTTAGTGAGTTGAGAGTCGTGTGTTAAGTAGTGTTATAGTGCTGTTGTGATTTGTGTGTTAATGTAGTGTTGTGTGTTAGTGGGTTGTTGAAAGTTAGTGTTAATAACGAGCTGGAAAGACAGAAGTCTCTCGTCTCGTCGCTGGAGTGACTACTACCTGTATGGCGGAGTCAAGATGGCGTTACCACCACTGCTCTGCACTATCGGGACAAAGAGGGCACATCAGCGGGCGGCTGATTGATGGTGGGGAAGGCGACCCGTTGGCTTGCCCTCACAGGTCCTTCCATTAGGTGCCATGAAAAATAAGTATTTCTGAAAACGTAGCCTATTATAAATTTTTATTTTATATTACTGTATTGTTAAGTGTGTTGCATTATTTTAACCCATGTCGTTTGTAACCACCGTCATGACAACGAAATTGTTGATGTGGTGTTTGCCAGACAAAATGTTCTTTGCTAGGTACTGCCATGCTTTTGGTGGCAAGCCTGACAATTTAAGGGGTGTGCGTGTGATGATATATACCGTGAACGTCGCAAACTGTGTAGTCATGGATACAATGTCGATATCAATACACTTGTTCATATGTTGGACATCAGGGTAGAGGTTCAACTCCATGTAATTGGAGAGTTTGTTTTTCGTGTGAGTTTAAACATTATATTAAACATGTAAATTCACTGTTTCTATCTGGAATTCGTTGTCACTACTGCACGTGCACCCATATACTGTGTATCCATTCAAAGTAAAAGCTTAGTGTTGATTGTTTATAAACAGTAATTTTGTTCACAAGGCAATCAGCTTATAGTGTCATCCAATTTGAATTGATAAAGCAGTTAAGTTCAACTGCATCTCATGACGCTGTATTAATATTTTCAAATTATCTGATGGGGTGCCGTTCTGAGTGGAGTTTAAATGTCCTCCCCATATCCGCGTGGGTTATTGCTGGGAACTCCGGTTTCCTTCCGCACTCAAAAGGCTTGCTGCTAATGTTAATTGGTCTGATTAAATTGCCCCCGGTGTCCTGTGATGGACTGGCGTCTCATAATGGGTATAGCCCTGCCTTGCACACTGTGACCTTAAGGTACTGTAAGGATTTATTGAATAATCACTAAAATAATTTGATCAGTGGTACAGTGGAGATGGCTTCATGGAGTCATGCTATTGAAATTGCTTATTACATACTGATGCACATTTGGTAACAACTAAATTTCACGAGAAAGACACAGTGCTAATTGAAAATGCTTGGAATAATGACACCGCAGAGTATTTATAGACACAGACCACTGTGCATCAGCACATCATACTGACATGACTGAAGGAAGACGTCATATCTCAATCGGGCCATACTATCGTGCAAAAATATGACATTATTGAACTCAACGATGACTACCGATGATTAGTCTGAATGCGCAACGAATCGGATACAATAATGATTGAGGTGAAAACAGTCTCACCTATGTTCCCACGTCCGCCACTGAAAAATAGACAGACTTTGGTAAAATCACTATGGGCGAGGCTTTCAGGGGGTTTTCCGTCTTCACACGGCCACATGTAGGTGCAAAAACAGTGGCCCGATTTCTTAAACACGAAAAAAAGAGTAAATGTATTCGCTGAATAAAGTAATAGTATTATCCCTAGAGCCTGGATAATACTTTGGTGCCCAGCCTCGCGCGTGGCAGTTACGAGTGTGCGTGTGAGGGGTGTGTGACGAGGGGTAACTAGAGGTCAACTGAGAACCAGTAAACATTACGTGGTCGGTGGCAGTTGCGACGGCGCGCGCACTCACTCGGATTGGTCGGTGACAATGGTGGCAGTTGCGACGGCGCGCGCACTCACTCGGATTGGTCGGTGACAGTGGTGGCAGTTGCGACGGCGCGCGCACTCACTCAGATTGGTCGGTGACAATGGTGGCAGTTGCGATGGCGCGCGCACTCACTCGGATTGGTCGGTGACAATGGTGGCAGTTGCGATGGCGCGCGCACTCACTCGGATTCGTCGATCGGCGCGTGACGGACGCGTGCTTGCGTCGTGACGTGGAGGAGCCGGGAGCGTCTATGAGGAAACAAAGCGAAGTGATGACAAGCAAAACTTATATCTTGTCTCCATTTAGATTTAGAAAACTTGAATTGAGCCAGGCCTTCACAGTTGACAATGAGGATGACATGCAAGACCAGACGCATTGATGCATGACTTTGCATGGATATAGATTTGGATGTCATCGGCATAGCAATGGTAGCTGAGATTGAGGCTGCGCAGGATATGGCCAAGAGGTTGAAGTGTCTTAACGCTCGCTGACAGGAGGTCACAGGACAGACCCAGGTGTTATGGGTTGCCTGACTGAGATGACTGGAAGATGCACCAGCTATGCTCCCTACTGTGCCAACTTGCTGTGTTTTAGCCGCCTGATGCTCCGCTCGTTGTTGTGAGCGTCACTCCTCTGCCCTCCGTTCTTGTTTAAGGGCAACTGTCTTCAACTGTCCTTTAGTGTCCTTTACGATTCTCCTCCACAGAGGTTGATCTTGACATCGCTGGTACCAGTCTGCAGCAAGTCCACTCAGCTCCAGGTGCTCCTGTGCCACATCAGTCCATCTCTTCTTTAGCCCGTACCGTGCCCGTTTAGCCCCCTCTATCCAGCCAAACAGCAACTTCTTGAGCATGCGGTGGCTGGGTATTCGGGCTACATGACCTAGCAACTGCAGCCTCGCCTGCTGGAGGAGCTCACCTATGGGCTTTGTCCAGATCTTTCGAGAATTTGTGAGCTCCTCGCACAATCCAACCTGGTTAAACCCAAGATGGATCGTAGGCAGGCCAGCCGGAAAGTTTCAAGACGGCGCAGATATTCAATCCGGAGGTCCACGTTTCGCAGGCATAAAGAAGAGCAAACATGACTGCAGCTAAGAAGACCCGAAGTTTCGTGTGGAGCGACAGGGCCAGGCAGCTTCCACACAGCGTTGCGTAGCCGATGAAATGATAATGCTGCTGCCCGACTGATTCGGAGAAAGACGTTTGCTCTCAAACCAGAACTGGCCATAAACACACTGCCTAGATATGTAAACTTCTCCACTGTCTCCACAACTGCCCCATCGCTCATGGAGTGCTAAGGAGGTGGAGCATTTGGTGGCAATAAATACCCAGACCGGTGCTTGGTTTTGGTGGGACTGATGGTAACACCCCACCTCTTTATGGCATGCTCCAGGATTAACAGCAGAGCCTCTAACTCCTCCTCAAAATGAGCAGCAATCACCAAATCATCGGCATAGATAACATGGCTGACCAATAAGGAGTCATCCCTTGACCCCACCCGGGCATCGATCAGCCTCCCATTGTACCTCTACTAGATGTAAATTCCATTGAAACATCCATGGAAAGCCTCTCGAACTACGTGTTCAAAAAGATGTTGAATAATGTAGGAGCCAGAGGGCATGCCTGTAGCACCTCAAGGTGAACAGGGAATGGCTACAACTCCCGACCACGTATCTTCGTCCGGGCTTGCCCACCCTCATGAAGGTCCTTGATGATGGTGAGCAGCGTGTCAGGGACCCCGAAAGCATGAAGAAAAATCCACAGCCTTGGCCTACTGATGGTTTCGTAGGCCGTGACCAGGTCAATAAAGCAGAGATGCAGGTTCTGTTGGAATTCACTACATCTCTGCTGTAGCAACCAGATAGAGAATATGGCGTCTGTGCAAGACCGCCCCGGCCTGAAACTGCATTGGAGTTCCCCAAGCCTCTCCTCAGCATGCCTTGTAAGGCGATGCTGAATGATTCTTACCAGGACCTTTCCTGGCACACTGAGGAGCAAGATGCTCCTGTAGTTATTAAAATCAGTGCGGTCCCCCTTCTTAAAGAGGGGGACCACAAGGGCATCCTTTCATTTTTGCGGAACCCTTCCTGTGCTCCAGACGGTTTTAATGATGTCATACAGGGCAGTCTGCAGATAAGCACCACCTTTCCTCAGCATTTCGCTTGGACGATGATCTCTGCCCGGTGCAGGCTCTGGATCACCTTACGTACTTCCCCTATAGGTGGCATCTTTGCCAGCCACTCACAGGGTGTAGCTACTTCTTCTTTTATCTGCAGTACCGCAGCCCCAGCATGGTCACCCCCATGTTGTTCCATGATGTTATCTGATCCGGAGGGGTTCTCCTCCTTCAAGACCTTACAAAAATGCTCTGCAAATCTGCAAACTTGTTCCTGAGGGTCAGAGATCGGATCAGCGCTTTGTGACCCTCGGGTGCAATTATTATCACATCGATGCAGCGTTGTAAGTCAATCTTTTAATGAAGTAATAGGGTGATTTTTGATCACGGGATACCGAGGCAGACACCATCTCATTAGCAGTTCGCGACCATCACACATCCTTGTAACGCCGCACAGTTTTCTGAACCTCCGAGCAAAGGCTGCAATAAACCTCCTCGTTTTCGGGCGTAGGATGTTGCAGGCAGTGGGCGTGGGCCGGTCGTTTTCTCTCGGATAGCTTGAACACCTCCTCCGTCAGTCAGGGTTTCTGGGGAGGTCTGGACAGTGTACCTAGTGCAGCCATTCCAGCTGCATGAGCTAAAGTCCTAAATCTCACCCATTTCCCCTCGGCATCGGGAGCAGTGGAGGACGATGTCAGCCCCAGCTGTAAACGATGATGAAATTATCTTTTACAGCTTTCATCAACTACCCGAGACCAGGCCACTGTGGGTTTGCATGGGGTCCTTGGTGGGCGCCTACTACTGCCGTGGAAGAATGGCAGGAGGTGAGATCAGCTTCTCAGAAGGTCCTGGTGTCAAGGACATGGGCTTGCATCTGCTGCTCCGCCAATATGTAGTCCAGCAGATGGTCTTGTCTGGACCCGGCATGCACCCAAGATTTTGTGTGGCTGTGCCGATGATGGTACAGCATGTTGGTTATTATGAGCCCATGGGCTGCACAGAAGTCTAGCAGCCTCCTACCGTTGTTGTTGAACTGATCTGGCCCATACTTTCCAATCACTCCAGCCCAGATGTGTGCATTCAAGTTACCTAGCAGGATGACTCTATCCCGAGGGGCCACTTTAGCCAACACCTGGGACAGGAGGTCATAGAAGGGCACCTGTGTCATCGATTTGCCTGCATCCCTCCACTGATGTTCATCTTCAGTGGGAGCGTAAGCCACCACCACTACGATCCTTCACCTCCCATTTATAGGAGGTGAGCCCACAGAAGCCTGGGACTCACAGGTTTCCACACCTCACCGCCACGTGCCCACACCCCCTTCATTCTTTTATTTAGAAGAAGAGTCAATCCCTGTTGCTTGGCAGTTTCCTGTCCCAAATGGAGGATTGTCCACCCCTCCTACTGAGTGGAGCCAGAACCAGTCCAACAGACCTCCTGTATCCCATAGGGGTCCAGGCAGTGCTGGTTTAGCTCCCGTAAGAGTAGTGGCAACCTCTACTTCGCAATGAGTGTTCAAGCATTCCACGTGGCCACACGCAGTGACTTTTTGGTGTTTCTGGAGGAACCCCGGGGGTGGGAACTCAGTCTCCTAGCTCTGCCAAATGGGGTTTGTGGCCAGGAGATGTCATAAGTGCCTGGCCCCCCGGGTCTTCCGGCACAAACTTAAGTTTCTTTTCTTCTTTACGTGGTTGAGTGGTAATTAAATTGAAGGTGGTGGGGGGGGGGGCGGGGGTACCAGCCCCCCGCACCCGTCCAGAGGTTCCTCTTGGCCGCTGTGGAAGCCGCGAGAGCAGCCACCACAGCCTTTCCGACCGGCACGACGAGGAGGAAGGGGGTTGTTAACGCTATGGGTACTCTTTTGCCACACCCGTCCACTCGCGCATATCCCCAGTACTGGTGTCTCCATTGGCTACCGGCTAAATATGGGATGGAATTCAAAAGCCTCCTTCTCACCTACAATGCTCTCACTGGCACTCTCCGACATACATCCGTGACCTATTTCAGGCACCCTCTTCAACACGACAACTTTGATCCTCCAATACAGGATTGCTGTATGTGCCCAGATCGCACATCCATCCGATGGGTGACAGAACCTTCTCGCGCACTGATCCCAGACTCTGAAATGCCCTTCAATTGAAGATTCGGTCAGCTGAGTTCCTAGGCATCTTCAAATCCCATCTCAAGACTCACTTGTTCCGTAAGGCATAGAAGTCCTCTGGCTAAGACTGTTGAAAAAAAAAGACTGTTGATGCTGCTCGCTGTTGTGCTTGGATAATGGCTCCCTGTAGACCTGCGCCTGCTTAGGAACACTTATTCCTTCCTTCATTTGTTTCACAATTATTTTTATTTCTTATTTTATGTCCGTCTCTGATTTATAGTCATTATTTTACTTTAAATTGATCTACTCTGATATTGTTGTTGTTGACGTGCTGTTCTCCCCACAGCTTAGATTTGTAATAAAAAAGGATGTCATTGTTGTTGAAATGCCGTTCTCTCCACAGCTCTGTGCAGCGCTTTGTGACCCTCGCGTGAAAACAGCTCTGAAAGTGCAATTATTAAATCTCCCTCCAGTCTGTCTCATTTTGAGTCATTTCACTGTACAGACCCTGTTTCTTTAGGTCGTCGAGCAGCATTTTTCATCTGCCTCTTAGCCTTCTAAACATAATCCTTTTTTGCAGAACTTCCTTTAAAAGCTTTCACCTTTGAAAAAGTGCCCAATCAGTATCATTTATTTTTTGGATTCCCTCTATAACTATTCGTCTTTTTCTCCGTCCAAATCTACTCCAGAACATCATCAATGCCCTTTCCCTCTATCCATTCGACACCACGCCCACATCCCAAAACGTTCGTGTCTGCTCATGTCTGACACGTCTTCTTGGGAATCTTTTCAAATGAGAGCTATAGCTTCGCAGAATGAGTCACTGAATACAGCACACGAAGAAGTTGCAAAACATGCTTGCCCTACCCTGATGGCAGAAATTGTTGTGAACAAATTAGGAACACCGCTACACAGCCGCAGGCTATAGTTTGCCCTACCCATGCCACGTGGCACGCCTGTTACCGTGCCCTGCTGTTCTACGTCACTGCGAGCTCGGAGTGCTTGCCTACATCATAACGTAGAAGGCGGCTCTGGATAACCGGTGTTGTCAGCACACGGCTGTGGAGAGATTATTGTGTCCTTGCAGACGAACGGTCCCCCCAGCCAGATCAGGGCTGTTTATGTCTCCCTAAACAGCCGAGGATAATTTTCAGTCCTGCGATTAATATTTTATGATGTTTCACGAGGGACGGGGAATTGTTAAGGTCAAAGCACTGTGGTAAAATAACGAGCTTGATTGGGAAACGTCTATCCGGTGGGTTCCACGTGTAGGGTACATATTCCACATTTCTGTTGCTCGCACACATAACAAAGACGATATGCTTCATAGGGCGGCACGGTGGCCCACTGGGTAGCGCTGTCGCTTCACAGCAAGAAGGGCCCGGGTTCGAATCTCGGCTCGGGTGCCTTTCTGTGTGGAGTTTGCATGTTCTTCCCGTGTCCGCATGGGTTTTCGCCGGGCACTCCGGTTTTCTCCCAGAGTCTAAAAAAAACATGCTGCTGCATAGGTTATTTGGCTTGCAGACTAAATTGCCCGCAGTGCCCGGTGATGGACTGGCGTCCCATCGTGGATATAACCCTGCCTTGCGCCCTGTGTTTGCCGGGATAGGCTCCGGCTCACCGTGATCCTGTGCAGGACTAAGCGGTTTCTTACAATGACAAGACATGAGATATGCTTCATGAACGAGTTCGGTTCGGTGGGAAGGGATCTGCGTGCAGGAGTGGTTTTCACACTGGACTTGCACGGTTCTTAACTCCCCCCTTCCTCATCTCTGTCAACCGAGCATTACACATGGGTACAACAAAGTCCACATGTGGTGGGGTAAAATGTGGGTAAGCCGCCTTTTTTGAAGACGTCTGGCTAGTATGGACGCGTAGGCCAAGCACTTTCAACAATGCAGTGCGGCACCTTTACCCTTTGGCATCGAACAATAATTACATCCTGATGTCGGATTTCACGGCTGAATACAGAACTTCCGAGAATGTCTCCAACGTGGGAGGCGAAACTTTGCGAACGAGGGAGGAGGAGCAGTTCTCAACACTGCTATCCCGAAAGAACAGCTTGGAAAACAATCATCAAACAAACACATCCATTTGTCGACGAGGAATCTAATTTGTTTTCTGTGTAGCGTCGAGATACAAAATGCAATATAATTATACGCGGTGATATGCCAGTGATTTACGAAGGGGTTGTAGTTACTGCGGGCGGCGCGGTGGCCCAGTGGTTAGCGCTGTCGCCTCACAGCAAGAAGGCCCCGGGTTCGAATCTCTCGGCTCGGGTGCCTTTCTGTGTGGAGTTTGCATGCTCTCCCCGTGTCCGCGTGGGTTTTCGCCGGGCACTCCGGTTTCCTCCCACAGTCCAAAAAGCATGCTGCTACATCGGTTAATTGGCTCGCAGGCTAAATTGCCCCGCAGTGCCCGGCGATGGACTGGCGTCCCATCGTCGGTATATCCTTGCCTTGCGCCCTGTGTCTGCCGGGATAGGCTCCGGCTTCACCGTGACCCTGTATAGGACTAAGCGGCTTCAGACAATGAGATGAGATTAGATAGTTACTGCAATGGTCAAGGTTATACATATAGGAATTTAAAATCCAGCGGATGTGGTTGATCAGATCACCATAAGCTCTTTTTAACAGTTGTTAACCGGGGTGGAGTAAGCAAGTTACAGCAGCTCAAGCAAATGCCGTTCTCTCCGCAGCTCTGTGCAGCGCTTTGTGACTCGGGTGAAAAGCGCTCTATAAATGCGATTATTATTATTATTATCAATACCCGTTTAATCTTATACACGGTCGTGGGGGGCTGGAGCCCATCCCGGGAGACAGAGGGCCAGAGGGCTCAAGGGGAGGGTGGCTATACCCGTGATGTGACGCCAGATCATCGCAGGGCACTAGAGGCAATTTATGCACCAGGTCA
Organism: Mordacia mordax; assembly: GCA_036362905.1. Lineage (NCBI taxonomy): Eukaryota > Metazoa > Chordata > Hyperoartia > Petromyzontiformes > Petromyzontidae > Mordacia > Mordacia mordax. Next base: position 12,777,355 of record JAZEWT010000004.1, read on the forward strand.
ATTAACATAGGCAGCAGCGTGTCTTTGGACGGTAGGGGGAAATCGGAATACCCGGCGAAAACCCACGCGGACACGGGGAGAACACAAACTCCACGAGGGGGGAACACATTGTGATGATGTATAGCCAAATCAACTCCTACATGGCAAGGAGATGCCTTTATGGAACATTGGCTTCATAAAGGGAGGCACATGATTACATAATTATAAATGTAAAGGTCGTAGATCACTACATATGACAGATCACCAAAGAGATGAATCTTCTCTGGTCCAGTCTTCATTGTAAATAGTGTAGGGATATGTTGTCTCCACGTGACATCATCAAGTTATAATTAAACGTTTATTTCATTCACTGAAGGCAAGAGAGCAGCTGTCAAGTGTGAGATTATCCCAGCGTCGACAAGTGACGTCAAGGATTAGTCCAAACTCAATTAAATAAATTGAAAAAGCTCTAATCTCGTTCATATATGTTTACTTATCACTTGCTTACAAAAAAGGCGTTTTAAACGTTGCATTGAAAATAATACGTGAAATAACGACCATTATTTTGGAAATATACCTTTATGGATTCTAATGATAATATATTTTTTATTCATTAGTATCTGAGTGTTAGAAGTGTAATTTTGCTTGAGTTCAACTAAAATCATATCGTAAACTCGGAACAAAAGCATTGAATCATCTCATCTCATTATCTGAAACCGCTTAATCCTATATAGGGTCACGGTGAAGCCGGAGCCTATCCCGGAAACACAGGGCGTAAGGCAGGAATACACCCGACGACGGGACGCCGGTCCATCGCCGGGCATTGCGGGACAATTTTAGTCTCCGAGCCAATCAACCTATCCAGGAGCATGCTTTTGGACTGTGGGAGGAAACCGGAGTACCCGGCGAAAACCCACGCGGACACGGGGAGAGCATGCAAACTCCACACAGAAAGGCACCCGAGCCGAGAGATTCGAACCCGGGACCTTCTTGCTGTGAGGCGTCAGCGCTAACCACTGGGCCACCGCGCCGCCCAGCATTGAATGACATGGGTTAAATTTAGTATAGTTCTGTGTACAGTGTATGTTGTTTATACACATTTCATGTCTCCCTACAGCCACTTGTGGTCGCTGCATTTACGACAAACAAAAAAATAAAGCACGCTTTTTAAAATGATAATTGCAGCAATGAATTACAATCAATGATCAATCGATGAATCGCTGGGAGGAGTTTGGGTCAGTTACGATTCATTTATACCTCAAGTATAAATACATTTTTTATTCGTAAAAAATATTATTTGTTTAACCTCTCATCTCATTATCTGAAAACGCTTAATCCTATATAGGGTCACGGTGAGCCGGAGCCTATCCCGGAAACACAGGGCGTAAGGCAGGAATACACCCGACGACGGGACGCCAGTCCATCGCCGGGCATTGCGGGACAATTTTAGTCTGCGAGCCAATCAACCTATCCAGGAGCATGCTTTTGGACTGTGGGAGGAAACCGGAGTGCCTGGGGAAAACCCACGCGGACACGGGGAGAGCATGCAAACTCCACACAGAAAGGCACCCGAGCCGAGAGATTCGAACCCGGGACCTTCTTGCTGCGAGGCGACAGCGCTAACCACTGGGCCACCATGCCGCCCGATGTGTTTAACCATTTCTGGTAATAAAACTAGTGTAAAGGTCTGAAAACACCAAATAGACATCTTTCACGCAGTGTAAAGTTTAAAAAAAACACGCACGCTTGTGGCAAAATATGCAAAGACAATTATTTGTCCTGAGTTGCTTGCCTTTTGGCAACACTTGGCTAACACTGGAAAGACTAGGCAGTAAAGAAAGCCATCTGTTGCATGGTCCAATTAATTTTAAGGACAATGCATACATCAAATTATTTTAATTGCTTGTTTTGCAACAAGCATGTGTTTTTTGTAGTTGCAAAATTGACACTTTATGAAAGGTGTTTATTTGGTGTTTTAAGATTTGAACACTTGTAGTATTACCAGAAATGGTAAAACCTTGTCCGGCGATGGACTGGCGTCCCATCGTCGATATATCCTTGCCTTGCGCCCTGTGTCTGCCGGGATAGGCTCCGGCTTCACCGTGACCCTGTAAAGGACTAAGCAGTTTCAGACAATGAGATGAGATGAGATGAGGTTTCAGACAATGAGATGAGATGAGGTAAAACATTGTCTCTTTTTGTATCTTTGTACTGGCAAAAAAGATACACGTTTTTATTTCATATTTAGTTGCCTCATCCACAGTATTGGTCCGGTTATTTTCTTAGTAAATGTGCTTAAACGTCAATTGAGTACTTCATGTTTTATACAGGGTGGCATGGTGGCCCAGTGGGTAGCGCTGTCGCCTCACAGCAAGAACGTCCCGGTTCGAATCTCGCTTCGGGTGCCTTTCTGTGTGGAGTTTGCATGTTCTCTCCGTGTCCACGTGGGTTTTCGCCGGGTACTCCGTTTTCCTCCCACAGTCCAAAAAATATGCTGCCGCATAGGTTAATTGACTTGCAGACTAAATTGCCCGCAGTGCCCAGTGATGGACTGGCGTCCCGTCGTAGGTATATCCCTGCCTTGCGCCTTTGTCTACCGGGATAGGCTCCGGCTCACCGCGACCCTTTACAGGACTAAGCGGTTTCTGACAATGAGATGAGATGAGATGTTTTACACATTCCCATTCACACATACCATAAGCCAAAAATCCACATTAAATCACATGGGCAAAACCTGGTATCTCTAAAAATAAATCTCCAATTATGGTACCAAATTGTTGCCAATCGTCCTTGTAAAGCAAGTTTCAACATTAAGTAAAATATCGGTACATTCATAAACATGTGTTGGTGCTTAAAATAGCAATGTGCTACTAAATAGAATGGGCAATTTACCCTAAAATATTTCAAACTTTAATAGGTGGTGTACAACTGATATGAAAGTCATATCCCCAAATCTGTAGTGTCTGTTGTCTCTGGCACAAGTTAGCCATTGTAGTGTAAAATCATTTCCGAATATTGTGATTAACTGGAAGCCCATAAAATCCATCTGGCAGCTGAGAATAAGTCAATTTCATAATTCCGTCTCTGTAGTTTTCGGGCGTCTTCTCAAGGTCCATTTTCGTTTCTGCTCAACCCATAGCCATCATTTCCATTGAACCATAAGAGATGGCGACAGTTGAGGTGGGGGGGGGCTTTAATCCAGCAGTGGATAGACCACAGCTGCTGCTGAGACTGATGATAATGGGTGCCCATAAAGGGACGGGTCACAGGGGTTCACTCCAGTCCTTGATTGCTCCACAGACGTTCTGGTGGGTGGGAGGGGTGAGCAAATAACGTCCTTAGTCCCATTAGCTTAAACCCCAATGAGTATCTACAGGGAATTCAATTGTGAATGGTACAGTACAGGGGCGGCGTGGCGGCGCGGCGGCGCAGTAGCGCAGTGAGTAGCGCTGCTGCCTCACAGTAAGAAGGTCCCCGGTTCGGTTCCCCGACTCGGCTGCCTTTCTGTGTGGAGTTTTCGTGTTTCCCCTATGTCCGCGTGGGTTGTCGCCAAGACACTCAGCTGCCTAGGTTATTTGACCTGCTGAGTACCTTGCCCCCCAATGTCCCCCAATGCCCTGCCAGCACTGGCGTCACATATTTGGTATAGCCTTGTCTTGCGCCCTCTATTTGCCGGGGATAGGCTCTGGCCCCTCGCGACCCTGTACAGGATTAAGCGGGTACTGAAAAAAAAATAATTGCATTCATAGAGCGCTTTTCACCCGAGGGTCACAAAACGCTGCACAGAGCTGCGGAGAGAACGGCACCTCAACAACAACGGTATTGGAACGGAAAATCAGCAAGAATAATATATTTTTGTGCGTGTTTTTTTTTATGTACATCTCTGCAAAACAACATGTAATATATGATGATTGCTTCCAAAAGTTGCTCTCTCGGGACACCCTCGTCGTTTGCTCCCTCTCCTCTCAATCATCATGCATCGAGCCGTGAAAACCCACATCATTACATGTAAACTATGATCAAACTTTAAACTATAATATATGATGCATATATTGGGAAATAGGGCGGCATGGTGGCCCAGTGGTTAGAGCTGTCGCCTCACAACAAGAAGGTCCCGGGTTCGAATCTCTCGGCTCGGGTGCCTTTCTGTGTGGAGTTTGCATGCTCTCCCCGTGTCCGCGTGGGTTTTC
>JAZEWT010000004.1:12784815-12802495 GCA_036362905.1 Mordacia mordax
GGGGGGGCAGTGTTTGTCTTTTGTTTATTTGTGTCGTACGGTTCAGCGCGTTTACATGACAAACCGCCTTTATCATAGTGTTCAAAATGTGCTTGTTAGAGCGCTGCCAAAGTCGAACTTTATTTTTACGTGAATCCAAAGGCGGTTGCCTCAAAAACGTTCGTCTATTCGTTGTTATAAGTGCAATGTACATTATGGTGCTGATATTTTTTAAATAGTCACGTCTATATGCAGTGATGTTGATATTCATACGCGCAGAGATAAGTGTGGTACAGCGTTGACAGTCATACACGCCTTATTGTACAAATATGAAACCATAACACCTTTATTAGCGCTGCCGCCCTAAAATGAACTATTTAAACAGTAATAGGCGACGTTTATGGTTTTAATCCTTCCATTATAGTCGAGAGGTGATCTTCATTGAAGAACCATTAGCAATGGGGATTCGCGCGAACTGTGGACATATTTAATACACGTACAGGTAAGACTTGACACGTAGTAGTAAATGCAGGCTTCACACACACACACGTTCTCGTGTGCGTGTAAACAAACGCACACCCTACCGACTTGTAATGATGCATCGACAGCATCTGCTACTGTTCGCAAGCAGAGCAAAACAATTTCGAGATTAACAGGCGTCGTGTCTCCACGAGCAGTACTGGCGGTGTGCGATATCCCGCGTTGAAATACACCAGGAAAGAGCTTCAAGTGCTTCTCGGATGCGTACTGCGTTAATTGTACGTGTAACATTTTAAATTTGACGCATCTCTCGGTTTTTATGTTCTATCAATAGCTCCGAGGACCTGGGAGAGGGGAATAAGACGGTGTCTAGCCGGAGGGAATATGCGTGTACGGTATTTGATAAGGTAAATGAAATGTTAGTCATTAGGATTATGACGCTCTTAGCAATGACAATAATTGTTAATGATAGTACTAAAATTCTCAACTTGTGGCTCCTTGGGTGGTGCGTGGCTCTTTTAACAGTTTTTAAGAATTGCACGGTAATGGCTTTCGATTGAGTAATATTCAATAATGCATTTTGGGGTGTTTTTTTGTACGTTATTGACCTAGTATAACTGTGGAGTGGTCATGATAGCCGGAGTTTGAAGGTGTTTAGACCCACTGGGGGCTATTCTACTCGCTACGTTGGCCTTACAACGTCAACCCTTGCACCAAGGCGAAATGAAATCTTCCAAAAGCACCGTCATTTGGATTTTAAACGCTCAGCGTGAGACTAAGAGAACCTTCCAGCAACTAAGCTCACGTTTTCCAACAGCTTTTTTAACATCAAGCTGGCAGAAGGCTTGTTAAACAGATCCATTAGTGTTAACACCATTGAAGGAATCGCCTGTGTTGTATGTTCTTTCAAAATATCACAAGTCACGTTTTATATAGTACACCATTTTTCAATATGTGATTACAATTCACTTTCATAAAAAAAGTAGTCTTTTATATCAAGGCACCTGCAGTGCACAAATAACGGAGCTATCTGGGTTGGCATGGTGCCTTAATTGTTTTGCGCGGAGGGAGACTGGATATAAATAATAATTGTATTTATAGAGCGCTTTTCACCCGAGGGTCACAAAGCGCTGCACAGAGCTGCGGATAGAACGGCACGTCAAAAACAATGGCACCAGAACGGAAAATCAGCAACATTTTTTTCTTGAGTTTTTTTCATGTTAAACCAGAGACAAGGTCGTAGGACAGGAGTCAAGCTTGTGAGGCCGAGTTCTCATTTGTAACGTAATGAGATGCTTGTGTGAAATACTGTCATTTGCGGGGGTGAATCCAAGCTCGTGCTGTAATGACATCTGCACACGTGTCACTTAATACTTTTTCAAATCATTACCGTTTAGTCTGGGAGTATTATGGGATCAGTGAATTGTTCCACGTTTTCTCCAAATCAACAGACTTGATACTTGATGAGGTTTCCTACCAGACTTTTGTTTTGTCAGTGACTTGTATTGAACTAAAACTCTTTTCTAAAGATTTAACCACCCGAGTCAGTACTCTTCTTGGCCATGTCCAGGCCTGTTTCAGGTTTGAAAGTGACGGGTGTGTAAAACCAAGTAACATGTTTGCCAAGTTGATCTACTGTTTTGGTTGACACTGCAGCAGTTAAAAACGGTTGTTGCATTTTTCCTTGGTTTGTAGTTTTAGAAACAATATAGGCCTCCTGAGAAATGTACTTTCGGAGCATTGTCACAAGCGTATAAATAATTATCTTTACTACAATGCTATCAAATAGCCATGTATTTCACTGAATAAAGGTGATAGAATTTGCAGAATCGTAATTTTCTTTAGTACATTAAACAGCTGTTCATGAAGACTCAGACGTGACATTTATATGCATGTCTTTTTATTCTGGGTACCATATCCTACAGGACGTTGGTGGCAATGGTCTACACTTTATTTCATATCTACACTTTATTTAAGCAGTACAGCAATTGTTTTCTGGCTAGATCACAGTTATAACAGTATATCTATTCATTTTATAAACCATGTCCAAACTGTATTTCCTCCTGGCCTATAATTTACAGCATACATCAGTGTGTTTTAAGTACAGTTTTGCAAACTTAAACAGAAAACGAATGAACGCGATAATTATGGATGAACTGTCATAATTTGTCTAAGTGTAATCGACGGTTCTTTTGCTTTGTGATCTTTAAGCCTGAAAAAATAACAGTCTTCTTTAGCTTTTTTTGCTGTTTATGCCCTAATTATAGTTTTGTCCTATACAGTGACACAAATGAAAAATTTAGGGACAGTGTTTTTGTGAATGTAAAAAAATGGTACAAATTTTGGTTATGTGCAATCCAATTGGCCTTAAATTATTACAAATTACAGCACACAAAATAATGCAGTGCTTCGCAAAGTTCATTCACATTTATAAATAGTATTTACGAATTAGTGACTGCGACTTGCAGTGCAGCACTATAATGGTATATGGAGTGTAATTTCATCTACTGAGTTAAAATGTGGTTGGTAAATATTTTATACAACCATATTTTAAAGTTAATATTTGTAATTACTCAAAAATATTAAACTTCACAAGCAACCATATTAGATGGCACTACTTAATTGTTATCTTTGCGAATAACAAGTGTTTAGCTCACAATAGATGATTGGGGACGAGAGATAGAGGCTCACGTTGTAGATGTCCAGCCACATACTCTGACATTGACGGGTTTTGGTGACGAGTACAATATCTTCTGGCTCAAGTTTGAACCTGTTGGTCAGAAAATGCCCAACAACATAAGCCTAGCTATGTGCTTCAAGGCGTAAACCCGCTGTGTTGTGTCAATGTCCAAGCCTCTTCCCACCTGCCATTCAAAACACTTCCTGGTTTTAGTTGGTAATCATCAGTATCAATACTAGCTTCATCCTGTACAAGGTTTGTGGGGGGCAGGAGCCGATCTCGGCAGAGGGTGCAAAGCAGGGATATACTCAGGATGTGATGCCAGTACATTGCAAAGCATTTATTTCATTATTTTGTTTCTCATGCCTTTTGTTTGTCGGTTTAAACCATTAAACAACAGTCCCACCACTATTTGACAGCATTTCAGTGGTTACTTTCTTGCATTACGCTGTGGTATGCGAAGTTTTGATTTTAAGTATTTTAATACACTACCAAAATCGAATATTACTGGCATGCACACAAGTTGGATTTTGAGTCGATTGTGAATACATCCAACTTTTAACTTGTGGTTATCATATGGAGAAATGTTACACATAACTGAGTAAATGACCTGAATACTGCTTAAAAGTTTTAGTAGTGTTAGTATACATTGTATTACAATTGTACTGCATTGAATTATGTACACTTCTATCACCATCTGATTAGTATTGTTTAAGTGTAATACCATACTTTTTAGTTTTAAAATATTTTACCCATAATGTTAACATGTTGTAAATCACCATAAGCAGGATTGTATAGCATTACAATTGATGTTTGGAGCATTTTATTGATTTTTTTCTCGTATTAATTTGTGCCCTGCACAGTGTGCCCTGTTCGAATGCATTATTCCCATGCTGAAACGGAATGTGCTATATACTTTAGAATGCCAGGGCCACTGGCACTTTAATGGGTTCATGGTGAGTGTTCTATTGCTTTAGCTGCTAGGTTTCAAATTTAGGTATTAAATGCTGTATCTATTGTCACAAGATTCTTTTGTTAGAGAAATGCATACCTAATAGATGAAGTTCATTGAACAACAGTACTCCCATGCTATGCTGATTCTCGACTTTAATTCAACTGAGTAAGGGATATTGGAATTAATTTTTGCGTGTTTAAGCTTATATCGAGTTATCAACTTAGGTTGTTAGTCGAGATTAAGTATATATTTTTTATCTTCTTTAGTAGCTGATGAAAGGTAAGTATGATCAATTGTGGCTTCCAAGCAAAAGCATATGTTTTGTTTTAGTTTAAAGCAATGGTGAGCTGGTTATTTAGAGCTACGTTGAGCAATGTGCAGCTGTCACAGGAAGCCACGTTTCAGGCAGCAGGGGTTTCAGGCAAGGCTGAGGCTTAATCCAATCCTTTAAACTCCAAAAATAAGTGTTCTTGCAGTGATAGTCCTAAAATATAGCTCATGTTTGACGTTCAGCATTTTACTTGCTCACAATGTATTTAACCCTTTCTAAAGTAGAATATATACCCTTCATGAATACAGTTATTTGTAAACAGGAGAATATTTTCAGAGTTCTCTTTAAGCATTGATAAAAGAAATATGTATCGCCTTCGCAGCTTGTAATTTCTTTTTGGAACACTTCTCATTTTCCTTCTCAATGTAAAAAAGTGCTTATAGGATTGAAGAGCAAGACTAGCTTCGATTTATATGCCCAAGTCATTTAACATCAAAGGAGATCAGGTTTGACAGGAATGATATTCCAGTTATGCTTATATTAGTTTTGTTTTAACTTTAAGGTACTTTATATTATTTCTGGAATATTACATTATCACATATCTGTTGACACGAAACATTAGAGATGTTAGAATACTAAAACATAAAAAAAACGACACAGCAAATAATATACTTGCAATGTCTCTACTTTGTTCCCATTGTGTGTTTGTAGTTCAGTATTTTCAAGGATGGGGGCATTTTTGGATAAGCCAAAGACGGAGAAACACACAACTCACGGCGGCGGGAATGGTGTGCGCTATGCACTCAGTAGCATGCAGGGCTGGCGTGTGGAGATGGAGGACGCCCACACGGCCGTTGTGGGAATGCCCCGTGGACTAAAAACATGGTCGTTCTTTGCCGTCTACGATGGTCACGCAGGCTCACGAGTGGCCACGTTCTGTTCCGAGCACCTATTGGAGCACATCACTAACAATGAGCACTTTGAGAGCAAAGTTGGCACGGAGCCGTCCTCAGAAGCTGTGGAGAAGGGGATTCAGGCAGGGTTTTTACAAATTGACGAGCATATGCGCACGATCTCTGACATTAAAAATGGACTGGACCGTAGCGGCTCCACAGCGGTGGCGGTGATGCTTTCCCCAAAGCATTTGTACTTCATTAACTGCGGGGACTCGCGGGCTGTGCTCTATCGCAACGGCGGCGTCCACTTCTGCACGGAGGATCACAAGCCGTGCAACCCGGCCGAGAAGGAGCGCATCCAGAACGCGGGTGGCAGCGTGATGATCCAGCGTGTTAACGGCTCGCTGGCCGTGTCGCGAGCCCTCGGGGACTTCGACTACAAGTGCGTGGATGGGAAGGGCCCTACGGAGCAGCTGGTGTCACCGGAGCCTGAGGTGCGAGCCATCGAGCGCAGCGATGGGGATGAGTTTGTCGTCCTTGCTTGCGATGGCATCTGGGATGTCATGTCCAATGAAGAGCTGGGTCAGTTTGTGCACTCCCGCCTGCTGCTTACTGATGACCTCGAGAAGATATGCAACCAAGTGTTGGACACTTGCCTCTATAAGGTGTGTAACATCTAAGCATCGTTGTTTTCCACCCTGTTACATCACCCGACAATCTAGTGGCAAATGACGCAGTAGCTTTTGGAATATAAATAGTCAGGAGCTTAGGATTTCTGCGTGTTTATTCCTGTTGGCCTTTCAGAGCCTTCGTTAAAGCTGTCTCACGTTCTTAATATGGATAATTAAACTGCAGAATCGAGTTAGCTGCCCGTGAATGTGTTTAATTGAGAATCTTCCATTGCCTTTCTCCACACCTCTATGCAACGTGCTTTGGGTTAAAGACGCCAAGTGCAATTGTTCGCTCATTCCAGATGAAACACGACTTTTTACTTGAATTTAAATTTACATTTAATATTCTCTGCATCGGTCACAAATTCGACTTTACAGCGTGACAGATCATTGTTATAGATAATTAATCTCGCATCCCTCAAAAGTGTTATACTTTGAGCGACAATGCCGAGTTTTTGTTTATGGATACTGTATAGGCAAGCTGTCTCTTGTAACGTGGATATTAAATATTCAAAGGAGTACCGTGTCCAGTGGCTTTCCACCGTTTACCTGTACCTGACAAGTGGAATGTGTCCGGGTGTGTCCTGTAATTACAGCTCGGGTTTACTTTATTTTGCCCTGTACTACATACGTTTAAAATTGCTTGCCACTTAGCCCTGGCTTGAGATTCAATAGACCAGCTGCTTGGTTATGGCTTTGCTTCATTGGTATAAATGTTTTATTTTTATTTTTGCGGCCGGCATTTTTGCCGAATATGTGTTTGTGCGATGTGATCACACTATAAAGTTTACAGTTTTTTATAGTAGACATTATTTATTTACATTGTGCGTGATGCATTATGCTATTTTTGACTTGTGTGTTTAAAGAATTAGTTCCGATGTTTTGCATTGTTTTCTCTGGGAAGGAATTATTTGCCAGTTGCTTTGGTGACATGTGTAAATATGAGATGATTTATCACACGTGAATAAATTATGTTTTCAGTAAAACCATTATCCAAGTACTATATATATACATGATTGTTTTAAATTAAACCATATAAAGCTATCTTTTTGAAGTAGCTAAAACTCTTTCACAAAATTTCACTGCAATGTAATGAAGTTCAGTGTGATTAAATATCCCCCATGAGCCACATTGTGTTTGGTATGCTCTTATGAAGGTGGCTTGATAAAGTGACCTGGCTTTAGAATTGCATGATGGAATGAGTGGTGGGTTACACGATCAGTGAATAAAAATATATTTGCCTCCGACGTGTGAGGCGAAACATCGCAATGGAGATGAGCAACGCTCGGAATGGCTATCACGAAATAGCATGTCCTAGAGCAATTCTCACACATCCAGCCATGAAAACATAGAACAGGACACCCATAGTGTTCATGAACTAGAGTTATACGCAGCCAAAAATGTGGCATGGTGTCATGTCCTGTTTTTGTCCGTGTGCCAATTTGTAGCGCCTGAGTGATGTGGCGAGGACTGCGACACTTAACCCGCTGATTTTTTTTTTTAACCACAGGGCAGCAGGGATAATATGAGCATCGTACTGGTGTGCTTCCCCAATGCGCCAAAAGTGACTATGGAGGCTGTGGGTCGAGAAGAGGAGCTTGACAAATTCTTGGAGACCAAGGTTGAAGGTGAAAAAAGTAGTCGAAAACATGTCAAATTTGTACTCCAATTCACGTCACTCTCGTCAATTCATTTAGAAAAATACGTCCGTTAGTAATAATAGCCCCCATACACGAGTTGTGTTACGTGTCACTTATAATGCATGCTATTATTGGTCGAAACCTTCACTGATACCCTTATTGCACACAGGAAATTATTGACGTTGGTTAGGTTTCCATGGCATGTGTACAAATGAGACGTGCCCTCTTCCTGTTGTGATTTTGCAGAGGTTCTGGAGAAGCACACTGGCGAGGTGGCCCCTGACTTGGCTTCTGTAATTAGAGCTGTCTCCGTAGAAAACATCCCCAACCTTCCACCAGGAGGGGGCCTGGCCAGCAAGTAAGCTTATAGGATATTTTAGAAACAAGTTGTGCTTCCACCGTTAGTCACGAGTACATGGGTAACAAGACGCATTAATTTTTCTGACTCTATTTTAATTCGAGTATTATAAGCGTTTCAGTCGTTAGCTAATAATTCAACTGAGCATTATTTAGTGACATTAAAAAAAGTCAATATTTAGAATAACATTTATTTGTCAAAGGGTGGAAGTTTTCAATTTCACAAGAAAGAAATTGCTTATATTGTGTAGTTTAAGTGATTGGTTTAGTATTTTGCAACCGTGGGTGTATGCGGAAATAAATAAATATCCATATTTGCTGAGAATGAATAATTTTAGTTTGCTGTCTGTTGTGGCTCTAGAAACTTTATTGATCAGAGGTTCTGATTAACACACGTTGTTTTGCAATGGACATAAAAGTGCTTACCTTGTCAACCAGACGCGTGTTGATCGAGGCGGTATACAACCGACTGAACCCTCACCGGGAGGATGACGACGGGGTGAGTACGCGTGGCACGTACTTCTTCTGCCGAATGTAGAGGCATACTTGTGTTGCAGCTGAAACTTAAAACACACATGTTTCCCAAGCTCTTCTTTGAGTTTGTTTTTGTGTGTACTTTTTTTCCCTTCCTGAAGTTGTATTTTTCTTTCAGAAATTCTTGTGCTTAATGAGGAGGAAACTTCAGAAATCTCTTGACTGGTATATAAACCCCAGAAAGACGTGAAAAACGTTCAAACATAACAGTGTTGCAAGTGGATATCGTAGATGCTTATACGTTCACAAGATCAAATTATCTGTTGATTTGTATGCAGACGTGTTACGTGCATTTGTAGAAATAATGTGCAGAAAAAGTCTTAATGGGTTGAGCTAGTGTGCATACGGCCTGTGTGAGGAGTGCAGCTTTTAATAAAGCATGGCACTGCTGCACTGCTATCTTTTTTTAGTCGATTTTAACCATACACATCACTTTACTGTCAGGTTGTCGCTTACCGCGGTCTTCCTTGTAAACTACTGTTGTCTCTCAGATACTATTTTAGATTAATAATGCTGACTATGCATCTGATGCGTTTTTTTGATTAACCGATATTAATAATAATTGCATTTATAGAGCGCTTTTCGCCCGATATTGCTGACTTTATTCAGTAAATACACTTTACCATTTTAAAATGCAGTTATTTTATGCTAACATTAAGGTACTGGGCAGTGGACTGTTTAATTCAAATTTTTGTTAACACTTATGGTGTTAAAGCCTACGAGTATATTTCATAATATAGGTGTATGTAGAATGCTATGTTGTGGTTTTAAGCTACATCAGTTGTAAAAATGTTCTTTGGAAAGCGGCAATTATTGTTTGGATGATAGCGTATTAATGAGTTAGACTAAAAAAACTAGAATGAGTGGGGGTGGAGGGCCGAGTAGGGCATTGTTGACATTGGGATTTGAAATCCAGTCGGAAACGAGTGCCGCTGAGAGTGAGGCTGACGAGGGGAAAATGCGACGCCGCAAGTTGGTGGAAACACTGCGTACGCTGAGATTCAACCACCGGGGAAACTATCGGCGGCTGCTGGAGACCACCCTCGCCAGCTACAGGGAAGAGCAGCAGCAGCGTCAGCAGCAGCAGCAGCGGCAGGGTGGTGCCACAAGATCGTCGCCACAATGCCCCACATCAGAGCTGGACGATGATTTGACATGAGCAGTTTTCAGGTGGTCCCTGGCACTTTAATCGTTACTGGCATGAGAAAGTGACGTGTCTCGAGCTTACGTGCAGTAATGTTTTCAAAACGCCACTGCGTTTTGTTTTAAACTGCTTACACTTCTCTCCTTAGTATAACTCACGTAGTTGGCATAAAAAGCAATGAATTAAGCATCTAATACAACTTAGAGTAGGTTGGTTTTTTAAATCTAATGGCTGTGATGCAAAGTCCTCTCAGCTCCTCATAACATCCCACTAGTTAGCTGCAGCATAAGGAATGCGGTGATAATTCTGGATAATACTTGCAAACATTACTTGATGTGTACCTACAAACGTTTCTTTTGTTGACATTGTGAATGTGTAGACTTGTTTTTCTCGAGCTCAGCTCCGATAGCAGTACTTGAAATTATTTTCTATTAGAATTGCAGGCATAAGCACTCAAATCTTTTCAGAAAGTCCAAACTGCAGTTTTAAACAAAATAGACCTTTTTTCATTTTGACTTTTTATCAAGATCCGTTTGATTTGTGAACCTGATGTCATTTGGCTGAAAGTATCATAAGCAGGACATGCTTTATACTCAATAAAAGACGCTGAAATATATTTAATTACCCTAGTACATTGTTTTTGCCTTTGTGATTATATCGAGCTTGGTTCAAGGTTTTTACAGCCAAAATAACTTATTTGGCTTCTTTGGAGTCCAAAACTATTTTATATATTAAACGAAGCAGCATCTACTTAAGCTAAGTCTCCCAATCACAGTTCACATTGATGTTTTTCATGAGCCCAATACATGTTTTTGCAGTTTCCCAAATCAATTTAAATACGATTATAAACAGTAATCTCTTTGCAGCCGAATATATCTCAATATATTTAGCTATGTACATGTATGTACAGTACAAATTGCGGTACAGTATTACATTGGTATAAGAAAGGTTAAGCATTTTTGTTCCATACGTAATGTATATGTAGCTTCATAAAACATTCAGAATGGCTTTTTGCTGAAGTAATGACAATTGCATCATTAAAGCAATATCTGTAATGTAGTCTTACGCTTGTTAAAATGTCAGTTCGATGAAATATAAGTGTATGATCTTGCATTATCTGACAATGGTGTTGTGCAAATGTATTCGATTTGTTCTGGATGTAGTAAAGTTAACACCTAATAGGAGCTTGCGATTTCATTAAGTTGATGTGGTAAATTGTCTGCGTGTGCTTAAAGGAATACTTAAGCCCCATGTTCCGACATCTCCACTTGCGTGTTATAATCCATGTTCGATGTCACAGAAGAGTGATAGATCCAATTTGCAAACTGCATCGCAATCGCAGAATTAGGGTTATGTAAATTTGGCATTGAAAATAAAGGTTTTTTGCAGCACATTCAACCATTAAAACTATCCAAACCCAGATTGCTACCTCTACGTTTGGGGCTTGAGTGTTCTTTGGAAAATGTTTTTTTACAAACTACACCTATTCCAAAAGCATACGTCATTTAGTTGTCAAAATCTGTTAAGGAATTGCTGCAACGAATGTTTAAAATTGTCGCGTTTCAGGAAAAAACAAGTTAAATGTATTTAAAGTGGAATGCTAAACCAGTTTAAAGTTACTGCAATCTGCAGGCAGAGGAGACAAACTGTACACACGATTCTGCTGTTGGAATGTTTTACGTGGCCTGCTCTTGTGTCTACGGACGTCGCTTGAGCTACGTGCAAGCTACTTGTACCGACTTGGCTTTTAAAAGCACATGTTACTGACCGCAATGACAACATCCAGAAAGTGGATTGAGGAATTAATCAACGAATACCTGTTGTAAATGTCAGGTGAACTATCCTTAAGCGCATTAATGGATTTGGGTACATGGCTAGTGATAATATTTTACTTGTTTTAATTTTATGACGTTACTGAGGTAACGGGCATGTACGTGTACAAGGTCATTCTGTGGCAGTGTGATTTATTATGTTATTTTGATGTAATTTTGTGAATTGTCAAGTTGTACCTAACAATACGTGGGCTCTTGTTATTTCTGTTAATAAAGGTCATGCCGTTTCTTTATTTGCAATGGATGTGGCAGAGGTTTATCGGGTGGTATGGTAGTGCTATATGCAGTGTTGTCTATTCAAAGTCAACACAACACATCCACGAGCAAACAGTTGTTCACTTAAAGTCAATATATTTACCAATTACTTGGTGAATGTTTATCATTAATGTATATTCGCGATGCGTTTTTATTTCCAGCTCTCCTTTGCCTTCCCACCGGCTTAATGTATAAGTGTTAATTAGATATAGGACTGTTATATCCACCTTAAAACTGAATTTTGGCTTACATACTTTACTATTTTATTGTTTACATTAAATTTATTGTGTTTTCCTGTAAGTACTATTTGGTAAAAACCTCTGCCTGCAATTCTTTGACCACTTACAGCTGAATAAGCCTTATGGATGTATGACACGCTCAAAGCGCATGTAAAATAGTTCATCGTTAAAGAAATGCATGTATTTGCATATATGTTTACAAGCCACTTTGAAATGATGCATATACTTTTTAACCAAGGGATTGCTTTAAATTACCTTGTTTCAAGAATGTCTTATGTTGACTATTATAACAATTAAATGTAAATTTGTAACTTGTGACACGTTGAACAAGATTTCACATTCAGCCGCGGTGTAATGCAATGTGGAATTGTGCGTGCATGTTGACATTCTGAAAACTGAATTTTTGCAATTTTGTTTTCCAGGGATCCCTTGACACCTGGTAATTGACTGGTGCCTACACAACAATCTGTACATGTACATGAATGCAGACGTGTGAAGCTCATCAAGGAGGAACTCGGCTGGGGTTTCACCCATAAGTACTGGTAAAGCTGTGGCTGAACGTGGAACTGTATAAAACCGGTGTCCGTTAACAAGTGCCACACAGTGTGATCGTTAATGCATCAAAACAAATATTGGCTAGGTAATATTACAGATGTAAAATGGTTTTGTAATGTAGGTTTTCACGGCTCGATGCATGATGATTGCTTCGAAAAGCTGTTTTCTCGGGACAGCCGCGTCGATCGCTCCATCTCTCTATCTCGCGATATTTCGCTCACGTGAGGCGAAACGTCGCGAGGTAAAATGGTTTTGTTTTTTTTCGTTCAGAATCAAAAATATTTCAATTCACGTATTTAAAGCATAGACTTGTTTTTGTGACTTGTACAAAAAACGGTTTCCATTCCTGATTGCAGTGATGCTGAATGCTTGATGCTGCAGAGAATGTTTGTCTAGCGCCTTGTGTTTGCCTGTTTTATTGGCGTTTTTCCCAACAAAATGAATGGGTCATATACACCAACATATTTTTTGATTAAGACCCTACCAAAAAAGAAGCAAATGTAGCTGGTGCTATATAGTCAATAGCGTATATGGGCTGTCAAGTCACACTGCCCTAACATGTCATATCTGCAGCATGAACTTTTGTAGGTAATGTGGCCCATTGCTTTCATTGCTTGTTCCTTCCATATATGTAAAAAATAAAAACCCATCCTGTTAATTGACACTTTTGATTAGTTAGGAATAGGTATGTAAGCAACGGTATTTTGTACGTTGTGTGTTATATAAAATGATACACACTTTTCAATGTGTGCACGTGTGCTGACATCCAAAATACAGCAATATGTACATGCCAGCTCCAAGCTGATACCTTCTCTTGGCATTTTGTGCTGTGGAACTGTCACAACGTATCTTGCAGATTGTATTGATTATCTGTACATAATAAAGAAAACTTTTCCTCTAGGGTATTGATAAACATGATACGAATTCTTTGTGTATTGACAACTGTTGAGGTATGTTACTGGCTACCAATAGGATTTTTTGATTTCAATCTGCAGAGGGGGATGCATGACGGTATATATGACGGTACTTGGTGAGAGCATAATCGGGGACGTTTTAAGGAGCAAGGCGAGTACAGCAACTGCTTTGAGTGCTAAAGACTCGTACCGCAGCACACGTTGCGTGTCGAGATTTAAAGGGGGTTCGTGTTGCAGGTGGACTAAGTTGTTAAATGATGTGTATATTTTGCTGGTAGTGCGCAGAATTGGGCAGGGCCAGGAGATGTGTACAGTGTATAGCTGTGAGAATCTATTACACATTAAGTCATCAATGGCAGGTGGTTGTTTCATTTAGTTCAAATGGACTGAATGTATTCAATAAAGAAAATACTTCACAATGACTCCCACATTGTTACCCGATTCCATAACTCCCACCACTACCCCTTAAACTCACCTGGCATCTAAGAGTGTTGTACACTTCATGATACGTATTTGAACAAATAGTACATCTTGACAAGGCTTAGAGGAGTATAGTAATGTGTTTATAAAGTACCTTTAAGCATGTCTTGTTAAAAGATAACTTTTTAAAGCAATGGTCCGTACATTTTATGCCAATTGGCTACGTTTGAGATGTACTTTTTGGTAATGAGCAAAAATAGTTGCACTCTGAGATAATGTTACCATACTTATAGGATGTAAACAAAATGTTCAAAAAATACGTGCAAGGCTTTGTTTTTAATGGTTTAACTAAATGCTATTGTTTGTGAAAGGTATCAAAATAAAATACAGCAGCAATTTTGGCAAAACGGTGTAGTAAATATGTTCCACGTGTGGTGGACTGTGTTTACATTTGTCATACACTCATTGAGCACTTTAAAACATTTTGATTTAATTGTCGATTTGCACGACTACATGTAAGAACAGAAGTGTTGTAAGGAGCCAGGTGGTCAAGGTGCACCAACTGAAAAGTCCGCTAAAGCTTCATTACACGCAATGTGTGAACGATTGACAGATATAGCTCAAGGTAATTTCTTTCCAAAGTTTTATTTCAGGATAGCCATGTCGAGTGCTCCCCCTCTGCGAAGGAGAGAGGAGTGCTTCACACGGCTATTCCAAAGGCGCAATTTTGGAAGGCAATTAGCATGCATCCATCAGTGAAAGCCTACATCAGATAAGATTGTTCATTAATTCACGTGTAATCGGTTACACTCAATTGCTCTACCGCATTACTCATTATTTGCATAATGTCTCGTATTAGCAGTCACGCAGTTGCTGAACATGGAAATGCAGTCCTGCACTATTTGGTCACGTTCAAATTGCTCTTAATGTCATACTGACTTCACATAAGTGTCTCAGCTGTGTACAGGAGTCTGCGTGTTAAAAATCTACACGATTGAAAGGTGCTTGGCATGTGTAGCTCGACCTTAAGATTCGATGGACTCACTTTTAAGACTTATGAAGGAATTGATCTCACTGACTTGAGACAATTGCCTCGTGGAAAATTTGCAGTAGTGTTACATTTTTGCGCTTACCCTAAGTTTACATACGAATACAGCAATTCTCTAGTCTCCTCACACATATCTTCTTAACCGAATGTAATGCAATATTCTCTGTTATGCCGTAGAGGTGTTATGAACCCATGATTATTAAAATGTTACTGACGCACGTCAGTCTGCTGATTCTGTAGCATGTTTGAATTCCCTATCAAGTCCAAAGTGCACCGGTTCAAGGCACGCACCTTGTCCCTGATAACGAGAGTACATGATAATCTCTCCGTGATGCGTGGATGGGGGAGGCTCGCGCCTTTTTGAAGACTGCATGGAGGTGGTCGTTGTGGATATCACTTTGCTAAGGAAACTTGCAAATATTTATCCACACGACATGAAGCTCGGGGCTTTACAATGTCGGCTCAGAGCGAACCCATTCACCTCCGCTCAAACCTACAGTACACCACTGAATTTTTACCAAACGTGTTAAATCCACTACGTACAATGGGTTCGTACGAGAGCTGTACGGTAAGGCGCCTACTACAACATTCTGTTGATGTACTGTACTTGTGGAAATTCATATTTGACAAGTGAGCTTGACAAATGTCCATAAAAGGGAACCTTAAACTCTGACACTCGGGCAGCGAGTTGTGACGTCATTTTGGTTCCACCTTGGTAACCGTGGGCCGTTCTACCGACCCCTCCCGCCCTCGGCTATAAAATTGCCTGGTGTGGCGAAACAATGTATCATCATTTTTTATGGTGTACTCAAATGGTTATACCCGTGCTATATATGCTACCCTCTGAGCCAAGGATTTAAACCGACTCGACCTCTGCTTGGTAAATCAGGTGCCGTCGCCGATGTAATGGAACCTCAGGTGTCTGGGTCACCGGTCCCCAATACGGGCGTTTAGAATTCCATGGCGGGCCGAGAACCGCTGTTGAAGATGAGATCTGATCGACATTTGTTTGAACATGGAGGTGTATTGAACTGTAAATTTTCACGCATACACTAATAGAAATGGTAGCAACAGTACTTTCGTGTGTGCTCGTATTTAATTAACAGAACAAGTTATTACCATTTCTGGCAATTATGCAGGTGTTAAGATCTTAAAACACTAAAATAGACATTTCACAATGTGTCTAGTTTGCAAAAGCCACAAATACTTGCGGCACATTGTGAAATGTGTCTATTTTGGTGTTTTAAGATCTTAACACTTGCATAATTGCCAGAAATGGAAAAAACCTGTTCTGTTAATTACATATGTACACTGGCAAAAAGTACCCATAGCGTAAACAGCTCCACCTGAGCTACTAAGCATTGGTATCGCATTGTCCTGAGCTGACTGCCTTTTGGCATCATCTGGCTGACACTGACAATCAGGCTCAAAAGAAAGCCATGTCTGGTGTAGGCCGAACAGTTTGAAGGACAATGCGTATGTTATCAAAGCTTCCTGTTTGCATAGTTTTTCCACAAGTATTTGTGGCTTTTGCAAACTAGACACATTGTGAAATGTGTCTATTTTGGTGTTTTAAGATCTTAACACCTGCATAAAATTGCCAGAAATGGTAAAAACCTGTTCTGTTAATTACATATGTACACTGGCAAAAAGTACCCATAGTGTGCTCGTATTGTTTGTCCTCACTGTCAACTCTAGAGGCCTGGCTCAAATCAAAATTTTCTAAAACGAAATGGCGACAAATCCGAAGTTTTGCTTGTCGGAACCCCGCACCACTAGTTCAAGGCTAAACCCGCCCATTTGATGCTTGACGACCAGACCATCGAAGTTGCTCAGGCAGTCCTGAGTCTAGGAGTGATTCTTGGTTCTTCACTTACCGTCGAGACACACATCAACAAGGTGACGAAGGTAGCCTATATCGATCTGAGATATAACCAGACTGCTTATCATCCTGTCACCCTGACGCTGAGAAGCTAATCCACATCTTCAATTCTTCACGAA
Organism: Mordacia mordax; assembly: GCA_036362905.1. NCBI lineage: Eukaryota > Metazoa > Chordata > Hyperoartia > Petromyzontiformes > Petromyzontidae > Mordacia > Mordacia mordax. The sequence goes on from JAZEWT010000004.1 coordinate 12,801,687, forward strand.
TCGATTATTGCAATGCACTACTCCCTCGCATCCCGGCCTATCTTACCAGTCGTCTCCAAGGTGTGCAGAATGATATTGCTGGAGTGCTCACTCGCACACCCAATCACGATGACATCCCCAGTACTGATGTCTCTCCACTGGCTACCGGTAAAATATAGGGACGAATTCCAGATCCTCCTCACCTACAAGGCTCTCACTGGCGCTGCTCCGACACATCAGTGACCTACTTCAGGCACCCTCCTCAACATGACAACTTGGATCCTCCAATACGGACTTGCTGAATGTGCTCAGATCGCACCTCCGTTCGATGGGTGACAGCCTTCTTGCGCGCTGCTCCTGGGTGCCCTTCCATTGAAAATTCGGTCAGCTCACTCCGTTGGCATCTTCAAATCCCGTCTCAAGACTCACTCGTTCCGTAAGGCCTTGAAGTCCTTTGGCTAGGATTTTTTGCTACTGCTCACTGCTGTGTGCTTGGATGATGGTGGGCTGTTGACTTGTGCCCGCTCAGGAGGGTTTCTTCTTTCTTTTATTTAATAATTTTATTTATTATTGTATCCTTCATTGATTTATAGTAATTATTACTTAATTGATCTACTCTGATGTTGTTGACATGCCGTTGTCTCTACAGCTCTTTGTATAGCTTTGTGACCCTCGGGTTAAAAGCGCTTTAGAAATAATAAATTGTTAAAATATATTTGGAGAAATACTATACATCCATCCATCCATCTTCATCCGCTTTATCCGATGCCGGGTCGCGGGGGCAGCAGTCTAAGCAGCGATGCCCAGACTTCCTTCACCCCAGACACTTC
>JAZEWT010000004.1:12816149-12827048 GCA_036362905.1 Mordacia mordax
GCTCTACCGCGGAACTTTGCACTCCATTAGAAAGCATGTTCCCAAGGCCGTGGTGGCAGCCTAGCAGTTCTCCACCGTGTTACTGCCAACATCCGTCTGATTCCGTCGCCGAGCCTTCATTCATTCGAGCATATGTAATGATGTAGGTTTTCACGGCTCGATGCATGATGATTGCTTCGAAAAGCTGCTCTCTCGGGACAGCCGCGTCGATGGCTCTCGACGCGGCTGTCCCGAGAGAGCAGCTTTTCGAAGCAATCATCATTCGAGCATATGTTTCTGGATTGGAAGATGGTTCAACTTTGAAGTTGGTGCTACTCTACCTCCCACCTGGAGCCTTCACTTCTTTTGTCAATTAACTGTCCGAGCTGCTTTCTAAGCTGTGCTACAATTCTTGGAGGTTTCTGATGCTTGGCAATTTAATATCCATTTTGACTCTAAAAAAGAATCCCTTGCAAGGATCTCATGGGCACGCTAAACTCATCTGTGGCCATACTTTGGACTTGTGTTTCTCAAGGCACATATCGGTAACGAAGATGTCCGTCACTCATCCTGGTCGGTCTGATCATTCTGCTGTTTGGTTAATATTCTGGTGCTGCCACTCATTTCCATCGTCACTCAGCACCAAATCAAATTCTGAAATCTTGACGTTATTGCTCTAGACTTATTCACCACTGCAATCAACTGTTCATCAGTCTTTGCCTTGGCTCACTCTGCCTTTGATGTGACAGTTTAAACTTACAATAGCTTGCTATCAAGCATACTGGATGATTTGACCCCATTAAAATCACGCTGAGTTTAAGGCGGAAAACCATCCCCGTGGAATACTGTTGAACTCGGGGACCTCAAGGCGACTGCACGCAGCGTCAAATGGACTTTGAGAAAAGGTGGCCTCACTGTATGCGCTCAAATCTCCAATTGCTACCGGAAGGCATTTGATTGCGCCAGTACCAACCACTTTTCCAGAATCCTAGCTGATACATGAGACAAACCCAAGATCTACTTCTCGACCATCCACTGGCTCCTTCATCCAATCTGTCACTCACCCTCACCTCTCTTCCATAATAAAGATCAGGCGCAACAGTTGATTCAGTTTTTCTCAGAAAAATCCAAAGCCCACCGCACCTCTATCCAATCTCAACCACCAACCAATACCTCAACAATTGCTCATTCTCCTACCCCAATTTCATAACTTCTGGAATTTTCTAAGTTAATGGATTCTAATGTCTCTTAATAAGTTACTCAGTGTGCAAATTGCTCCGTGGACCCCTTCCCATCCAAACTCATCTGGGCAAATTTCAAATTGCTGGCCACCATTGTCATGAATGTCTTCAATAACTCACTTCACTCCAGCATCATTCCCCCACTATTCAAATGTGCTACATTTATCCCTCTGCTCAAAAAATCTGGCCTCGATTGCAACATCCCTGATAATTATCATCCCATCTCAAATTTCCAATTCCTCTCTAAGGTCAACGAGCGTGCGGTAGCCATGCAACTCCAGAAACACGTCCTCAACAATAACTCAATTCAAATTTTCTGAAACTAAATGTGGACAAAACAGAAGTTTTGCTGGTCGGACCTCCTCACCAATTGTCCAAAGCCAAACCCATCCAATTAATGCTTGACAACCAGATCATCGAAGTTGCTAAGACAGTCCAGAGTCGAGAAGTGACTGTTGATTCCTCACTCAGTTTAGAGACACACATCAACAAGGTGACGAGGGTAGCCTATTTCTATCTCAGAAATATAGACAGACTGAGCAACATATTGTCACTGTCTGATGCTGAGAAGCTAATACACATCTTCATCTCTTCACGAATTGATTATTGCAATGCACTATTCCCTGGCATCCCTGCCTGCCTGATCAATCGTCTCCAAAATGTGCAGAATGCGGCTGTTAGAGTCCTCACCTGCACACCCATTCACGATCACATATCCCTAGTACTGGCTTCTTTCCACTGACTACCGATTATATATAGGATCGAATTCAAGATCATTTTCTTCACCTACAAGGTGCTCACTGGCGCTGCTCCGACATACATTTGTAAGCTACTTCAGGCACCCTTCTCAACAAAACTTCGACCCTTCAGTACAGGCTTGTTACATGTGCCCAGATCGCACCTCGGTTCGATGGGTGATGGAGCCTTCTTTTGCGCGCTGCTCACTGATACTGGAACTCCCTTCCATTGGAGATTCGGTCAGCTGAGTCCCTGGGCATCTTCAAATCCCGTCTCAAGACTCACTTGTTCCGTAAGGCATTTAAGTCCTCTGTCTAGGGCTGTTGATGTTGCTCACTGTTGTTGTGTTTGAATTATGGCTCGGTGTAGACTTCCGCCTGCTCAGGAACACTTATTCCTTCCTTTGTTTGTTTTTCGAAGCCATCATCAATTATTTTTAATTCTTATTTTATGTCTTTCTCTGATTAAAAGCCATTAATTTGCTCTGATGTTATTTTTGTGGATATGCCGTTGATCCACAGCTCAGATTTGGAAAAAAAGATAGGTTATTGTTGTTGAAATGCCGTTTTCGCTACAGCTCTGTGCAGCGTTTTGTGATCCTTAGGTGAAAAGCTCTCTAAAGTACAATTGTTATAATTATATAACTAGATGCTCGTGGAGTAGGGGTTAGCGTAGTGTGCTACGAATCCGGTGACCTGGGTTCGATTTCCGACCACGTCTGACATCATTGGCGTTTAATTTTCGAACCGGTCATCGATCTGTACTATCTATATATGTTTTTGTAGTCGACACTCATCGATAAAATGCCTTAAAACTGAAAATAGAATAGGTGACGTTTCGGGCAATGGCCTTTCAGAGCACACAATCGGCGACACAACGCCCGATTTCATTTCAAACCACGGTGTTATTGACCAACCGCTGTTAATAGGGATTGTGCAACATCAAATAATCGACGTGGCGCGGTAGAGACAGACGATTATTATTATTATTACACAGATGTTTGTTATTACGGCAGAAAGTATCCAGTGAGCTGGCAAGGTCTAGACGCTGGATTCCTGCAAAACAACAAACGTCCGAACTGACCAACCTTACATAGCATAAAATCAAACGGCAACTAAACTGAACTCACAGCAACAATATTTGCACAGATTAAACTCTAACTACGGTGGCGCAGTGAGTAGCGCTATCGCTCACAGCAAGACGGCCCCGGGTTTGATTCCCGGTTCGGGTGCCTTTCTGTGTGGAGATTACATGTTCTCCGAGGACCATGATAAACTGGCGTGACATTCACAGTATAGCCCCGTCTTGTCCCCTCTTCCGGGAGAGGCTCCGGTTCCCCACGACCCTGTACAGGATTAAGCGGGTATTGATAACGATGACGATGATGATGTAATCGTAAAAGTAAAATTAAGCAGTCAAAAAAACCTACATGACCTACACCTGAAACCTTCATCCAGCAGTTTATTGACAAGGGGCTGTACATTTCTAATTTAATTGTAAGTTTTCCTTCAAATACTTTGCTTAGCCTGCTTTCTAAGCTCCCCCCTGGAACATTAACTGCTGACACAAAAGCCCACATTGTTTGGTTTTCTTGTTCGCATGATTTGGAAGTGGTCGTTATTCAGCGTAAAATCCCTGCAACCGTTCGAGGACCCACATGTTTTTCATGTACGTTAGACTTTAATAAATATACAATTCATAACGCCTAGTCATGGACAAGACATGGATACGTATTGAACAGGTGTACATATGTATAGAATACATATTGTTTGTAAAACTGGTTAGTGATGGAGGGAATAGACGCAAGTGCATGCATCTAAGGAATTATTTTATTCTATCGGGTTAATTAACCAGAGGAGAATTTGTTTTAAAACATGTGTTTTCAATGCAGGCCGGTATGTCAGCAATGATTAGGTCATTGTAATAGTCTGTATTTTTATTTGTACACTGTATTTTTTGTAGCTTAGTATCAAGTGATATATTTAGATGTTTGGGTTGTGGAACGAGCAATAATGAATATACATTCTTACCAACTTGGTAATCCGCTATGTTTCATAACCGAGCTGACTCGCTATAAGCTGTCGCATTTTTGAGGATATTGACCACCCAGGCCTCTTAAGTTTGAAAAAAAAAACGTAGTGTTTCCTTTGTATTAATTATCCACGCAAAGCCAAGGAGCCATGGAAATCCCACAACTTTTCACGTCACGCGATTACGACCGGAAATTTGCTGTTTCCATATATTTGGGCTGCACTTTAAACAACAACAAATCCGGTGTCATCCTCTTTCCAGAGGTTAGCAACTCCCTCCACCGCACTCTGTCCTTCACCAGCTTTGGATGGTGACCCTGATGGAAGTTCTTTTAAGGAAAGTGAGACCTTACAAGTTGGCTGGTGCTGGTTCAGGTTTGGTCCGGTAAGGCGGCCATGGAAACTTGTGCTCAGCCAGAGGTAAATGTATCCCATACAGTTCGATATGGTGTAGTGGTAAGAAAGGATCCGAATAATTCAGTACAGTACATCTGGTAAGGGTAGGCTGTGATACGACCGTATTAGGAAGACATTTGTTACTCTCACCCCTGTGCTCAGCCCCCTTATCAAGCTCTTGTATATTTTTTTTAAAGAGCACTGCGAGAATCATTCGTTTCTCAAAATACGTCGCGAATTAAATCACCCCGTTGCTTTTGTCCCGTGACCGTAGGAATCAAGGAAAAGTTGGACCACATGAAGTATCTGAACATCAAGGCCGTGCTGATCAGCTCCTTCTACACGTCCCCTCAGGTGGAGCAGGGGCAGGATGTGAGCGATTTCCTGGGTGTGGATCCTCTGCTGGGCAGCATGAGCGACATCGACGATCTGATCACCTCCATTCACGACCAAGGTGAAGTAACCGCACACAGCGGGAAGTAGCTTGAACGTCTCTGCAACTCGGTCTCATTGCAAACCCCCTTCCCATGGTACGGTGGTGGCGTAGTGAGCAGTGCTGTGGCGCTGCTACTGCTCCACAGCTAGAAGGACCTGGGTTTGATTCCATGCTTGGGGGAAATTCTATGTGGCGTTTGCACGTTCTCTATGCAGTGCACATTTGCGGCCACCCCGTTTTTTCCCCACAGTCCAAAGGCATGCTGCTTCGGTTTAATGTCCTGACTAAATTTCCCCCTGAGATGTTATAACTTGCTTACCCCTCCCCACCGCACAACCATAAAAAATTGCCACATACCTCAATGGTTCCTTCCATTATATATATATATATATAAAAAACGAACTGACTGATTTGGCCACTTTCTTATTGGTACGCCATAGCAGACCATACCGGCTTACTTTCACCTCTACCTTTAAGTGGTAGAGGTGGCCTCGGGGCTTTGAGCTGCGCAGCAGACAGTGCAGGTAGTAGCTCGATCGTTATACTAAACTTCTACGCTCCCACACCCATGCTTCCCCGCTGTGACCAATCCGTAGGGATGAGCTCGGTGAAATCCTACTCGTAGTAACCCCCGAACACCCGCATGGCATGGGGGAGGTCCTCATCCAGCAGCGGATGGACCAGAGCCTCGTGAATGTACGAGTGTGCGCACGCACGCCTTGCGTGAATGTAATGTAACCTGTGGGCGCGTGCATGCGCGCGTGTGTGCGTGCGCGCGCGTCGCCGACATCGGTGTGAACTCAGACATGAAGGTGATCTTGGATTACATCCCCAATCACACGAGCGACCTGCACTTCTGGTTCAATAAGAGCAGGAACCGCGAGGGCACGTATGCCGACTACTACATCTGGAGAAACTGCAGCAGCGGCACACCCCCCAACAACTGGGTGAGCGAGCCATCACGGGATCCTACCCGGGGAATGCGGCCGCGGGAACACGGGGGCCCTTCTTTGTGCCAAAGCAAACCTCTGGCTGTGTTCGCTCGTCATCCAGAACGATATTTCATTATACAATTGATAACACGCACCACATTCAATAAATGTCAAAGGTAATCAGAGGCGCGAAGTGACCGCAGGGAGTCGACCAGCTAGCCAGCACTCACATTTTTCAGACACTGCATCCTATATATTAGAATGTTATCAGCCAGTTCCTGTTTTTTTAGTTATGGAAGGAAATTGGAGAACCTTGAGAGAACCGCACGTAGAGCAGTGGGGGAACACATAAACTGACGGCGATAATCTATATTTCGATTTTGTTCGGGCAGGTGAGCGTGTTTGGTGGGCCAGCATGGACATTTGATAACGTAAGGCAGCAATGCTACTTCCACCAATTTCTGCCACAAGAGCCGGACCTCAACCTCCACAACCTGGACGTGCAGAAAGATCTGGAGGTGAGTCGCGGCGGTTTAAAGGAGCTCGTTGTCACAGCCGGCAGCAAAGTGGCGTGTTCTATGCAAAGAAGGCACATAGCAAATACAGCCAAGTATTGGGCTGCTGTTGCTACTGAATGAGGTTTAAACAAGTGTGGTTCCCATCCATTGACAGTTAATGTATCCTCTACCAGCCTCTAGGTGTCCCTTTGGTTTTACGGATTCTTACATTGATCAGGTAGTACGTTTGTTGTCTCGCAGGAATCCTGCGTCCAGAGCTTGCGAGCTCACTGGTTACTATCAGCTTTAGTAATAATCGTCTATCATCCATCTATCAGCACCAACAACTGTTTGCACATCCAAAGCAATACACGTGCATTGCTGTAGGTGCTCTTGAGGAGTAACACTTGGCACAGCTATCCCGAAAGAGCAGCTGCCGAGATCAATTCTCAGGCATCGAGCCGTGAAACGCGAATGCATGAGTACTGTTACGTCAGCGTGGCGGGCTCACGATGCAGTTGTACACGAAGGCTCCGCACTCCATGCCGCAGGAGGTGCTACGGTTCTGGCTGAAGAAGGGCGTCGATGGCTTCGTTGTGGATAACGCGAAGTGGCTGCTGGAGGCCGAGCACTTGAGGAACGAGGTTCAAGTCGATTTGACTCAGGACCCGGTAAGAATTTGAATTACAATGCTTCTCGTGTGTTTGGATGCCGGGCGGCTATGCAGCGGTAACGTCTGGCGCCTCACAGAAAGAAAGTCTGCCCGAGGCGGTTCGACTCCTGCCTTGGGGTGCCTTTCTGTGTGGGGTTTGCATGCTCTCCCCGTGTCCGCGTGGGTTTTCGCCGGCCACTCCGGTTTCCTCCCACAGTCCAAAAGCATGCTCCTGGATAGGTTGATTGGCTCACAGACTAAAATTGTCCCGCAATGCCCGGCGATGGACTGGCGTCCCGTCGTCGGGTGTATACCTGCCTTACGCCCTGTGTTTCCGGGATAGGCTCTGGCTCACCGTGACCCTATATAGGATTAAATGGTTTTAGATAATGAGATGAGATGAGATGATTTCATCCCACAAGTAAATAAAAAAAGCATTTTATTTATTAATTAGTCAATAACATCAAAATATACAAGAAGCAGCATCTGGCAGCATGACTGCCTTCACCCTACAAACTTTTCTGCGGTTTTCTCGCTACGCCTCCATATCCGTGGCTCGTCCATGACCAGTCATGGAATTTGCGTGGCTTGTTACACATTGTGTTATTATTACACGCTCAGTAAATGCAAATCCTTATCTTATCTCACTTCCATGGGAAGGAGGGCAGGGGAGGTGGGGCGGTAGCCCAGAGGCGCATTGCTCTCACTTTTACGGGAGTTCCTGTGAGTGCTCCGAGTTGTATTCCTTATTATTATTAGGCTCCGGCTTCACCGTGACCCTATATAGGATTAAGCGGTTTCAGATAATGAGATGAGATGAGATTATTATTTACTTCGATTATTGTTGTTTTTTTTTTAACTGCCCGCATCTCCCAGGGCACCATCGAGCACTACGAAGAGCTCTACCATGACTTCACCACGACGCAGTCCGGCCTGCACGATATGGTGCGCAACTGGCGCGCAATCTTGGACGAATACAGCAACGAGCCGGGGAAATACCGGTGAGTGTGCAGCAGCGACCCAAGTTCGAATTCCGCTCATGGCCAACACCAATGACGATTTTCTGTACCGGTTCTGGGCCTCCCCTAGGTCGATTCAGCCTCAAACATTGCCACTCGGGAGATAAAGGTGGCCGGGTGCCGTACTGCCCACCTACCCCCTCGCGTGCTGTATTGGTCTTCATGTGTGCTCGCTAGCAGCACTTGACCATACAGTCAGTTCAGGCTATATGGGGGATCTTTGGCTTTGATCTTTGTACATGTGTGTGTGGGGGGGAAGCGGTAGTGCAGCAGCTCGTGTGCTGTTCTAAGAACCCAGTGACCCGAGTTTGATTCACTCTCACAGCCACACTCTTCACCGGTTTTGTAAAAGTAGCCATCGAGGAGACAAAGGTGGCCGAGCATGGTGCTGTCCACCCACCAGCTCGTGTACCATGCCTGCCTTCATATGGATGCATGATATGAAACACGGAGAGATTAACTAATTTTAACGGATCGCTGAAATGCGTCTGCCCAGCTGCGTGCCCGTGAATTGATTATTTACAGCGATGGAAAACTACGAAACGGAACAAACTCATGGACGTGGAGTTGATGAAGTATGTGTTATAAAGTCCTGTGTTTTAGCGGGAGGGGGTTACGACAAATATTTGGATCATTATCAAGGGGAGAAGGACCGAGGTGGGATGCGTCCTAGGGGGGACTGAGGCCCGATTGAGAAGAAGTAAGATTCTATGCAACCACACAAATAATCAGGTCGAGAGGTGGTTTAATGATTGAATAACAACATAAATTTAATAACCCCATTAATCTGATAGCACAATCTATAACCATGCCTTGTCTAGTCTGCGGAATAAGACCTGTCCTGTACTCCACTGTATAGTTTAGATTACATTATGCGGGACGAGACATTCCCAATACTGTGGCCATACTTCTTAGGTTTCTGCCACAGTCAGCTGTCTCACACAGACTTCGCCATGGTTGGTGCTGAGAAGGTGGAGTTGCCCTTGTTTGACTCGCCCTTGTCCGAGTGGCCTTTGTCTGAGATGCCCTTGACCGAGACCGAGTCGATTGTACTGCGATGTACTGTGCTTGAGCCACGGTGTGCTTGCCACGGCGAGGGGCATCGCCCTGTCTCTGTCTCTCAGTCTCGATGCCTATCAGGTTGTGCCTGCAAAGTGTTTGCCTGCAAGGTCGTTGGTCTGGGTCGGGTCGAGTGTCGAGTCTCCAAGTTGTCTCTGGCTTTCTCTTCCTGGATGTCTCTCCCTCACTGTCTGTCTACTCTTGACAAACTGTGCCTTACATGTAACTCCCTCGTGTATCACTCGACTAACGAAACGTCACTCTGGCTCTGATCCAATTTTCCTTACATGTGAACAGGAAGCAGACGTGGTTGAAGACAGGATTCAATTAGGGTTTCCTTCGTTCCACATATTTTGGAATATTTATTTGCGTCTGGGTCAGTGACCCGTCTGGTTTTTCCACCTGCTACACTATCTCGCTGTGAATCGATGCGCTGTTGATTAAAGTGTCTCTTGGTTATGTTCACCCTTCTCTCCGAGAAACATGGTCTTACTGTGGGTTGCTATTCTGTTAATTAACAGGGTCTGAGTTACAGTGACCTGTCTAATGTGTTCAGCACTATGTATGACTTGTAATCCAGCGTGTGCACCTTGACCGTAACAGCACACATATCATACTATAGCCCACGATAGATAACACTACAGAACAATTCAAACCCCAAATGTTGGTGTCCTGTAAAATAAGTTAGATAATCAGTGCACATCTCATAAGATAACTCACAACAGCATAAGTTAATGCAAATTGTTGTTTTTTTTCAGCCATTCAATCTGCCTCCTCACAATAACAGCATAATTGCTGTACAATGATATCTCGTGAGATATCAAGTTTATTCATCACAGCCCTCAAATTTCAATCGAGTCTTGCACCATCCTATTGCGACCCTGAATTGCGAAGTTACAAAACGACGTGCTCATGCACGAGGCATCGTTATTCCTGCTCCACATGCACGCGTACGGACGTGTGTGTTTTAATATGCGTATGTCTGCAAGTCACAGCAAATGCAGATTCTGGGCTTCATCTCCAAATATTTGGTCCCCTCTCTTATCGTCATGGGGAATGTATATTTTAATTTGCCTGGCGGTTGTGGCTGTCCACGTGGCTTGTTATCTAGCACTGTGGAGGAGACGGCTGGTGCATTGCAGCACGAATATTGTGGAACTTCCCGTGAGTGTCGATGAGGTGCCATATCTTGGCTCGCCAGGAAAAGGTGGTGCAGCAAATGTGGAATTCATATGATTTTCCATCTGTGAGGACTATAGTGTTTTTACCCTTGCACATTTGCTTCTTCTCTGAGTGCTTCGGTTTCATCCAATATGTAAAAACTCATTCATTGGCCAATAACAGCTTAATATAAAGATGACCGTGGAGCATTGGAAATTGGGGGCACCAGCTCATCACGTGCCGGCCTTCCTTCTTGTCTGTGGTTCCTCGCCTCTTTGAGTCATTCCGTTTATTTGAGAATCGCATGTTTAAAGCATTATTATTTTATTGACTGTAGCGAAAAACCCCGTGCTCCCGGCTCACAGTCTTCCTCCCTCCTCCACTCCATTAGATTCCTGGCCACAAAGTCTTACGACAAAGGAGAGGTTGGGAAGACCCTGAGCTACTATGGGTCAAGGCTCCAGAACGAGGCCAATTTCCCTTTGAACTTCCAGCTGGTGAGCCTCCCGGCCACCCTATCCAATGGAGTGGCACGCCAGCTCATCGAGCAGTGGATGAAAGGCATGATCCCGGGCAGGTGGCCCAACTGGATGGTGAGTTGAACTCGGCCCAGTGGAGAAGGTAACTTTAATTTCTTGGCAGTATCGTCTTATTGCAATCTCCCTTCCCACCTGTGTCCTGTGGTGGGTTGAGAAAATGTTCACTGGGGTCACACCTGCGTCTGCGATCCCCCTTTAAAGTGGGGGGGGGGGGGGGGGG
>JAZEWT010000004.1:12835538-12846186 GCA_036362905.1 Mordacia mordax
AGTGCCCGGCAACAACCCACATGGATACGGGGAAAACATGCAAACTCCACACAGAAAGGCACCCGAGCCGAGATTCGAACCCGGGACTTCTTGCTGTGATGCGACAGCGCTACCCACCGGGCCACCGTGCCGCCCTTCAATTGTGTTCATTCATTATAAATTCCCGCTTAATCCTGTTAAGGGAGGGCCGGAGCCTATCCCGGCCGATAGAGGGCGCAAGGCGGGGGATTACCCAGGATGTGACGCCAGCACATCCTAGGGCACACTTTTTGGGGCAATTTACTCAGCAGGCCAATTAACATAGGACGGTGGGAGGAATCCAGAGCACTTGGCGCAAACTCCATACAAAACGCACCCGACCCGGGAATCGAACGGGTTTTTTTTGCTGTGAGGCGACAGGGCTACTCACTGCGCCCGTGCACACCAACATAGTTCAGAATCTCGTTATGCGTTGGGCGCAACGGTGGTGTTGCGGGTTAGCTTGCGTGCCACCGCCGTATCGTGAACCTGGCGGTGACACGAGCAATGCGTAGCGTCGCTGCCTCACAGCAAGAAGGTCTCAATTCGATGTCCGGCTCGGATAGTTTTCTGCGTGGGTTTGCACGATCTTCTCCGTGTCTGCGTGGATTTTTCCGAAGTATTCAGGTTTTCTCATACTGTCCAAAGACACGCTGTTGTCTAGGTTAGTTGGCCTTCTGACAAAGTTGTCCTCGTGCCATGCGACTGACTGGTGTCCTGGCGTGGATATAGTCCTGCCTTGTGCCCTGTGTTTTTCGGGATACTGACTGGCTCACCGTGACTCTGTACTGGATTAAGTGGACACTGATAATGAATTTCGGGTGACACGGTGGCGAAGTGAGTAGCGCTGTCGCCTCACAGCAAGAAGGATCCCGGGTTCGGTTTCCGGCCCGGGTGCCTTTCTGTGTGGAGTTAGCGTGTTCTCTCCCCGTGTTGACGTGGGTTTTCCACGGGTACTCCGGTTTCCTCTCACCGTCCAAAGACACGCTGTTGCCGAGGTTGATTGGCCTGCTGAGTGCAGCGCTTTGTGACCTTTAGGTGAAAAGCGCGCTAGAAGTGTAAATATTATTATTAAATTGCCATAAAAAGCGCGCCCTGCGATGTAGTGCTGTCACATCCCGGGTATCCACCCGCATTGAGCCCTCGGTCGGCCGGGATAGGATCCCCCCGCTGCAACCCTGTATAGGATTAAGCGGGTATTGATAATGAATGAATAAATGTTCATGACTCATTTTTTTATAAGCACAGCTAAAGACATAGCTTCTCAAACTTACGTTTGGAACTTTACACTCGTGTTAACGCGTTTAGGTTATATTTGTTTACTGCAGTACATTAATGTGCTGTTATCGCTTTATTATGCTTTCGTTGCTTTGTAAGGCGCCTTGTATTTGAGAAAAGGCATCCGTCTTAATTTGAGCAAATTATAATTTGAAACAAACTTCCTTTTCTGTAAAAATAATCTCAATGCGTCTCGGTATTTCATAATGAACTTAATCCAAATCCGTCTGCGGTGTCGATGCAAATACATGGATTCGAGCGCAGTCTGTGGCTTACATGAATTATGTTCACATTGAGTGTCGGACAATGCTGTTGCCATTTATGTCTTTTATTTAGCCCGAAGAGAGGCCAGATTGTCTCCTCTTCTCGAGTAGACTTTACATTTAGCAAATCGTGACATTTGCTTATGCGTGGTCCTTTACATATTCTGCTCTCTGTCAGCCTTTGTGAGGTTTTCAATGACTTGTTTTTTTTTACCGCTGAGTCAGCCGCCGCCGACGTTATTGTGAATTCGCGCGATGGCGACCGTGCAGTCGGGGCGTGTGGATGGTGCAGTGATCCCAGCGAATGCAGGGGTGGCACAGGCATTTTGTGCAGTGTACCACGATCCTTGGCAACCTGAGTTTGATTTCAAGCCGTGGGCAACGTCACCAGACTGCTCTGACCAGCGTGGTGAAGTGTGATCAAAACAATTCCCGTGACGAAAGGGTCTTCACCAAGTATTATTGTTACTTGCAGAGTACCCGCCCTACGGGCGATATTGTTCCAAGCGTGTAACACGTTACGCTGACGTGTATTGTTAATGACATTTTCTTCTGACGTGATTGCTTTGACCTGGCTTTCTTCCTGATGTGCTTATGGAAATATCGCTGCTGGCTCTTTGAAGTTTTAGAAGAGCAATCGATAAGTGGGAATAAAATCTGAAATCAGACGTGAAAGCGTCGGTTTCATGCGGATAAAATTGTGCGCTAATGAATGTGCTGCATTAAATAGAGATAATTTTACAAAAGTTGGAATAATAATAAGGCATATGGAGAGTGGTGGCTCAGCAGTGAGTGTGCTGGGCTACAAACCTGGCGACCCGAGGTCGAGTTCCGCTGACGGTCAGCACCAGGGACGATTCTCGAAACCGGTTCTTGTCCTCCCCGAGGCTGACTTAGCTTCAAATGCGTACCTAGTGCGGTGTTTAAACATTAACCGTTAGGGAGATAAAGGCGGTCGGGCGTGGTTCTGGCCACCTAACCCCTCTTGTGCCGTGTCGTCCTCAGCATCAGTGCTCGATAAACGGCACTTGAACCTTCTGCCTATTTGAGGCGATACGGGGGGATCTTTGTCTTTGTACCAACCAGATAGCTTTAGAACAAAGCAAGGCGGTGATGAATAACGGGAGATGAGGATGCGATGCGGAGGTTCCGTGGGGATTCGAGCGTGCGGTGATCGCGGCGCCGTCGCTGCCGCGCCTCCGGCAAAGCGCCGCTCCTGCGCGAGCCGCGGTGGGCGCGAGGAATATTTATCGAGTCTTCGGAATACTTGAAAATGTAAATTAAAAATAAAAATAACCGCTCATTTGTCGGTGGCACGCTGGGCAATTTTCCACGCTGGTGGCCCTTGAGCGCTAAGCGGGATGGAAATGCCAAGAGCCAGCGGGGGTGGGAAGGGGCGGGAGGGGGATGGGGTCCGAGTATTGGAGAAGCCCCGTCTTCCTCTTCCTCCGTCTTGGTTGATCATTACGCATGGCAGGATCGCTTAAAAACACTCGATCACGCACACGCTTGCACCGACCCACACGCACGGCCACGCACCGATTCACGCGGAGTGGAGAGATGTTTATTATTACAGCGGAAAGTACACGGTGAGCTTGCAAGCTCTAGATACGGAATTCGGCAAACGACTGACCTACCCACTGTAACAACGCATCAAAGCGAAGGGCAAATAGAATTACAGCAACGATATGCACATGAATGCAACTCTAACCTCAATGATGAAAGTAAATAGTAGCACCAAGATCTCACGGTTAAACAAACTCACAGCACCAACTTGTACAAAGATCGGGATGAGCAGCACAGTGGTTCGAACCGTGAAGCAAAGTAAAGTTTGCCTCCTGCAATCGCACGAAGGGGTGAGAGCCGAGACTAATTCTGGAGTGGCGGCCAACGCAGGGAGCAAATAAATGCAACACCAGACCGGAGAAATAACTCTCAATGGTATCCCCGACAAAGCGGCCGCAGTATCGGAACGACGGTGCCACCCGTGCCCGCTCTGCGCCGGTCGCGCGCGCGCGAGAGGCGCGCGTGCCTGGCGGCGTTCCGGCGTCGATCTTCCCGCAGCGCCGTTGCGGGCTCACGGGAGCGGCAGCGCAGCGGTTATCGCACCGCGCTACGAACCTGGCCACCCGAGTTCGAGTCCAGGTTTATGCTGGTGATGATTGTTTGAGCTGGTCCTGGGCCTCCCCTGGGTTGACTCGGCTTCGAATTAGTAACTGTAAACCGCGCCACCAGTGAGATAAAGTTGGCCGAGGTCGGTACTGGCCGCCTCGCACCCTCGAGTGCTGTACCGGCCGTCAGAGGTGCTCGCTAACAGCACGTGATCCTACAGTGTGTTGAAAGCTGTACTCGGCACAACACAAAAGCACATCGGATAGGTATACATAAAGCACGGTCGATTATCACAAAGTTCTGCACGAGGTGGTTCGATTTCCACCTTGAGTGCCTTTTTTCTGCAGTTAGTTTGTTTGCCCCCTGTTCTGCGTGGGGTTTGTCTGGGTTCCCGGGTTTCTTCCAATAATTAAAGAAAAACACTCATTACTAATATGGCCGGTAACATTTTGAAATATAGGATGCGGTGTCTGGCGGGTTGGCGCCGGATAATCAATTGGTTTGACTCCCCTCTTCTCTCTGAAGGTTACATGCCTTTGAATTGTTTTAGAGTGATGACCTTTGAATTTGAGCGAATATGTGCGCTTTACAAAATGTCTTTATTATTATCATTTGGGATTTGTCTGCCGGGTGGCGCGGTGGCCCAGTGGTTAGCGCTGACGCCTCACAGCAAGAAGGTCCCGGGTTCGAATCTCTCGGCTCGGGTGCCTTTCTGTGTGGAGTTTGCATGCTCTCCCCGTGTCCGCGTGGGTTTTCGCCGGGCACTCCGGTTTCCTCCCACAGTCCAAAAGCATGCTCCTGAATAGGTTGATTGGCTCGCAGACTAAAATTGTCCCGCAATGCCAGGCGATGGACTGGCGTCCCGTCGTCGGGTGTATTCCTGCCTTACGCCCCTGTGTTTCCGGGATAGGCTCCGGCTCACCGTGACCCTATATAGGATTAAGCGGTTTCAGATAATGAGATGAGATGAGATTTGTCTGCCGTGACTCCCCTCTCCCAGGGCAACTGGATCACGGGCAGCCATCGACAGCTTCCACAGGCGTTCAGTTCACCCCAGCCTGCCTGCCTGTGCTCCCTTACGTACGTAAATGAAACACAGTCGCCGAACATTCGCTGGAGTTTCCCTGATGCGAAAATCTGTCCCCCGTCTACAAAAAGCAGTTCTGCGCAATGTGCCCGTGCGACGTTCGTAAAATAAAATCTCGAGTTGTCATGCGGCGTACGCGTGTTCGCGCCGCGTTCTTACGGTAAATCAACCGGTTCTGCGGCGTTTGCTTTCAGTTGGGTTGCCACCTGTCCTGTTTTTACAGGATCGTCCTGCAACATATCTCGGTTTGTTTTGCCTCCGAGGTGGCAACCCCAGTTGTAAGAAAGTGACTCCTGCACAGGGAGATCGGTGACCTCAGCAGTGACCCCGAGATGCGAAAGAAAACAAATCTGGAACTAGAAAAACAAACCTATTATCTGATTTAAAATGATAGCGTCGCTGAGCATTGTTAATCATGTTGTGTTTGCAATGTGAAATAAAAAAATATTCTATGCGGGGACATTGATTTGTATAAATCAGTGTAACCACTTATCAAATTACAGCTATTGTTTTTTTCGAAGAGTTATATTTTCAATTTGCCGCTTCATCTTCTTTCGAGGAGCAGCAACCGACTTGCATGATTACACTTGACATGGAAGAAACATTATGAAGTACATTAACATCAGTTGGCACCATCCATTATCATTTTTGATGGACAGTTATCCTCCCAAATACTACTGTTGAGAAGCATAAACAGCGGCCGTCCTAATAACGCATAACTTGACATTTTTACACAGCGTAGTCATTCATGCAAAGCACCTAAATAATCAAGTAAATCACTGGCAGAGCCAAAGACTCCCCGTGTAGCCTCAATAGACTGTAGGGTCAAGTACCGTTAGTAAGCACTTAATGAAGGTCGACACGGCACACGATGAGATGAGCGACTAGCCGCCTTGGCCTCCCTAGTGGTAATGTTTACACAGTGCACTTGGCCGAGTCGACCTAGGGGAGGTCCAGGACGCTTCAGGAAATCGTGGTTGGTGTTGGCCGCGGGCGGGATTCGAACTCGGATCGCTATGTTTGTAGCCCAGTGTGCTAACCTCCGAGCCTCCGCTCCTCACACACACACACACAGATGAAGATAGCCGTGTAATCTCAACAGATTTTTGGAGCAAATGCTGTTAGCGAGTACATATGAAGGCCGGCACGGCACACAGGGCGGCGTGTGGCCAGCACCACCCCGGCCACCTGTGTCACCTGAGTGGATATCTTTACACACCACATACTCATTGGGGGCTGAGTCAACCTTCGGGAGGCCCAGTACCTGTCTGGGTTTTTAATGTAGCATGCCAAGTACAACGCTACCGCTTCCCCCCCTCCCTTCCGCCCACATGTACAAGCTTTAGTCACATTACAACTAAAACAATGAACAGACATTACTTTAAAAACATCTAAGGTAGGCCATTCCAGTAATGACCGCCTTTCCGTGATCATTATATTACAGCTTAACACAACAACTGTTGTTCGCACGTTTTATAACATAATGGCATTCAGAGTGAATAAAAACAATTTCGTTTCGCTTTGCTTTCTATTCTGCTCCATCGAACTGCTCTCTCTTACATTTGCACGACTTTTTCCTCTGTACCCTGCCTCGCTCTCTCCGCTGAGCAAGATCTGGTAGTCTGGTCGCACCACAATTCCGCTCATGTCTGACATCTGACACTGAAACAACTTAATGCTTGGAAGTGTTGGGCGACCGGTATGATGTTTCAGTTTATTTATTTATTTGACATTTATTTGTGCGTGCCATGTAAGTCGCCCCGGATAAGGGCGTCTGCTATATGAGAATACAAATGTTTCACAAATAAAGATATCGCCGTGTAACCCCGTGACAATGATTGTTCGGTGAAACGTAAATTGTCCGTACCTTTGTGGGAATCGGCGTCCGATGGACGTTTCGTTGTGGTAACGCGATCTTGGGATAAGTTGTCGGTCCACTGCTGCATGAGTCTTCCGTTTTAGTCCGTGAGAGGTTGTATGGCCATACTTCACCGTCCTGGCCCGTGTGGGTTGGTGAAGCGGCAGGACCAAGCCCCCGCTTCAGACGTAGTTCGCCACTGATGTCACCTTTGCGTGGCAACAGAACTGCGAGTTTCCAGGTCCATAGCGCGCTCTGTTAACCGCTGCACCACCGCTCCGACTGTGAAATTCATTCATTATCAGTGCCCGCTTAATCCTTTACAGGGTCGCGAGGGGGGGGAGCCTATCCCGGCCGACAGAGGGCGCCGCACGGTTTGTTTACACTCAGTATGTGACGCCAGTACATCGCATGGCACACTTTTGGGGCAATTTACTCAGCAGGCCAATTAAGCTAGGCAGCAGCGTGTCTTTGGACGATGGGAGGAAAACAGAGTACCCGGAAAAAAACCTACGCAGGCACAGAGAATGAACACGCAAACTCCGCACCGAAAAGCACTTGAGCCCGGAACCGAACCCGGTCATTCTTGCTGTGAGGCGACAGTGCTACTGACTGCGCCATCGCGTCACTGCTCTGATTGTGCAATAATAATAATAATAATTGCATTTATAGAGCGCTTTTCACCAGAGGGTCACAAAGCGCTGCACAGGGTTGTGGAGAGAACGACATGTCAATAACATCAAGACAGTTTAATTGAAAGTCAAACAGTAGCGATAAATTATAGGACACAAAGTCAGCAGAAATAAAAAAAATTCTTCAACAAACATGGAAGGAACAAATGTTCCGAGCAGACACAGGTCGGAAGAGAGCCAACATCCCGGCACGGCACCACTGAGTCGCATCAACAGCCGAGCCGGAGGAATGAATAAATGTTCCCGTGCAGGCGCAGGTCGGAAGAGAGCCAGCATCCCGGCACGACAACACTGAGCCGCAAACAATAGTCCTAGCCGGAGGACTTGAAAGCTTTATGGAACAAGTGCATCTTGAGACGAGATTTGAAGATGGCCAAGAACTCGGCTAAACGAATCTCCAGCAGAAGGGCATTCCAGAGTCTTGGAGCAGCGCGCAAGAAGGCTCTGTCACCCATCGAATTGAGGTGCAACCTTGACACATGCAGCAAGCCTGTATTAGAGGATCGAAGTTGTCGTGTTGAGGAGGGTGCCTGAAGTAGGTCACTGATGTATGTCGGAGCTGAGCCAGTGAGAGCCTTGTAGGTGAGAAGCAGGATCTTGAATTCAATCTTGTATTTAAGAAGTAATCAGTGGAGAGACATCACTACTGGGGATATGTGATAGTCGATGGGTGTGCAAGTGAGGACTTTATCAGCCGCATTCTGCGCACGTTGGAGACGATTTATTAGGTAGGTAAGGGTGCCAGGGAGCAGTACATTGCAGTAATCGATTCGTGAGGAGATGAAGATGTGTATTAGCTTCTCAGCATCAGCAGGTGACAGGATGTTGCACAGTCTGGCTATATTTCTGAGATGAAAATAGGCTACCTTCGTCACCTAGTTGTTTTGTGTCTTGAAGGTCAGTGAGGAATCAAGAGTCACACCTAGACTCCGGACCGCCTTAGCAACTTCCATTGTCTGGTCGTCAAGCATCAATTGGATAGGTTCAGCCTTGGACAATTGGTGCAGGGTTCTGACAAGCAAAATGCATTGATGGGTGACTCTGCGTGGATATAGATTTGGATTTCATCGCATAGCAATGGTAGCTGAGATTGACGTTGCGCAGGATATGGCCAAGAGGTTGTAGGTAGATGCTGAAGAGGAGTGGGCCGAGAACTGAATCCTGAGGAACTCCAGATAAAACAAGATAAATCTCAGAGTTTTGTCCTCCGATGCTGACAAACTGCGTTCGGTTGGACAGGTAGGAGCAGCCAAAGCAGGGCACAGCCAGAGACCCCTATACCCTCAAATCGCTCAAGAAAGATCAGATGGTCAACGGTATTAAAGCAGTGCTCAGGTCCAGGAGGACAAGAAGACTTGCCAAGCCATCATCAGCAGTGATGAGTTGGTCATCAACTACTTTTACCAGAGCAATTTCAGTACTATGGCCAAATCTTAACCCAGATTGGAAGGTATCGAGGTTATTATTAAGAAGGTGTTTGTGGATTTGTGCGGTTATGGCACGTTCAAAGACCTTAGAGGTGAATGGAAGATTTGAAATGGCACGATAATTAGCAGGGATGTTGAAATCGTGGCCAAGTTTTTTAAGCAGGGGGGTAACTGCGGCACATTTGAACAGTGGGGGAACGATACCAGAGTAAAGTGAGTTATTAAGCAGATTAGTCACGAACGTGGCAAGGAATTTGAAATTTGCCCGGATGATTTTGGATGGGACAGGATCCAGGAAGCAGTTTGTGGGCCAACATCTGGTAACTAAAGAGGAGACTTCGTATTCCGTTAATTCGGAACATTTCAGGAGTTTTGAGGTCAAGGAAGGTGGAGGAACAATTATTGAGGTATTGGTTGGTGACTGAGGCTGGGTAGAGATACGATGGGCTTCAGTTTTTTTCAGAGAAAAACTGAATCAACTGATCCGCCTGATCTCTATTAGTGAAGGGAGGTGAGGGTGAGTGACTGGTAGGATGAAGGAGCTGATTAATGGTCGAGAAAAGAATCTTGGGCTTGTCGCAGCTATCAGCCAGAACGCTTGAAAGATGGCTGGTACGGGCAGAGTCAAGTGCCTTCCGGTAACGGAGGAGTTGTTCCTTAAAGATTTGACCATGAACGTTGAGGCCAGATTTTCTCCAAGTCCGCTCAGCCCTACGTGCACTCGCTTTGAGATCCAGGAGTTCAGCAGTATTCCAGGGGGAAGGCTTTCTGTCTAAGATATAGCGTTGCAGAGTTAAGGAATAGGGGAGGGGGGGCATTTACTGTAGAGGGGGACCAACACCACGTGGGGGACGAGCAGAACAGTCTGCGGGGACTTTTACTGTAGAGGGGGGACAAAGCCACGTGGGGTGACGTTGGTTAGAACTTGCTGGAAGGGGCCGTGGGGATATAAGCGGGGGGTTGGAGGGGCGGAGGGAGTCTCCTCGGGGAACGAGAAGGAGGAGGAAGCGTCACGATGTAGCAGCTCGTTGTGTGCCGCTACTCCGGCCCCGTGCACTGCTGATTTCAATAAAGCATCTAAAATCAAGAAGTCTCTGCTCGTCCCTGCTCGCTGGCTGATCTATCGCGGAGTGAATGCTGATCCTCGCCGTGGTGTTACCGCTAGAAGCCGTCACAAGCCCGCAGTCGAAGCCGTGGTGTCACAGTTGGTGTCAGCAGTGGGGATGCGGACTCACGTCGGAGACTGCGGCGAGTGGCAGCTGGGAGAGCGGAGAGGAGTCTAGTGGCGGAGCCAGCGAGCGGAGTGAGGATGCCAGCAAGCCAGCAGTGGAACGAACGGCGCGGGCCGGAGGGAGGGGTGGCGGCGGCGAGAGCGAGCCGCGGAGGAGAGTCGCAGGAGAATGGCGGCGCGGCTCGGAGTGCAGCGAAGGCGGGAGGAGTCGGAGCTGCGGCAGGCTCAGCGGGTCGCGCCGGGCCGGCCCGGCGTTGCTCGGCGAGCCGGACGCGTGCGCGGGGCGCGAGTGGTGCCGGAGGCCGCTGGGAGCCGTCGGCGATGGGGCGCTGCATTGTGGTGGCGCCTCGTCGGCGCTGGAGCCGGGAGGGGGGCCCCTTGGGGGTTCCCGGCTCGTCGAACCCCGGAGGGAAGTGGCGGCGAAGGCGACCTGGCGTTGCTCAGCGGTTCGCGCGGTAGCCGTGTGGGGGGGGCGGTGGCGCAGCTGGTAGCGCGGTAGCTGCAGAGTCGGCCATGCTCAGTCTACAGCTGGACGGAGGCCACCCCAGTCATCCGCCGTCTAGTCCGCTCTGTTGCGAGTCACTCGGTCTGGCCAGCGCTGCCAGACAAACCAGTGCGAGCCCTTTGGGTGGCAAACATCACAATTGGCATTTCGACGTAGACCGTGCGAGAATGCTAATCT
>JAZEWT010000004.1:12901285-12911528 GCA_036362905.1 Mordacia mordax
GACCTCCCCCGAGTGACCTTCCGAGAAGGAATAGCTTCACGCATTGTCAAATGCTCGGTTCTGTTTTGATAATTGCCTTGTGCGGAATTCTGCCGCGAAAGCACAACGAGAAAGAGTGGGGGGTGGTGGTGGTGGTGGTGGTGGGTGGGTGATAATCCCAAAACAAAAAAACGGAATACTTCGCACCCAAGGACGCGCGGCCGCACGACCGATTTTTATGACGCCGAGCCGCGCATCACGCGCCGACGGTTTCCCTGCCGCCGACGCTCGTGACACCGACACGGTCGCCCGCTGTTTGGAACATCCTTCGCGGCGGGGTTAATTGTGCCGCATTCCGCCCGCCTGCCGCCCGGCCGCGTCAATTATCGCGCGAGGGTTGTATTGTCCTCCTCCTTCTCGTTGCAGCGCCGGCGGCGGGTGCTGAATTCCCCGCTGTCGTTTGTGCCCCGAGCGACCGCGGAATGTCGCTGGAGGGGAGATAATGCAGCGAAAGGAATTCGTATTTAATGCCGGGATAGAAAGCGTGCATTGTCGATCTAAAGTTCCAGCGGTAAATATGTGGACAGGAAAGAAAGAAAAAAACACGCACAACCGTGAGGTTAGGTGTGATGATGTGTGCGCGGGTGAAATCGGAAGGATAACAAAATCGCTGTGTGAACACACCCGGGCTCGCTTCCTCTTTAAAGCTACACAGAGATCTATATAGACTCATAGAGATACACAGAGACTCGTTGAGACACGTAGATAATAATTAAGATACGTAGAGATTCATAGAGACGCATTGAGGCTTGTAGAGACACAGAGACACTAAGACTCACAGATATATTTAGACTCATCTTCACATAGAGACTGGGCGGCACGGTGGCCCAGTGGGTAGCGCTGTCGCCTCACAGCAAGAATGTCGGGGGTTCGAATCTTGGCTCGGGTGCCTTTCTGGGTGGAGTTTGCGTGTCTACGTGGGTTTTCGCCGGGCACTCCGGTTTCCTCCCACAGTCCAAAGAAAACGCTGGTGCATAGGTTAATTGGCTTGCAGACTAAATTGCCTGCAGTGCCCGGTGATGGACTGGCATCCCATCGTGGGTATATCCCTGCCTTGCACCCTGTGTCTGCCGGGATAGGCTCTGGCTCACCACGACCCTGTACAGGACTAAGCGGTTTCTGACAATGAGACGAGATGAGACACATGGAGACACAAGGACTCACAGATATATATAGACACATCGAGACACAAGGACTCACAGATATATATATATAGACACATCGAGACACAAAGACTCACAGATATATATATAGACTCATAGAGATAATAATTGCACTGCTCGTGCGCTATTCACTCAAGGGGTACAAAGCACTGCACAGAGACTTGTTGAGACACAGAGAGACTAATATAGATACATATAGATTCATAGAGCTACATGGAGACGCATTGAGACACATGGAGACTAATATAGATACATAGAGATTCATAGAGATACATAGAGACTCACAGAGATACGTAGAGACACATTGGGTTCAGGCATCCTCTCCTAGAACAGTTAGAATTCACGAGAACGCATTCCCCTTATTCCTGTGACTTGTGAAATGTAAAATAACTCTCCAAATTTAAGATCACGAAAGCCGAATACATTCCCTCTGGGATTTTCACCATGGGAACGGCATTCCCGTGTGTTCCCACAGAGAACCACCCCTAGGTGTATCAGTATGAGATGGAACGGTGTCGTCATCATTATCGGCCTTGCTCGATCCACTTCTGGACCACTCATCCCTGAGCCACCACCATCTGTCACATCAATCCTACGGTGCAACGGTCCACCTAGCACGTGGGGCGCAAGCAGACGCCATGACACCATCTCCACGGCAGATATGTGGTACTGTGGCGTTGTTCCCTCCTCTGATCGCCCTTTGGTCTTGGTGTTGATCGCCGGCCATAACGCGTAATTATTCTGTCACTGGGCCAAGCGAGTCAGCGGTTTAATTCACTAGCATTAGCCGTGCTCGTTGCATTGACCACACCTAGGCCCGAAAGCTTAATGGGTTTGATTGACGTGGACTCATTGAGAATTGCTCTCAAGGGCTGCTGTTTTGGGATAATCGTGTCGACCGTGCATCCTCCTTCGCGACGAGGAGCCGCCAGGTGATGTCATCTGGAAACATACAAGGATTCATTATTTGGTTACAATTGCAACGGCGTCAAGTTGGACTTAAGGAGCGACGGTGGCTGGCGCGATTAGGGACGGACTGGCAGGAAAAGGAGGAAACATTGCTCGAGATTGTGTTCAGCGACAGACAACGGAGCATTGAAATCAGATTTATGAACACGAGCGAGCTGGATTGTTTCACTCAACGCCGTGAGAGATTGTGATGGATTTGTGGGAGGCCGTCATGCAGCAGTGGATAAATCCTTCGTTTTTTACGCCTACTCCGCTTAAACCTGAACATTGTTTTGGGGGGCCGGAGCCTTATCCGGTAGACACAGGGTGCAAGGCCGGGCTATGCACAGGATGGGGAGTAAGTCCATCGCAGGGTGCTAGCCGCAGATTAGTCAGCCGGCCAGTTAAGCTGGGCAGCAGCAGTGTATATATGGACGGTGGGATGAAACCGGGGTACCCGACAAACTCCACCCAGAAAGGTACCCGAGTTGAGAATCAAACCCAGGATATAATTGCTGTGAGGTGGCAGCGCTACTCACTGGGTCACCAATGCTGCCCTGGATAAATGGCGACTGTTGATAAAGTTGCTACCAGAAGCTGCTCACGTTCCGCAGAATAATTAAAATTATCAGGAAAGAGAAAAAAAACCTGTTGGACCTTTGCAGCATGAAGTTGGCTGACCAGATGATATTTTAAAAATCTGATTTTTAGCTACCAATTAAATTTACCACCAGCATTATGAGAGACACGAGCTGCTCATTGGAAAAAGTCATAAGTCTCACACGTCATTTACAATGGTTAATCTACTGTACCCTATGCGGCGTGACCCGTGCACCTCCACCTGGTATTTAATCTTTAATTTCACACGTGTGTCCCGCTACAGGTGGAAAAAGACTGGGCATGGCCTTTCCACGTAACATGTTCACTCCGGCGCGAAGAAGGAGGGAGTGCTTCGTCAGTCGTAACGGTGGCGGTGATTTTTTTAAATTTATAAGCCAGTGTGCAAAGAAAAGGTTAAGAAACCCAATCAGATACAGTTACACTCCATCTGAATATCAAGCCACCATTAGGCTGCCGAGCTTCGTCCTAATCACCTTTGAATATGCAGCGAGGCCACGTGTGTTTTAATTGAAATCGCATAATGAGACTTGAATGACATTCAAAGGGTTTAAAGTTTAAATGTCCAGAAAATGACCGAATAACGGTTACCTGCGGAATTAGCCACGGAGGAATATTCCCACCTACACTGTCGGATGGTCGTCACCTTTAAAAGGGTGCCCTGTACTTACGTGGCCTTTACTCAGGAATAAACTTCCCATTATTTCGATCTTCACATCAACATTCTGGGAAAAGACTTTTATGGTGGCTGGCCCTCGTTTTTGGGGCATCATTGCCATGAGCTTCAGCGACAGTGACAACCATCGTTGAACCACTTTCGATCCCAATTAGAATTAACATTTTTTTCCAGCAGCAATCGTTTTTGAAGAGTTTCATTTATGCCGCTCTGTTTTGTTTAGCAAAACGCCTTTTAGTTCATTCCCATCACGCTGCTGCGCTGTTGCATTTTTTGCCTTATTAATTTATTAAAATTATTAGTAATTTTGGTGCGGTACAATTTTTCGTGTTTCTGTTTACTGTATAATCATGGTTAGGGTTTCATCTTTGGACAAATTGGTGTTGTGAGTTTGTTTACCTTGTAATTGTGTACGTTCTTGCTTTGGTGGTCACTTTGAACGTTTGCTGTATTGCGGGAATCCCACATCCAGAGTTTGCATGCTCACTAGGTATGTTCTGCTGTAAGAATACACTTTAATTACTAAATGCTTCAGATAAATAAATAAATGGTGTGCCCTCTTTGTGTGGCTCCTGTTGCCATAATCACGACGAGCGTTAGACATCATGTATTGGGTAAACGTTTGAATCTGTAAAATATATTTTAGGTTAAAGGAGTCTTGGGCGGCGTGGTGGCCCAGTGGTTAGCGCTGACGCCTCACAGCAAGAAGGTCCCGGGTTCGAATCTCTCGGCTCGGGTGCCTTTCTGTGTGGCGTTTGCATGCTCTCCCCGTGTCCGCGTGGGTTTTCGCCGGGTACTCCGGTTTCCTCCCACAGTCCAAAAGCATGCTCCTGGATAGGTTGATTGGCTCGCAGACTAAAATTGTCCCGCAATGCCCGGCGATGGACTGGCGTCCCGTCGTCGGGTGTATTCCTGCCTTGCTCCCTGTGTTTCCGGGATGTGCTCCGGCTCACCGTGACCCTATATAGGATTAAGCGGTTTCAGATAATGAGATGAGATGAGAGGTTAAAGGAGAGGCTGGAAGGGTACACATATATATCTGGGCACATTTTGGTAATAATACTCATAATTGCATTTATAGAGCACTTTTCACCTGAGGGTCACAAAGCGCTGCACAGAGCTTGTCAGATTTCAATACACTGAGACAAAAGGACGCATGGATTAGAGGTGATGGGTGTTTTTAATCTTACAGCAAAAAGTATGTGATGAGCTTGCAAGCTCTGGATGCGGGATTCCTGAGATACAACAAACATCCGAACTGACCAATGCATAAAACCAAAGGATGAATAAATTTACAGCAATAATTTGCACAATATTTTTCTCTTCTTAGGGAGAATAAGAACGTTAACGACATTATTAAACAAACAAGCGCAAGTTGGTTTGGAAGGGGGGAGGGGGAGCGAGTTACTGGAATTGATGATGGCCGACGGTCAAGGATAATGATGGAATGACATCGCAGCCAGGAGATGGAACGCGTTTGAGCGGATAACCCGTCGATGAGGTGGACCGGTCAGGTCATGTCGTGTGCACGTCCCAAGTTGGATTATTCCATCGTAGCACTGCCAGACACGGCCGATTGAGGAGACATTCATCGGGCAGTGGATTGATCATGGCTGAAGATGTGACGAACGCATGTCCGGGGTATTATTCTGATAGATCTCATCTCATCTCATTATCTGAAACCGCTTAATCCTATATAGGGTCACGGTGAGCCGGAGACTATCCCGGAAACACAGGGCGTAAGGCAGGAATACACCCGACGACGGGACGCCAGTCCATCGCCGAATATTCTGATAGATTTCCTGTCTTACTGGTAATTGCGATGTAACCTAAATTAAAATTGGACAGGTGCTGAGGAGCGTAACTAAATTTGTTGCGTTATTTTATGCTGACAACGTCTACTTATGCGATGCGAATTCTAAAGCCTTGTTTTTTTTTCCATTTTCGTCACTTATCTGAAATCTAGTGCCGTGGGGCCTTTATATATAACAAAAAAACCCCCCACTCAAAATAAACAAAACAATCCCAGCATAAACAACAGCACGACAGTAAACATTGACAGTTTATAATTTAACAAAAAATAATGCCACAATGAATAATACAGTGCTGTCAAGTACGATTCGGAGTTGCTGGGTATACCGTGGGCGTAAGGATGTCGCTCTCATTTCCGTAGCGAATTGGTGTGAATTAAAGTCCGGTGGTGCGCTGCAGGATCGTTATCTAATGAGCGTGTCTCTTGCCCTTTCAAATTTTAGAGAGCGGAGAACATTTGACAACGCACTAACTCGCGTGCCCGGCTATTTTAGTTAAACTTGGAAGCGGTGTCGCTGATTCACAAGGCTGGGTAAAGCAGGAGGAGGATGAAAGGGAATTCGAGACGTTAGACCCGATTAGCTGAGTGCCCGCCCTACGGGCCGATCTTGTTCTTCTGACATCCCTTGTTCATGACTTTTTCTGCCAACGTGACTGATGTGACCTGGACGTCTTCCCCATGTCATATAGGGAATATCGCTGTTGGCTCTCTGAAGTTTCAAAAGAGTAATCAATAAGTGGGCAGCAAAGCAGAGATCAGACATTAACGCCGTGGTGTTGTGCAAGTACAATTTGAGCTTGTGAAGCATCACAAGCGCATCAATGAAGCCACACATATCAAAACACTCACTCTATTTTTACAGATGTATAATGGGAGGGTGTTGGGTATCCCGGGGGGCATAAATATCTATTTGCAGTCCTAGTTCACGGCAAGAGTCCTAACACCTTACGAAGCTGTGTTCGCGCGCAGACCCTGGATTTGTCCTCTGATTCAGTCAGCAGCCGAGGATCAAGCGCCGCACCACTAGCGTGGAATCGGAGCCACCCCTCGCCGTCTGGCCACGACCCCCAATCGGAATGCAGCACGGTACCCGATTCAGCAGGCGTTCGGCTCTCTGCATGGGGAAACCAAAACGAGCCCGGTCAATTTGTAGCAAAACAACCTGCGCCAGCAGGACGGGCACAGCAATGGAACGGCTCACACCTATGATTAGGTGCAACGTGCCAATTTGTCTTGTTAGCTGACATTCATTGCTGGGGTGTCACAGCGGGGGCTAGGGTGGCGGGGGTTAGGGGGGGGGGCGATCATCGCGGCTTGACGCAGCCCGGTGTGGTCGCTTCCTCCCGCATGGGTCAAGTGCCGTGTGGATGGTGGTTCGGTGCGGCGGCGGCGGTGGCGATGGCGGGGCCTTTACACTCCAGTGCTTTGAATACAATTCATGACGCGTGCGTGTTCGTGCTATGTCGCAGCCACGCAGCTTGCTGCACGTGCCCAGATCGCACCTCTGTTCGATGGGCGGCAGGGACTTCCCGCACGCTGCTCTCAGACTCTGGAACTCCTTCCGTTGGAAATTCGGTCAGCTGAGTCCCAGGGCATCTTCAAATCCCGTCTCAAGACTCATTCGTTTCATAAGGCCTTGAAGTCCTTTGCTTGGGACTGTTGATGCTGCTCACTGCTGTGTGATTGGACGATAGCGCACTGTTGATCTGTGCCTGCTCAGGAACATTTGAACTTGTTTTATTTGTTTACCCATTATTATTCTATTTGTTATTTTATATTTTCATTGATTGATAGTAATTATTTTAATTAAATGATCTACTCTGATGTTATTGTTGCGTGACGTTCTCACCACAGCTCTGTGCAGCGTTGTGTGACCTTCCGGTGAAAAGTGCTCTAAAAATGCAAATAATATTATTATTATTATTATTAGCCGGCGCCAACATTTGCCAGACATTGCGATCGCGAGCCATGGTGCCCGCCTGTGCGTGCCGCTGGACGTGGGCAAACTCCCCCAATCGAGAGCATCCTAGAGGACAGAGGTAAGACGATCGACGCGGCTACCCGGGAGAAGCAGCTCTTGAGAGCAATTGTTGTTGTTGTATCTCTGAGATTATAATAATAATTGCACTTCTGGAGCGCGTTTCACCACGGGGGGGGAGGGGGGTCAGAAAGGGCTGCGTGGAAGTGCGGAGAGAACGGCATGTCAACAACAACAACGACGACGTATGAACGACAAATCAATAACAACAACATTTCAACAATGGGAACAACGATGGAGTGCTCAGGTTCGACAACACCAGAAGTAAAGCTAAAGGGGCCCCCGCTGGTCTCGGAGAGTAAGGAGACGTAGCGGGACGGCCAAGTAAACAGGAAAGGAGGAGGATGGAGAAGAAAATAGAAAAGGGGAAGGACTGGTGGTTGGAACCTACACTGAGTTAGTCTTTCAGTGCTTCTAAAGCAAATACCTGGATGGCACCCGTTTAATGTTAACCTTGAAATGTTCGTACTGAGTGAAAGGAATGAATTGTTAGAGGCATTGTCCGAGCGCTGCGAGATGCCAGCCTTTAAAAACGATGTTGGTGGCTTTTTGTGTCGGCTTTCATCGGCGCTACTCGCTAATGGCACTTGACCCTAGAGTCCGTTAAGGCTATACGGGGATTCTTCATCTTTGGGGTTGGTTTGACCAGCCCAGTAGTCACTGCCTCTAAACAGCGATGCCACATGTAACGATAACGTGGTTATGTTGTGGCGACGATATACCTGTTTTTTTTTTTATTATCATACATATGGTTGCTGTCGTTGCAAGTAGACGCGAAATTTCACCAATCTTTTATGCTCGGCTTATGGTTCTAGCAGTCACTTAAAAAACAGAAAGAGGGTACATTTGAAGATTGAGCACACAGATGTAGCAGCGGTGACAAGAAAAGTAGTGTAATATTGTTTAAAAATTAAATAAATAACCAAAATAAAGGCCACGTTGCGCGGGTGACATCGGCGATGTGAGTTTCATACGAGGGGCTCAGAGGATGAAAGGAGATTTTATTTTGTCTGCGCCGGTGTAAGCGGTAAAAATAAACCCGNGGGGGGGGGGGGGTATATCTGGAATGCAGGTTTCCTTTTGAATAAAAATCCTGAAGGTCCAGATTCCTCACTGTTGTGTAACGCTCTACTGGTCAGTAAGATCTCCAGAATTCCATTTCGATAGTCTCGGTGGAAATGTATCGTTATCGGGAATTATTCCCTCATTGTTCTGCCAAAAAAATATGTAGTAACAGATACACTGCGATAATCCGAAATGTTAGGTATTTGGTTGGCTCGAAGCACATTTCCTCGTTCATGGATCTTTT
Source organism: Mordacia mordax (assembly GCA_036362905.1). Classification (NCBI taxonomy): domain Eukaryota; kingdom Metazoa; phylum Chordata; class Hyperoartia; order Petromyzontiformes; family Petromyzontidae; genus Mordacia; species Mordacia mordax. The sequence continues at coordinate 12,909,890 of JAZEWT010000004.1, forward strand.
TTAAGAATTTATTGCCGGTACGCCGACCCAAGGTGCGTGTGAGCGTGTGTATGGATGCCTTGGGGAGCGGTGGCGCAGCAGTTAGCGCGCTACACTATGAACCCAGCGGCCCGAGATCAATCACCGCTCACGGCCAATACGTGACGAATTTCATGAATTGGTTCTGGGCCTCCCCTAGGTCACCTCAGTCTCAAATAAGTACCTTGTGCGGTTTGTAATCATCACCACTAGGGAGACAAAGGTGGCCATGCGTGGTGCTGGCCACCCACCCCTTCGGTGGCATCCTGTCAGTTTTTACAGGCGCTACTCGCAAACAGCACTTGGCCCTATGGTCTGTTAAGGGCTATACGGGGGATCTTTGTTTTGGAAAAGGTGGGAGCACCAACACTGTATGCGACCACACGTGACCTGCTGATCGACTAACGGTGGTGAACCCAGTTACACCGAGGGGCGGACACGGGCGGCAATAATTAATAAACCTACCCCATTGTGTCGAGTGCCTCGCCGGGAGATTGAACGGGCGACCTCTGGATCGTAACCCCAATGTGCTGACGATAACATCATGGCAGCTGTATCCTCGGCGTGCAGGCGTGACATCATTATTTCTTATGCAATAATGCTTCGGATTAACCAGTTGCCGTTTCACAGAGATCCGCGGTTTTGATCTGAAAACACAACGAACAAACACAACGACAAATCCTGATTATAGCAGCTGGAAGCGGCAATCTTATGAAGGCTGCGATGAGCCGGTACGTTCTCAGATATCGACATCGAGGCCGTGAAGATACGGTGTGCCACACCGCACTGGTGCGACACGTTTTTGTCAGGTCGTATTTAAGTTCTTCTTTCACAAGTTCCTCTGTCTTCCTCCAGGCCGAAGGACGCACGACACGAGTATGCCAGCCTGGGAGGAAGATTCGACCCGTTGATACCTCGGGTCATATTCGGGACAATAATAATAATACAATTTATAATGCGCCGTGCAGATTTCACACCTGGTCACGAACGAGACACGGATACAGAGGTAGAGCGAGTAATCCGCACGGGGTGGCGGGGGGGAGTCAGGCGGTCAGCCGGCGCCAACATGCAAGACACTGCGTTCTTTTTATTATGACGCTATCAGGCAATTAATTACTGAGTGTTTTTTAGTTGTGGGAGGAAACCGGAGAGCTAGGAGAAAACACACCGAAAACAGGGGGAGAGAACACGCACTCCACACAAAAAAGGCTCTCGAGGCAGGAATCGAACCGCCTCGGGCAGAACTTTCTGTGAGGCACAGATATTACCATTTCACAGACATTCTGCACCGCTGTGTTTTATTTTCGTCCGATTTTAGTTTTTTATTTGCGTGGGGGGGGGGGCGTTTATCCGATGCTCCCATTACGATCGGGATTGACAGCCGGCAAGCCGATGCTTTTGCGAGTGAAGTTCGACGCGAGTCCGTGCGGAACGCCGACGCGCTGTTGGGAGTTGGTTCCCCGCTGCGTTCGGCACGAGGCCCGACGTTTGGCCCCGCGTCCTTTCTTTCGGGAACCGATTTATCGCGCGTCGTGCCCTGAGGGCCCGGCCCGGTTCCGTTCCCGAAGCGTTGCTCCCGGCGTGGTGCCGAGTGCTATCAGAGCGCTGCGCCGCGGTGGCA